>CM066033.1:533452249-533915974 GCA_033557465.1 Ichthyophis bannanicus
CCACATTAAATTTCATCTGCCATTTGGATGCCCAGTCTTCCAATTTATCCAGATCCTCCTGCAGTTTTCCACAATCCTCTTGGGTTTTAACAACTTTAAACAGTTTTGTGTCATCTGCAAATTTGATAACCTCACTAGTTATTCCCTTTTCCAGGTCATTTATGAATATGTCAAAAAGCAGCGGACCCAGTACAGATCCCTGGGGTACTCCACTATTCACCTTTTTCCATTGGGAATATTGGCCATTTAGCCCTACCCTCTGCTTTCTATCTTTTAACCAGTTCCCGATACACAATAGTACACTGCCTCCTATCCCATGACTTTTTAGCTTCGCCAAAAGTCTCTGATGGGGGACTTTGTCAAAAGCTTTCTGAAAGTCCAGATACACTATATCAACCGACTCACCTTTGTCTACCTGTTTATGCACACCTTCAAAAAAACATATCAGATTAGTAAGACAAGATCTTCCTTGTCTAAAGCCATGTTGGCTGTCTCCCATTAGGCCATGACTATGACTTAAACAAATGGTGATGGAACCAACCAGGGAAAGCTCAATGATGGATTTAGTGCTCACAAATGGTGAGAGCGTGTCGAATGTCTGGGTGGGTGCCCCTGTGAGCAGCAGCGATCATCACACGGTGTGGTTTGAGATAAAAGCCAAGGTGCAGTCCAATCATAGCAAGCACAAAGTCCTAAACTTCAAAAACACTGATTTCAGTAGAATGGCCAAGTACCTGAAGGAGGAGTTGGCAGGGTGGGAGGGGATAAGGGAAGTGGAATTGCAATGGGCTAAACTAAAGGTGGCAATAAAAGGGGCAACAGATAAATATGTAAGGAAAGTAAATAAAAACAAAGGAGAAGGAAACCTATTTGGTTCTCCAAAGAAGTGGCTGCTCAAATAAAGGCAAAAAACACAGCTTTCACAAAATTCAAAAGCCTGCAAACAGAGGAACACAGTAAGGAATACAGGATCAAACTAAAAGAGACAAAAAGAGAAATAAGGAAAGCAAAATCAAAGGCAGAGGAAAAGATGGCTAAAGATATGAAGTATGGCGACAAAACGTTCTTCAGGTATATTCGGGAGAGGAGGAAAATCAGAGATGGAATTGCAGGACTCAGAAGTGCTGGGAACGGATTTGTGGAAAGTGACATTGAAAAAGCAAAATTGCTAAACAAATACTTCTGCTCTGTTTTTACTAAAGAAAATCCTGGAGAAGGACCATCTGTGACTCCCAAATATAAAAACGGGAATGAAGTAGATACCACACCATTCACTGAAGACGATGTGTTAGTACAACTTACAAAACTGAAAGTGAATAAGGCCATGGGACCGGATGGGATACATCCCAAGATACTGAAAGAGCTCAGAGAGGTTCTTGCAGGGCCGTTAAAGGATGCTTTCAACAGATCCTTGGAAACAGGAGTAGTTCCTCAGGAATGGAGAATGGCGGATGTGGTACCTCTTCACAAAAGTGGTGACAGGGAAGAAGTGACAAACTACAGGACCGTGAGCCTTACCTTGGTGGCGGGAAAAGTAATGGAGACGCTTCTGAAAGAGCGAATAGTGGGCTTCTCAAAACCAACAGGTTGCATGATCCGAGGCAACATGGTTTTACCAAAGGACGATCTTGCCAAACAAATCTGATTGAGTTCTTTGACTGGGTGACCAGAGAACTAGATCAGGGGCATGTGATGGATGTCATCTACCTGGATTTCAGCAAAGCCTTTGATACTGTTCCTCATAGGAGGCTTATCAATAAACTCAGTAGTTTGGGGATGGGTCCCAAGATGGTGAACTGGATCAGAAATCGGTTGGTTGACTGACAGACGACAGAAGGTGATGGTAGATGTTGCTCACTCGGATGAAAGGAGGGTGATTAGCGGGGTGCCCCAGGGTTCGGTCCTGGGCCCGGCACTGTTCAATGTAATTGTGAGTGATATTGCTGAAGGACTGCATGGAAAAGTGTCTTTTTGCAGATGACACGAAACTTTGCAACAGAGTGGACTCCCCTGAGGGAGTGGATAACATGAGGGAAGATCTACAAAAGCTGGAAGAATGATCTAATGCTTGGCAGTTAAGATTTAATGTGAAGAAGTACAGTGCCATGCACTTGGGAAGCATAAATCCAGGTGAAATGTACGCGATAGGGAGAGAGAGATTGGTGTGCATGGAACAGAAGAAGGACCTTGGTGTGATTATTTTTACGGATCTCAAGGTGGCAAAACAGTGCGACAAGACAGTGGCAAAGGCCAGGAGGATGTTGGGTTGCATACAAAGAGGAATTACCAGCAGAAAGGAAGAGGTACTAATGCCACTGTATAAGTCACTGGTGAGGCCTCACTTGGAATACTGTGTTCAGTTTTGGAGACCATATTTTGCAAACGATATAAGAAGACTGGAAACTTTCCAGAGAAAGGCGACCAAAATGATTTGGAGCCTGTGTCAGAAGCCTTATGAGAAGAGACTTGAAGACCTAAATATGTACACTGTGGAGGAGAGGAGGACAGGGGAGATATGATTCAGACCTTTAAATACTTAAAGAGAAATAATGAACAAACAAACCTCTTCCAAAGACGGGGAAGCTGTAAAACTAGAGGGCATAACATGAAGCTGCAAGGGGGTAAATTGAAAGGCAATGTCAGGAAATACTTTTTCACTGAAAGGGTGGGGAATGCTTGGAGTGCCCTCCCGATGGAAGTGGTGGGGGCAAATACAGTGACAGAATTCAAAATGGTATGGGACAGACACAGTGGATCCCTTTACAGCAACAGGATAAAATCAAAATAAACATAACTAATTTCTCAACATACAGGGGTGTCTTACACGGAGCGGTGGGTTCACCCCTAAAACAAAGACATGGAGAGGGTTCACCCCTAAAACAAAGACATGGGGAAGGGTGGCCTGCACAGAGCAGCAGGTGAACCCTCTCTTGCCATCTTACTAAGCAGACTAGATGGACCATACTGGTCTTTATCTGCCGTCATTTACTATGTTATTATGTTTAGTTTATTTTGTCATTTTTTATATCACTTCCCAGTCTTGGTAGGACTCAGTACACAACAAATCAAAGAAGTGTGAAAGAAAAGAACAATTTCACAATTTAGAGGCAAGAAATTATTTTAGAAAAAGAAAATTACTGGAAAGAAGAACATAGGAAAGATAAGGAAGTGCACTACTTTGATAGATGCAGAAATGCAAGCATTCTTTCATTCCATTTGTCCCCATTAAAGTCTATAGAAAAGGCTATTTTGCACTGCAGCAGTCAGGTTTGTCGTCTTTTTTTTAATCAAACCTGCTTAAACTTGATGGTAGACATTTCTAACAGCACTACAAGACATCAAGAGCATCACAAAGGGGCAACAGAAGAGGGCAGAGAGGGGCACCAGAAGAAGACAGAGAGTACATACAGTGGTAGGATGAGTACCAGAAACCACCATCAAAAATGGTACTGAAAGCACCACAAACAACTCATGACAGTGGAAGAAGACAAAGGGAAGTACATCAAAACATTTTTGAGAGTAGTAAAATGGAAAGAAGACCAGCATAGCACCCAGGTTGACTGCAAGGCTCTAAATGATGGTAGGAGGACCGACACAGTACCCAGATTGGTTGGAAGGTAGTAAAACAGTAGAGGACAGCCAACACAACAGCAGCAGAGCTGGCAGGAGCCCAGGCCACAGGAATGGGATGAGTTCAACTAAGTTGTATGCCTGCGGGGAGAGCTGTTTGGAGCCAGTCGCACAGCGTCGGAGGAATCCCGGGTGAGCAGGCTGCGGCGGGGACTGCCCCAGGCGATTTTGGGGGCTTAAGAACGCTGCTGCTCCCTGTGCACAGTGGGAGAGCTGTTTGGAGCCAGTTGCACAGCGTCAGAGGAATCCCGGGTGAGCAGGCTGCGGCGGGGACTGCCCCAGGCGATTTTGGGGGCTTAAGAACGCTGCTGCTCCCTGTGCACAGTGGGAGAGCTGTTTGGAGCCAGTCGCACAGCGTCGGAGGAATCCCGGGTGAGCAGGCTGCGGCGGGGACTGCCCCAGGCGATTTTGGGGGCTTAAGAATGCTGCTGCTCCCTGTGCACAGTGGGAGAGCTGTTTGGAGCCAGTTGCACAGCATCGGAGGAATCCCGGGTGAGCAGGCTGCGGCGGGGACTGCCCCAGGCGATTTTGGTGGCTTAAGAACGCTGCTGCTCCCTGTGCACAGTGGGAGAGCTGTTTGGAGCCAGTCGCACAGTGTTGGAGGAATCCCGGGTGAGCAGGCTGCGGCGGGGACTGCCCCAGGCGATTTTGGGGGCTTAAGAACGCTGCTGCTCCCTGTGCACAGTGGGAGAGCTGTTTGGAGCCAGTCGCACAGCGTCGGAGGAATCCCGGGTGAGCAGGCTGCGGCGGGGACTGCCCCAGGTGATTTTGGGGGCTTAAGAACGCTGCTGCTCCCTGTGCACAGTGGGAGAGCTGTTTGGAGCCAGTCGCACAGCGTCGGAGGAATCCCGGGTGAGCAGGCTGCGGCGGGGACTGCCCCAGGCGATTTTGGGGGTTTAAAGTTCGTTGTCTCCATAGGCGCGCGTCCTTGGCGCGCGGCCGTGGCGTGCCCTAAGGGGCGTGCCACAAGGGGAGGATAGGCCCCTTGGGAGCCCCTTAGGAGCCTCGTAGGAGCTGGGTGTAGATTTCCTCAGTTTGGATGGGTAAAAGAAAGAAGAAAATATCTCCGTTGGCACCGGGAGAGTCTAGCCCTATGGATAGACACGTTAAGGTTGGGGATGATGTGACTCTTCCCCCTGCAGGAACTGTGACCCAGGTGCATCCTCCAGAGGGAGCATCTTTGAGCTCCCCTGAGCACTCCCCGCCACTTCCCCCGTCATTGCAAACGCCGCCGGAACTGCTGGCTAGTGGCGTGCCGGTATTACAAAGTTCTCCCTTGTGTAAGGGTGGGTCTTTGTTACCGGTTACTTGGCTGCCTTCTCAGAACGTCCCTCAGGATATTCCTGATTCTCAGGTGTCCTTGTTGGATATCTGGAAGGTGGTTACACGTACCAAGGTATCGTTGGCGGCCACAGTAGCCCAACTTTGTCAGTTTTCCCAGGGAACTGTGACAAAGTTGGAGGCAGTTGAGGAACGGCTAGATTCCCTTGTAACTCAGGTTCAGAGATGTGATACCAGATATGCTTCCCTTCAAACAATGAGTGTCTCCTCAGTTAAAGATAGTTTAATTATACATCGTAGATTAGAATACTTGGAAAATGCTCATAGGATGAAAAATATTCGGCTGTTAAATTTTCCTGTTACACATTTGTTATCTCCAGAAATATTACTTCGAAAATATTTGAAAGAAGTGTTGGAATTGTCAAATTCAGAAACAATTTCCTTTTCAAAAATGTTTTATATTTCTTCACGTTTGGTTGCATGTGAGACTTCGGGAGAATACGATGTATTACAACCTCAGTCTTTGGCTAATCTTACCCAATTTCTGGAAGACTCTCATGACACCATTGCAACAAGAGCCACCTTGGTGGCTTCATTTGTTTCTGAATTTGATAAAGTTTCAGTTTTTAAAAGTTACTTTAAACATAAGGATGTGGAATTTTGTGGTGCAAAAGTACAACTGTTTCAAGATGTATCCAGGGCTACCCAGGTGCGTAGGCGAGCCTTTTTGGCCCTTAAGCCCAGGGTTTTAGCGCTTGGTGCATCTTATTTTCTTAGGTTCCCCTGTAAGTGTGTGGTAACACTGAAAGGGGTTAAGTATATTTTTCTTTATTCTTTACAATTGGAGACCTTTTTGTCAGATAGGGAGGGACTGGGGGTGGGATGAGGGATAAGGGCGGGAATTATATTTGGCATGTAGTGAGAGTTGTTCTCGGTGTTTCCTTTGGAATTGGATTCTTGATATATCTCCCCAATTTGTGGGCTATAAGGATGTGTTTATGTTTCTTGTTTAGATTATTTCCTGTTTGTATTATTTTATGTTGCCTGTACACTTATTTGATAAGTTTGTATTGAGGAAAAGTAAAATGTAAATAAAAAAAATAAAAAAAAATTTGTATGCCTGCGATTTCAGTCCTAGTGGTTCTCTGTTTGTGCTCTATGTGCCAGTCCTGCAACACTGCCCTTATTTCTGCAAAAGTATGAATCCATGAATGGCTGTCATCCATTACCTAACTGTGTAGCACAGCTCATCCAGATGCTTCTGCTCTTGCTTCCCTGTTGGACCTTCAGTCTGGTCCTGCCACAGCCGACTGACATTAGTGTGCTGTCAGTGAGAGGTAAGTATGTGCCGTATTCTGACTAGTCCAGATGCCAGTGGTAAAATGCTCACTAGTACCCACCTCGGCTTTTGCCAGCTCTACCTGCAGCTGGTGACACAATTAATTGTACAGGCTATTGTCCTGTAGGGCACTCGGTAATCAGGCACAGAGATGCAGCAGCCTTTTAAGCCCCATCTTCTGAAACATCTTCAGGGGATAGTCATCCAGGCCTATCATTCCCCAATGCATTGGGGCACTACACTCGATGCTGCCTGCTGTCTGCCCCGTGACAGTGCTAATGAACACCACCCTATGTCTTGTATGTCAGCTTGCTTTGATGCACATTGGGCCTGCTGCTATGCCATCCAACTAGCTGAAGAGGATAGGGGCTCCACTTGGGAAAGGGCGTTTGTGTTTCCTGTACCTTTCTCAGCACTGCTATTTTCACTCTTGGATGACATCCCCAGCATAGGATCAGTCCCTTTAGTACTGGGCTGGAAAAGGTGCTGTTTTCCACATGAAGCAGCATGGCACTGTTTGTAAGATGGTAATGTGCTGCCTACGGAAATTGCATTCTGCATACCACCTAAGAGGGGACCATCCTAAGTTTCCCCATTTGTCAGTTCAAACAGGTAAGATTTTGACATTAGCATGCCGAATGTGTGCTAACTAATGCACATCCCTGGTCCTGACCTGCTTGTTCTGCTTGACCATTGGCCTATGGAAAGTGAATGCTCATGATGACCTGTCAATAATTCAGAAGGAGAAAGGAGTTATAAACATATTAAGGATCTTATTCTTGTCCATGTTAAGTCTGTCTTACAGTTTTTTAATAATGAATAAAGGGCCCGATATTTGAAAGGCATTTACACGGTTTACAGACCAGTAAACCATGTAGATGCCTTACAGGGGTATCAACGGCACCTACACAGTTAGTGCCATTGAATATCCCGTCTATGTCTCCTACGCACCACGAAGCTATCCTGTTAGCATCGGGGCATGTTGGGGGATCTCCATGGTGGAGCGGAGGTGGGGAATACCGCTAACCGGGTAGCGGCGCTATTAGACCGCTACCCGGTTAACGATCTGTGGCTAAAGCTAAGCTAGCTTTTGACTAACAGAGTAGTGGTCCAGTATTGCTGCCTCCAAGTTAGGCTCTGTGGCAGATTTCTATGTGCTCCAAAACCAGATATTCAATGCCGTCACCACAGCATTGAATATCCGGGGTTGGGGTGAGCGGGCAGGGCTATGTGCCATAACGGTGCCTAGCCTGCCTACTTGAATATTGAACACAAAATGTTTTATGTGTCTGCTACATATACCACAACAGCACATTTGTATTGGGAAAACAAGTAATCTTTTCCACTCCAGTACCTAAGAACATAAGATATGCCATACTGGGTCAGATCTGGGGTCCATCAAGCCCAGGATCCTGTATCCAACAGTGGCCAATCCAGGTCACAAGTACCTCTCAGGTCCCCAAAAGATATAAAGATTCCATGCTGTTTGTCCCAGAGGTAAGTAGTGGATTTCTCCAGTCCATTTTAATAATGGTTTACGGACTTTGCCTTTGGGAACTTGTTCAAACCTCTTATACTCAGCTACATTAACAACTTTTACTACATCCTCCAGCATTTGATTTGTCTTAAATGTGATACATTGCAGCTTCATTGCATTTCACTTAGCCTTTCTACTTATTGAAGGAGTAAACAATCGATTTACGTTTACCCGTTCAACTCCATTCATTATTTTATAGACCTCTACCATATCTCCCCTCAGCCATCTCTTTTCCAAGTTGAAGAGTCCTAATCTTTTAAGCCTTTCCTCATAGGGATATCCTTCCATCCCCTTTACCATTTTGGTTGCCGTTCTCTTTTCCAATTCTGTTATATCCTTTTTAAGATATGGCAACCAGAACTGCACACAATATTCAATGTGCAGTCGCACCATTGAGCGATACAGCGGCATTATGTTATCTTTGGTACCATTCTCTATTCTTTTCCTTATGATTGCTATCTTGGCTGTGGATGCACACTGGGCATCTTTATTTTCATAAGAAAGATTCATCTTTCTGTGGTCAAAGGGTAAGTTTGTTCCCAGATGTTTCACATATTATCAAGCGTGGAGAAGGTCCTTTCTGCAGCTGAAACCTCGTGTCCTGGCTGCGGGAAGGACCTTCATTTTGTGCTCTCCATGTATGTTCCTGGTTTCTATTAACAATGTTAAATATGTGTATAGAGACCCAACTTATTGCTTTCTTCGACAATAGGTATGTTCTGTTGTTGGCAGGAAGCTGTTTCTTTATTGATATGTTTTTTGTGTATTATTATAATGGGTGAGGGGGTTCATACTATAACTGATTGCTGATTTCACTCTCTCACCAGGTATATTGACTCTCCGTGGTGTGAAATTACTTCTTATTATATTTCCCTAGTGGTGTGAAATTACCTCTTATTATATTTCTGTTTTTTCTTTGCTTTTGTTGTACAAATAGCATTAAACTTAAATTAAAAAGAAGCAAAACAAATTAAAAGTAAACTAAAAGAACAGTGAAAATTGAAGAACATCTTGCACTTACAGATCAATAGATTAATCTGAAGGAGCCTTCAATGATACAATCTAAGTGAAATAAAGCATTTCCTTGTTGAAAATTCCACTGAAAGTTTTCCCTAAAGACATACCCATCGTGTTCTCTTACAATAACAAGATTTGCATATAATACATAAAACTGTTCTGCTGATGTGTAACTAGGAATTCTAATTAGACTTATTTTCTCTGCAATCCATAATTAAGGAGATAAATTTGACATGCAATGGTGAGAGGTATTTTATAGTCATATTTATATGTGGAACCTAGATATTAAACAACAGCTATTCCTTTATGTCAAAGATGTGCAGATCCAGTGGATGAGATTCCATTCAGTTGCATGCAGTGGTACAGATTCAATAAACTATGAGTAAATCAAGAGGGATTATCATTAGCCATCCATAATCAACCCATTTTAGTCATATGCGGGGTAATTTCATAATAGAGTACTTTTAAATATGAAAAAAGCACTTACATCATCCTTATACAATATTATAATGGCAACATAGACACCTATAGGTATTAATAAAATAAGCCATTACAATGACTTCATAGTAGTGTATACATTCTCTCTCTCTGCTCCAGAGAAGGCGTAAATGTGTGCACATATTTTATCAAATACCCTGTATATTGCAACTCCACTCCTGCTTTGCCCAAACTGCACAAATCACACAAATGTAAGCCAGAGTCCCAATCTTTTTGATTATATGGACCCCTTATTGACCTCAAAGTTCAGGGGCTCTCAATTCATCCCCATTACTCTCCTGTATCCTCTTCTGTCCATGCCCAGCCTGTGTCCCTAGAGCACTAGCCCTTTTTGTCCTCCTTCCCTTCTTGTCTCTACCAGTCTCTCTCTCTCTCTCTCTCTCTCTCCCTCCAGCCAGTCCCCTCAGTCTCAGTCTCTCCCCCACTCACCCCAGCCAGTTCCCTCCAGTCTCTCTCTCTCTTCCCTCCAACCATTTCCCATTAGCCTCTTTCTCTCTCTCTCTCTCTGTCTCTCTCTCTCTCTCTCTGTCTCTCTCTCTCTTTCTTTCTCTCTCTCTTTTCTGTGTCTTCTGGATCCCCTGAAATGGTCTCACAGACCCCCAGGGATCCACAGACCATAGAATGAGGACCATTGATAAAGGCAATGGGCCCAATTCCGAAGGGGGAACGTCCTGCCCGCCCAAACGTCCAGGATCTGGATGGACCAGTTTAGTCCCCGATTCTGAGCCTGCGGGAGCTAGACATTCCCGGGGATCAGAATCAGGTTTAGATGGCTTGCCCATGCCTGAACAGGCAGGCCGTCCCCCCGATTTTGTGCTGCTGGACGTCCAGGAGTGGCTCAGTGGTTGGGACAGGTTACTTCAGGCTGGAGTGACTGGGGTCTCTAGTCCTATGGTCACTCCTTGTGGCCTTGGGCAAGCCACTTAACCCTCCATTGCCTCAGGTACACTTAGATTGTGAGCCCTTCGGGGACAAGGGAATGAAAAGTACCTTTTAGTATACATGTAAACCACTCTGATGTGCAAGTAAAGGGCGGTATATCAAGTGCCTAAGCCATAACCATAACCACACAGGCCTGCCACGGCTCCTGCATGGAGCTGCGGTGCTGTGGCATCCCATTGCCATGGCACAACGGCTCCATTAAGGAGCCACGATCCCTGGCCGCCACCAAAGAGTTCATTCTCTACAGCCTGACCCCTGATGCGGCCTTCCAAAGGCAGGGTCGGGCTGCAGGGAAGCTCCTGCACCCCCTCACTCCACTGACCTGGCCTTGCACTGCCCCCCCCCCCCCCCCATGTCCAGGGCACTTATTCCATCTCCAAGGTGGAATAAGTACCCCACCCATGTTGGCGATCCTGGACGTACAGGACCGACCTCAGGATTGGCCATGTATGTTCGGGGTTGCATCCCCATCCACTGTCCGCCCTCGCTCCTCCCTTGGCCTGCCCCCATCCAGAGCTCCCCGTACATTTCCTATGTATGTGCAGGGAGCTTTGGGCAGGAGATATGGAAGTCATTTGTTATTAACTCATCCATTTCACAGTCTCAGTGTTTGCTGACCATTCCATCTCTTCGGCTGGCCAGAACTATCTAGAACTAGAAACCGTGAACTTTCTTTTGTTGGCCAAAGCTTTGAAATCTATTACCATTTTCTCTTTGTGACTTGTCAGACTTATCTGATTTTAGAAGACTGCTTAAGACAGCGCTTGTAGGGAGACATTTAATGAGGACTAGTACAGTGTTAGCCCATGTGTTAATATTTGCTTTATTTGTATTATATTTTGCATACTATCTTAGTAACATAGTATATGATGGCAGAGAAAGACCAGTATGATCCATCCAGTCTGTCCAGTAAGGTGGCTAGAGTGGTTGTAACTGCAGCTCTGTGCAGGTCACCTCCTCTATGCATGTGTTTAAGGTTGAATCTGGTGCTCCATGCAGGTCAGCCTCTCTTTATTTATTGAAGTATAAAAGATATTTAAGTTTGCTTTGATTTCATCCTCTTTTCACTGTGTCTGTCCCATGCCATTTTGAATTCTGTCACTGTATTTTCCCCACCACCCTTTCAGTGATAAAGCAGTTCCTGATGTTGCTTTTAAGTTTACTCCCTTGCAGCTTCATTGTATGCCCTGTAGTTTTACAGCTTCCCCTTCTTTGAAAAAGGTTTGTTTGTTCATTGATACCCTTTAAATATTTAAAGTACTATATCCTCCCCTGTCCTTCCTCTCCTCAAGCGTATACATATTTAGGTCTTCAAGTCTCTTATCATATGGAGTGGAGGAGTGGCCTAGTGGTTGGGGCACAATACCTCAGGCCAGAAGGTCAGGGGTTCAAATCCCACTAGAGGACAGCAACCTTGGGCCAGAAGGACTGGGGTTTCTAGTCCCACAGGTGCTCCTTGTGGTCTCAGGCAAGCCACTTAGCCCTCCATAGCCCATGCTCCCTGTAAAATAGTTATCTCCAAGTTATAATGCCCTGTTCAATGTAATTTCCATTTGTTCAATGTAAACTGCACTGATGCAGAATAGTACAGTATATAAGAGAATATAAATAAATAAATATGTCTCCAAATAAATTTGGTTGTCTTCCTCTGAACCATTTCAAGTTTTTTATATCATTGTGAGATATGGTCTCCAAAACGGAACACAACACTCCAAGCGAGTCCTCTCCAACAACTTGTGCAAGGGCATTAACATCGCCTTACTGCTGGTTATTCCTCTCTGTATGCAGCCCAGCATCCTCCTGGCTTTGACTACAGCCTTGTCAAATTGTTTCACCACCTTCAGATCCTCAGACACCAGCACCCCAAGCTCCCTCTCCTGGTCTGTGAACATCAACTTCTCTCCCCTATCACATACAATTCCTTTGGATTTCTGTATCCTAAGTGCATGACTCTGCACTTCTTTGCATTAAATCTTAATTGCCAAGCATTAGACCATGCTTCCAGAATTTTTAGATCTTTCCTCATGTTGTCCACTTCCTCAGAAGTGTCCACTCTTGCAAATGTTTGTGTCATCTGCAAAAAGGCAGACTTTTCCATTCATTCCTTCCACAATACCATTCACAAATACATTGAACAGTATCAGTCCCAAGACCAATCCCTGAGGTATACTATCATTTACCACACCTCCTGTCATCTGTCAATCAACCAATTTCTGATCCAGTTCATTACCTTGGGACCCATCCCCAGGCTGCTCCTATGAGGGACCGTATCAAAGGCTTTGCTGAAATCTAGGTATATCACATCCATTGCATGCCCATGATCTAGTTCTCTGGTCACCCATTCAGAGAACTCAATCAAATTTGTTTGGCATGATTGTCCTTTGGTATAACCATGTTGCCTCGGATCATGCAATCCATTGGTTTCTTTTAAGAGTGCCTCTATTACTTTTCCCATCACAAAGGTAAGGCTTACTGGCTATTGTTTGTCACCTCTTCCCTAATACCACTTTTGTGAAGAGGTACCACATCAGCCCTTCTCCAGTCCTGCGGAACCTCTCCCATCTCCAAGGATCTAATAAAAACATCCTTTAAAAGCCCTGTCAGAACCTCTCTGAGCTCTTTCGGTATCCTGAGATGTATCACATCCGGTCCCATGGCCTTGTCCACTTTCAGTTTTTCAAGCTGTTCAAAAACATTATCTTCTATGAATGGTGTGGTATCTACTCTATTCCCATTTGTACATTTGTCAATCATATGTGGTCCTTCTCCAAGATTTTCTTTTGTGAATGTAGAGCAGAAGTATTTGTTTAGCATTTACGTTTTCAATTTCAGTTTCCACAAATCCATCCCTGCACTTTTGAGTCCTGCAATTCCACCTCTGACCTTCCTCTTCTCCTGAATGTACCTGAAAAAAAGTTGTGTTTCCACACTTCACATCTTTAGTCATCTTTTCTTCTGCCTTTGCTTTTGCTATCCTTATTTCTCTCTTAGTCTCTTTTAGCTTTATCCTATATTCTTTTCTGTATTCCTCTGTTTGCGAACTTCTGAATTTTGTGAAAGCTGTGTTTTTTGCCTTTATTAGTGAAGTCACTTCATTGGTGAACCATATAGGTTTCCTTTTCCTCTTATTTTTACTTTCCATACATATGTATCCATTGCCCCTTTTATTGCCTCTTTTAGTTTAGCCCACTGCAAATCCAATTCCCTTATCTCTTCCCACCCTGCCAACCTCTCTTTCAGATACTTTCCCATTTTACTGATGATTTTTTGAAGTCTAGGACTTTGAGTTTGCTGTGATTGCCTGTGCCTTGGCTTTTATCTCAAACCACACCATGTGATGATCACTGCTGCTCAAATGGGCAGCCACCCAGACAGTTGACACGCTGTCTCCATTGGTGAGTACTAAATCCAGCATCAAACTTTCCCTGGTTGGTTCCATCACCAATTGTCTGAGCAATGCTTCTTGGGAGACATCCACAATCTTTTTACTTGTTTCCAGATTTGCAGAAGAAATGCTGCAATCGGCATCTGGTAGATTTAAGTCACCCAATATGATCACTTATCTCACTCTACACCCTCCTCAGGAACGCCGCTCCTTTGGCAGATACCTTTTATTTGTGCCTTTTAATATGTATTTTCATTGTAACCTGCTGAGAACATACTGTAGGATTGGCATGATATAAATGTTTTAAATAAATACATAAATAAATAAATTACAATAGTTAACCCGTCTGATACTCTACTCTGATTTTTTTCACTTCCAGTTCTTACTTTTTGAAAGTCATATGGTACAAATAGTTCAGAGAAGCAGATTGCATGAGGTTCTTTCTTACATACTTCTCAAAGACGTTGCTTTTCATTTTATTCTCAACTGGGACTGAGGGCAATAGCTTTCTGCTATAATTAGCTAATACAGCTGTGCAACTTGTCTTAGAGGACATAACTGGAAGAAGAAATATCCAGTCAGCAAGTAAGTATACGAAACAGAGAGGTTTTCACCGTATATTCACTTTGACACGGAGAATGCAATTTTCAAAGCCATATAAATAAGTATATGCCTGGGTAAACTGACCTCACTGAAAATGGCCCTTCTCAAATGCAGTGAAAAGTAAGTGCATATTTCAAAGAGGCATTCCTTTTGGCGTGTTTATCTCAGCACACGTATATGACATTTAAAAAAATGCATGCACTATTTTCCCCCTAGCATGCACATAATAGAGCAGATACAAAATATGTAGGCAGCTTTTGCATGCATGCTATATGCACATTTTCAAAGGGAAAGTACCCGTATGTTTGCCCTTTGTAAATTCAGGCAAAGCATGGGCACTAAAACACCCATATAGTTTGTATCTTTGAAAGGTCCTTGTCTCAGATTCAGATCATTCCATCTATGGGGTCTGTTTACTAAACAGCGATTGGGCGAAATCGGTGCCATGCGGCACCAATTTTGCATATTCACCGCTATCACTGTTTAGTAAACAGACCCCTATGTGTTGTACCTTCTTTAACTTCTTAAAGCAAATCATGTCTTTGTACCTCACCTCTCTAGGGATAATTAGAGAGAGAAAATATTCATGGTGCTATTATTATGTTTGCCTAGCACTGTCTCAGGAAAGGTAAATTATATTTTTGCAAATGTTGCAGGCTTTATGCTCTCTGTGATATGCATAGTAATTAGCTTACAATTCATAAACAGAGAAACATTCTTCTCCCTTCTTTGTTGTCAGCAGTTCACAGTGAGTCTGTTCTTAATGATCAGAGATTCTCCCCCTACTTAGCCTGAAATCTTTGTGGCACTCAGGGGTCTAGACATAGATGGGTCTGAATGGGCCATGGGCCCTTGAAATTGGAGTCAAGCCTATCAAAGTCTATGGATGTGACCCAGCCCAATAACAGAACTGTAGGCTTTATCAGCAACCACACTGCCTAGTACCCAACCATGTTAATCTTAGGCTCCATCAAAAAAATCTGTTCTTTTATACTGCCTTTCAGATTGTAAGCCCACTTAAACAGGAAAATCATTTGTGTACCAGAATGTAACGTGCCTTGAACCTGGATTTGAAAAAAATGAGTAATTACATCTAAAATCCAAATCGTACTGGAATTTCAACTGTCTGAATTTAGCTCTCTCAGCCACACATATGGATAGTCCCTCTGGAAATTCTGGCCACATCAGCAGGGCCATAAATTCCCCACCCCTCTCCCATCATAAAGCAAATTTAGGTTAATACTTGCCACTGGGGAGGCTTTACTTCCCATGTAGTCACATATGTTCCAATCATGCAGATGAGTGTAAACTATCACCATTCCCTCCATCCATCTTCTGAAGATGACATAAATGCTTACCTCAAAATGTCAACCAGGAAAAGCATCTGCAGAATCATCTAGGATGAAACTATCCATATTTGTCCTTGTCCTTGGCACCCTCTTTCTTAAGCTCACCTATCTGGCAAGCAAGCACTCCATGTTAGGACAAAGTCTGCTGGTACTTTGGATTTTGCATCAGTTTACAAAAAGAAAGTAGGCGTGTATGTTCACTTTGAAACTTGACATGGATACTTTACACTTCCTTTTCGTATATATATATTTTCCATGGAAAAGAACGTATATAAAGTTGAAAATGCCCTCCCCTTACTCCCCCCCCCCCCCCAGGCGTTCCCATGCTCCCAAGTGCTTGGTAATGAAAAGAAAGCAACAATCCAAAGTACAATAATAAAAGAGTTATTTAGGGTGAAAAGCAGAGAGAGTAGACATATAAAAAGAACATGTTGGGGTTAACTGATGGCTTGCTATGATAGAGACTGGTGTCCTGCTGCTCAGTCTCTAGATGTCTCTAATAAAAGGGGTTGCAGGCAAGTTTTGGAAATCCTGCACCGAGCCTGGTTTCACAACCAGTAGCGCTTCCCCCCCCCCCCCTCCCCTCCCCGAGGAGCCTGATTGGTCTTTGGAACTGGGCAACTTGATGGCTGCTGATCATACAGTAAGACTAGCAAGCTACCAGACCCCACATTCTGTGCCTCAGACTATGAACTGTGTCACCTCCCCTCTATCTGCCGTCTGTGTGTATTGTGAGTACTGTCCCAACTGGGGAATTGAGCAGTTTATCTGTGAGATTATACACATCTTGAAAAAAGTATTGTTATAACGCTGGAAGAGACTGGCTGTGGTGGTGGTGTTGGGCTTCTGCTTGCTCCTTCTAACTCAGTCTCATCTTTTTCCTCCTTTAAAGAGGATTCCATCCATCTTTTTAATCCCCTACCTCTCCAGATTGCTGTTATCTGTAGATGCCCCTGACAAGTCCACTTCTAACTTTCTCACTGACTTTGACTCATGGCTTTCCTTATTTTTGGATTCTTTTCCCCCCTTCCTTATACTTAGTGACTTTAATTCTCATATTGATAACCTTTCTGACCCCCGAGTGTCTAAGCTCCTTTCCCTTCCCTCCTCATATAACCTCCAGCTTTGTTTTTCTGCCCTCATTCATCAGCACGGTCACTTGTTTTCTTTTCTAATTGTTTACCTTCTAATTCCCATACTTCAGCTTCACTGTTCATCTCTCCCCACCTCAATCTTGCCCTGTCTCCTACTACTTTTTTAGGAGTCTTCATGGCATCGATCCATTGACTCTTTCCGCTATTGTCTCGTCACCTCTTTCTTCCACTCTGTTCTCTAAATCTATTGATGAGGTTATAAGTTCCTATAATACTGCTCTCTCCTCTGCTGAGGACAATCTTGCTCCACCCATACCATGTCCTGTGAGGTACGCTTCACCTCAGCCCTGGCTGTCTTAACTACCTGCTACCTATGCTCCTGTGCCCACTCAGCCAAGCACAATTGGTTCAAATCCCGTTCCCTTTCTGACTTTCATCACTTCAAATTCATGCTTCCTTCCTTCCAGTCTTCCATTACACTAATCAAGCAAAACTATTTTATCCATCTGACTAACTCTCTTGCCTCTGAGCCCCACCATCTCTTTTCAGCTCTCAACTCCTTGATATTTCCTCGGCCTTTGACAGTGTTAATCACAACACCCTCTTATCCAGACTATCACAACTAGGTTTAAAAGATATTACGTTTAACTGGTTTAAGTCCTACATATCTAATTGTTTCCAATATGTTCAGATAGATCATTCCCCCTCTCTACCATTCCCGCAAGAATGAGATATCCCACAAGGATCCTCGCTCTCTGCCTTACTTTTAACCTTTATATCCAACCTATTTGCACAATCTTTCAATGCCATAAACTAAGCTATTTTATCTATGCAGATGACATCATGTTGTTCACCCCTTGTGACATAGTTAACCCTAATTACGACAGAATCGTGACATGCCTCTCTGAAGCTGAACAGTGGCTCCACTCAATCCATATGGATATCAACTTTAAAAAGACTGAAGCACTCTTTGTAACCAGAAACACCAATTTCACCCCCCCATCTGTCATCAACCTGATGAACATCACTCTTCCAGTCAAATCTGAAGTTAAATATCTCGGAGTTACTCTGGACAAAACACTAAGCATGACACACCACATAAAACAGACCACTAAAACTATATTCTTCAAACTCAGAACTATCTGGCAACTTAGACCCCTCATTGACATCAACGATTTCAGAACAGTTGTCCAGGCTCTTATTATGCCACATTTAGATTTCTGTAACGGCATACTCCAAGGTACAGCTAAAAAGAATCTGCACATTCTTCAAAGAGCCCAGAATGTCACTGCTCGGATCATTTTTAAAGCCAAACTAAGCGACCACATCTCCCCATCCTATACGCTCTCCACTGGCTACCAATCACGAGTAGGATTCAATATAAAACCCTTGTCACCATCTTTAAGCTCATTAATGACTTAGCCCCCTCACATCTAGCATCTTTACTTCAGACCCCTCCAGAAAACAGAATAATAAGAAGAGCAAACCTCAACATACTATTAATTCCTGATGCTGCGAGGAAATTGAAGCAAATAACCACTAACACTGCCTTTTCATATTATGCACCCAGCCAATGGAACAAGCTACCACTAAACCTTAGAGAGATTAAGGACCTTACCTCTTTCAGGATGGAACTTAAAACTTACCTGTTTAGTCAACATTACTGCAACCTACAACCCACAATCAATCTTACTTCACAAGAATACACAACTAAACTATCCCAAGTCTGCCCTACCTAACACATGACTCACCCCCTGTGAGTATAGACTGAACCCTAATCAGTCCTATAATGGCTATTATAAATAGTCCCTCTGCCACATTAGAACTCCACACTTCGTTTCTACTATAATTTTTTATAAATTCTTGTAAATTTTTTGCTCGGTCTATTATAACTTTTAAATGCTATACTTTCATTTGTAAATAAGCAGTAATTTACCCACCATGTAAATAGTTAAAGTATTGTTTTTCCCTGTAATATAGTTACTATATGCCATTAATGTTCTATGTAATACAATATTCCAATGTTTTTTGTTATATTGTTTTAAAAGTTCTCTGTAAACCGCCCCTGATCTCTGGAAGGGGCGGTATAGAAAAGCACACAAATAAATAAATAAATAACTCTCTTCTTAAGGCACCTCTGCCTCCAATCCCTCCTACTCTTCCTGCCCAAACCTTGGCTGACTATTTCCATGACAAAATTCACAAGATTACACTCCATTTCCTCTCTAAATCTTCTTCACCCCCTCTTCCTCCTCTTCAATGCCAATTTTTCCCCTCAATCTCTATCACCCTTTCATCCTTTTCTAAGATCTCTGAAGAGGAAACCTATTTTCTCCTTTCCTCCTCTAAACTCACTGCCTGTTCCTCTGATACTATCCCCACCCATCTCCTTAACTCCATCTCCTCCTCCATCATCTCTTCCATCTCACGTATTCTCAACCTTTCATTCTCCACTGCAACTTTTCCTGCAGCCTTCAAGCATGCTGTGATCACATCTCTCCTCAAGAAACCTTCACTTGACCCCACTTGTCCTTCTAATTATCGACCCATCTCCCTTCTTTCCTTCACTGCCAAACTTCTTGAATGTGCAGTTCTCCACCATTGCCTTCTTCTCATCTCAAGCCTTCCTAGATCCTCTTCAGTATGGTTTTTGTCCCTTTCATTCTACTGAAATAGCTCTTGCCAAAGTCTCCTGTGACTTGTTCCTAGCTAAGTCCAAGGGTTTTTACTCAGTTCTCATCCTTCTCGACCTTTCTGCTGTTTTTGATATTGTTGATCACCTCCTTCTCGACATTTTGCTCTCTCTTAGTTTTAGGGGCACTGTGCTGTCCTGGTTCTCTTCTTATCTCTCCCATCACTCTTTTTAGTATTTGTTCTGGTGGATCCTCCACTACTGCCATCTCTCTCTCTCTCTATACCCCAAGATGACCCCAAGGAAACAGGAAGTAAAAGAGTGTTATCAACAGAGATAAAGAAAGGAGGAAGGGGAGGAGAATTTAGGGGGAAAGATAAGAAGTTCAGTCATGTTCAATTTCAGATGGTGGTGAGATATCCAGGCAGTGATGTCAGACAAGTACGCAGAGATAAGGCTTGGAGTGTAAGAGGAATGTCAGGTGTAGATAGATTTGAGAGTCATCAGCATAAAGATTATACTGAAAGCCATGGTATGAGATGAGAGCACCAAGGGACTGAGTATAAATTTGGTACCAGTGCCAGTCATTGGCCATGCCTGAACATCCCTGCATGTGCCCTGGATTTCATGACTTGTACATAGATTCTACCACTTGGCCATGTAACCTTTGCCATTAGTCATTTCTGGGAAGAGTTCTCTCACCTTCTGGCAGTCAAAGGTAGCACGTGATGTGTAAAGAGCTTCACTATCATATACTGTAATGTTGATGTAAATCCACCTCACATTCCACCCCACATGCACACATTAAGAAAAAAAGCTGGCTCCCAGAAGTCAGTGTAGTAGACATGTTTATTACAGGTATGGTTACCTTGGAACTACACCAAATAGACAACATTCAGTAAATCACTAGGAGGAAAATGAATGCACAGCATAGTTCGGGTAACAATGCAAGGGCTCTGACACCCTGCCCTATGTACACCTTAAAATGGGACGTGGGAGCCTTGAGAAGTAAATATATACAATGTTAAAAGCTAATAAGAGCCATTGTCCACCCCTCCTTTGAGGTCTTATCTGGAGTTAGAATGACCTGTCTAACAGAAGAACACATAGAGCCATTTCACAAATATTCTTCCTTACTGCCTTAGCCCAGAGCCAGACCTTGGAGGAGGCAGTTTCCTGTGGATACATGCAGGTAAGATCCATTCAGGGGAATGACATCCCTCCCCTCTGATAAATAGAATATGCCCCTCATAGATGTGTGATTAGGGATAAGGAGGTACTTTTCAAGGAACTTCAACAGATACATGGGGACTACTTTAAACAGTGGAGGTCTCCGTATGCAATTACCATCCATAAGCCAGCAGTTTTGTAATCAGCCATGTGTAGGTTAGATGCATAAGAATATAAGATATGCCATGTAGTTGTAGGTGAGCCTGAGCGCTCTTAGGGGCCCTTCTACTAATGGGTGCATTTCCTTGGCAGTTAACGTGCAGCTATGCCACTTAGCACATGGCACATTAGCGCGGATGCACTTAACTCCACCTATTGAGGTAGCGTTAAGTGATTGTGCACTAATGCAGTTAGCACATGGTGTGAACCCAGAACTAACTGCACAGAGCTCGCCAGGTCCACTGAATCCTCCTGAGCTGTCATGGCCCTACACTAGCTGGCAACGCGTGTCTCAATGCACATTCAGCAAGCGTCAGAAACTGCATTGTCGGCTAATGAAAGACCCCCTTAGAGAGGCCTAGATATATTATATTTCAATAGCTGAGGAAGGAAAGGACAACTGCCCAACTTCCCACATTATCTATTTCAGATCACCATCAAAAGGTAAAGGACACATTTAGAATACTAAACAAAGGTTAATAAACTGTTTTCTTCAGGGCAGTTTCTCCAAATGGGTTAGTTTTGCACATGTGAAGGAACAGGGTTAGCAGGAGCAAACTAGCACATATCTCAATACCAACACCCATCACAAAAATACTCCCTCAAAACAATATGTCTTCTTTTTTTATCAAACACCCCCCCCCCCCCCCATTTTATCTATAAACAATTCCTCTAAGTTTTTAAACATTTACTTACAAGGGGAAAAGACCTCAGTTAGTCCCTTGAGTCCATTATTGGATCAATAAATTTCTCAAGGAAGGGCACCAATCCTCAAAGGTCTAAAAATCAACGTTGTTCTTTTTATTATTGCAAAGTTTAAAAATATTCCCATTGACTATTGATCAGAACCCTCATTCCATACAATCTTAAGAACCTCAGTTCAAAAGAACCTTTTGAAAAAGAACTTATTTTGTGAATATCTACTACTACTATTGAGCATTTATTTATTTTTTTATTTAACATTTCTTACATACTGCCTTTCGTGATATCAAGTTGGTTTACATTGAACAAACTGAAATTACATTGAACAGGGCATTATAACTTGGGGATAGCTATTTTGCAGGGAACATGGGCAATGGAGGTTTGGGTGGCTTGCCCAAGACCACAAGGAGTGCCTGTGAGACTGGAAGCCACAGTCCTTCTGGCCCAGGGTTGCTGTCCTCTGGTGGGATTTGAACCCCTGACCTTCGGTAGCTTGCCCCAACCACTAGGCCACTCCTTACTCCCTCCCTCCATCCATCCATTTATAAAGTGCTACCAGTTGCATGCAGTGCTGTATAGACATGTAGAAGACAGTCCCTGCTCATTAGAGCTTATAATCTAGTCAAGACAAAAACAAACAAAACACAGAACAACAGTCTGTTCAGGGCAAAATACAAACCATGGCATTTACAACCTAGACAAGACAAAGGACAGAAGTCAAGCTCTGAAAGCAACAGTGAAGAGGATTTGAAGAGGGCTAGGGAGGGTGCCTGGCGTATAGACACAGGTAGGTTGTTCCAGGCGTAAGGTGCTGCCAGGTGAAAGGAGCGAAGTCTGGAGTTAGCGGTTCGAGTGGAAGGCCTAGATAAAAGTAGTTTGTTAGAAGAGCGAAGTTCCCGAGAGGGGTTGTAAGGAGAGATAAGAGTTGAAAGGTATTGAGGAGCTGCAGAGTGAATGCATTTATAGGTTAGGAGGAGAAGTTTGAACTGGATGCAGAAACGGATAGGGAGCCAGTGAAGTGACTTGAGGAGAGGAGTAATGTGGGCATGGTGAGGCTGGCGGAAGATTAGTCAAGCAGCAGCGTGTTGGATAGATTGAAGGGGAAAGAGATGGCTCACAGGGAGACCAGCAAGGAGAAGGTTGCAGTAGTCGAGGCGAGAGGAGCTTAAGGAGTGGATGAGCGTTTTAGCAGTTTGTTCAGAAAGGAAGGGGCAGATTTTGCTAATGTTGTAGAGAAAGAAGCGGCAGGTCTTAGCTACGAGCTGGATATGTGTGGAGAAGGAGAGAGAAGGGTCAAATATTACCCACAGATTGCGGGCCGAGGAAACAGGAAGGATTATAGAGTTATCGACAGAGACTGAGAAAGGAGAGAGAGGAGGGGAGGCATTGGGGGGAAAGATAAGGAGTTCAGTTTTGGCCATGTTAAATTTCAAGCAGCGGTGAGACATCCAGGCAGCAATGTCAGAAAGGCAGGCAGAGATCTTGGTCTGGATTGCTGGAGAGATTTCAGGCATAGAGAGGTAGATTTGGGAGTCATCGGCATAGAGGTGCTACTGGAAGCCATGGGAAGAAATAAGCACACCAAGGGATTGGGTATAGAGAGAGAAGAGAAGCAGACCCAGGACGGATCCCTAGGGTACTCCAACTGGAAGTGGGGTAGGAGAGGAGGAGGAGCCACCAGAGCATACACTGAAAGAGCGATGGGAGAGGTATGAGGAGAACCAGGATAGTATCGAGCCCTTAAAACCAAGCGAGGAGAGGGTGTTGAGGAGAAGGTTGTGGTCAACAGTGTCAAAAGCAGCAGAGAGGTCGAGAAGGATGAGGACAGAGTAAAGGCCATTAGATTTAGCCAGGAACAAGTCACTGGAGACTTTGGTAAGAGCCGTTTCAGTAGAGTGTAAGGGACGGAAGCCAGACTGTAAAGGATCTAGGAGGTCATGAGAGGAGGGGAAGTCGAGGCAGCATCAGTGGACTGCACGTTCAAGTAATTTAGATATGAACGGAAGGAGGGAGATGGGTCAATAGTTGGAAGGACAGGTGGGATCGAGTGAAGGTTTCTTGAGGAGAGGTGTGACCACAGCATGTTTGAAGTCAGCGGGAAGAGTTGCAGTGGAGAGCGAAAGGTTGAGAATATGAGAGATGGAAGGGACAATGGTGGGGAAGATGGGGCTTAGGAGTTGTGTGGAGATAGGATCAGAGGAATAGGTGGTGGGTTTGGAGGAAGAAATAAGGCGTGTGGTTTCCCCATCAGAGATCACAGGGAAGGAAGAGAGGGTAGCGGAGGTAGCAGGGATGGGGGGGGGGAGAAATGGGGAGGAGGGGAGGTAGATGAAGAAGTGGGGAATTGGAAGGTGATCTTGTGGATTTTGTCATGGAAGTAGTTGGCCAGGGTTTGGGCAGGAAGGGAGGGCGGGACCAGGGGCAAGGGCACCTTGAGGAGAGAACTAAGGGTATTAAAGAGACAGCGAGGATCCGAGGTAAGAGAGTTGGTTAGATGGATGTAGCATTCTTGTTTGGCAAGAGCTATGGCTGACTGGAAGGAGCCAAGCATGAATTTGAAGTGTAGAAGGTCTTCCGGGGAGCGAGATTTGAGCCAGGCACGTTCCGCAGAATGGGTACAGGTGCGTAGATAGCGGGTAGTGGATGAGAGCCAGGGCTGGGGTGCAGAACGTCTCACAGGGAGTGGAGTGGGTGGGGCGAGAGCATCCAAAGCCGAGGAGAGTGCAGCATTATAGGAGGTTACTGCATCATCGACGGACTTGGAAGGCGTAATGGAAGAAAGAGATGGAGAAATGGTGGAGGAGATATATTGGCATATTGTGTTGACCCACACACAGCCACAATGTGTAAACAGCTGCACTGTTGCAAGTAAACACTGAATTGTGTCTTAAATCCACATCCAGTCATTCACCCGATGTGGCCCATTTCGCCTTACGGCTGCTTCAGGAGTATGACCAAATGACATTCAGTTTATTTATTTGTAAATTTTTCTATACCGCCCCTTCCCAAGATCAAGGGAGGTTTACAATGAACAACCAAGACACATAGAACTTAGAACAATAGTGATACATCAAACTGTAAGAATTATTTACAGGAAAAGTATTTTACAGACAACATATTCACAAATGCAAATTATTTATTTATTTATTTTATTTAGCAAGCATTTATATCCCGCTCCTTCCAGCGATCAGAAGCGGGTAAGATTACAAGCATGAAACTGCCGAATCAAGGCAGGTACTAATTTTTGTTTACATAGAGATTGGCAGAGAAGCACATCACACAGAGTTAACACTTTTTAGCTATGGGGGAAATCATTTACATATATATATATATACATTTATACAAGATAGTTTTCTGGGTTGCTGAGGACAAGAATTGCCCCATCTGTGAGATTAGTTCAGGTTGAAGTGATTTTGGAATATGTGTGTTTTGAGTTTTTTTCTGAAGTCAAGAAGGTCATTGCTAGCTCGTAGTTCTGGTGGGAGTTGGTTCCATAGTGTTGGCGCTACATATGAAAAAGCCCTGTGGCTGGTGTTGGCTTTGGTAGATCTTATATCTGTTGGAGTGTGGAGGATGTTGGAGTTGATGGTTCTTCTGTTTCTGGTAGGAGGTTGTAATCTGACTAGGGTGTTGAGGAATGATGGTGCTATGTTGTGGATGAGTTTGAATGTAGTTGTTAGTATTTTATATTTTGTACGAGCTGTTATGGGTAGTGTCACACCCTCTCTGGCCAAGCGGTTGCTTCCGGTATTGCAAGGCCCCTGGAGGGTAGTAGTTGTGCTTTTATAAATATAACTCAAACGCTTCTTCCTTCAATTCAAAATGGGTTTTATTCCCCGTCCGATTGAGGATATATTATCTTCACGGAGCATCAAACATATGCTTGCTTGGACACTTCATGTACAAAACAAATATAAACAAAACTTGCTTTCCTCAGCTTTTAAAGGATAAAACAACAAAATGAACGCAAAGTTAAATATGGCTATAAGGTTTCTCACCCAGATAGCTGCCAATAGGATATCTCTCTTCTGCCTTGAGAGAGTTACAGGCTGGCTGTATTTACTGGAGTTTTAAGCCACCAAAGATACTTCCCTATCTCAGGGAGAATTCAGGTTCACTTACTAATAAAGAGCAGTCCATTATCTCCTGTACATTAGTCTCCCCAGCATCCTGGTATTCCATTATCTCAGGTTGATTCAGGGATTCATTCTGCCCTGCATGAGTACTCTCTGAGACTTGCTGCCTAAGTACGTCCACAAGAAAGTTCTTTTCCTTCACCGGGCTAAAGCCTCTCTGGGTATTACCATATGTCCTTGTATAGTGGTTTCCCAGGCACTGCCCCTGCTGGTACTTCTTAGTAGAGGTTAGCTTCTCACTTACTCTGCCTGTAGAATAATTAAGGGAACTTTTCAACCAATCACGTTTTCCCTTGTGTGATCCAGCTGAGCTGAATTGTAGTGTTCGTGGAGTTTCAGACGGAGCTTCTAACTGACAATCACAAAACTCTTCCTCTTGTTCTGGTAGGTAAAATCTTTTATCTTTGAGAGTTTTAAAACTAGAAAGAGGGATATTCTCAGCCTCTATATCATGTGAGCTTGTATGCTTATTCCCATAAGCCCAGGGTTGCCTTTTCCCACGAGGCAAATCTCCCTTGTAATCACGCTTCTCTCTATAACCTGCAACTGCAGTCTTCTGGCGTTTTTCCTGCTCACACACCCTGCTTGGCTGTGAATATCTTATTGACTCATTCAGGTCCTCGGATTCCCTCTGACCTTCATATGGGCATTCTAATTGCTCCAGAGTTTCCTCGTCGCTCTCTCTTGCATTCTCATACCTTTGCCGTGTTTCCCAGGGCTTTAGCTGCCCTCTCTGTAGCTTCTCCAAGTGTGTCCTTGGCTGCCACGGCTTCACTCTCTCTCTCTCTCTCGGCTCTGGCACCAGCTCCTGGCTTTGCCCTGCTCCTTGTCTGAATCCAAATCCGGGTCTCAAACTCCAACCCAATCCGCATCTGCGTCTGCATCTGTATCTATCTCCTAATGCCTGAGGGCTTGTTTTAAACCCACGTTCACTTGCTCCACCCTTAGTTAGCTGAGCCCTGTCAGGTGAAGTGAATTCCTCTCCTGTGCTAACTGGGTGTGTCCTGACTGAGCTCTTGCACGTGTTCCTGCGTTGCTCAGGGTAACTATCTGACAGTTTCTTGTTTACCCTGTCATTTTGTTTGTTTTCACTTGTGCTGGCCTGCACTTCCTCAGCTCGTACAGGGTCTACCCTGTTACATATTCCCCTCCTTAAAATATTACTTGTTGCCGTATTTAACGGACAGCAAGTAATTCTCTGCGGGGTCCAACCATGCTGCTCATGATAGGCCAAATTGGCCGTCGCTATTCTTTCCTTCCATGGTTTTAACACGTTTATGTGGTACACTTGCTTGCGTCCACGGTCATTCTCCACTAAGTATGATACAAAACCTATCTTTTTTATTACCACAGCTGGACCTTTCCAGCGAGACTCGAACTTCGGACCTGGGTCCGTTACTTGTATCAATACCTTATCTCCCGCCGCCAGTTCTCTAGTCTGCGTATCTCTATCATAATAACGCTTCTGGCGCTGTTTGCTACGGGTTAGATTTTCCCCTGAAGCTTGGGATGTCTTTCTTAAGCGGGTCCTCAATTCTTTTAGGAATTGCGGAATCCCTACCTCTGGTACTTTCGGCTCTATCCACTCATCTTTTAAGATGTCTAACACCCCCCTTGGTGTTCTTCCATACAATAACTCGAATGGGGATACTCCCAGCGAGGTTTGTACCCGCTCTCGGCAAGTATACATTACGAAAGGGAGTAATGTATCCCATTCTCTCATTTCATCCCTTCTTAATCCCCTTCGCAATAGATGTTTTATCGATTGGTTAGTGCGTTCTACCAATCCATTGGTTTGGGGATGATACGCCGATGTTTTAACGTGGCGTATCCCAAATGCCTCCCAAACTCTTGCTAGGTATCTCGAGACAAAGTTAGTGCCTTGATCAGTAAGGATTTCTTGGGGGAATCCTACCTCACAGAAGAGCTTTATCAGCTCCTGTGCTATAATTTTAGCAGAAATGTTTCTAAGGGGTATGGCCCATGGGAACCGGGTCGCATGGTCCACGATGACTAAGAGATATTGAAATCCCCTGGGTGTTTTTGTCAACGGGCCTACAATATCCATCCCTATTCTTCTAATAGGGGCAGCAATGGTGGGTAATGGTATCATTGGAGCTGCCTTGGGTCTGGTTACAGAAACCCTCTGACATGCAGGGCATGCATCACAATATTTTTTTGTCTCTTGATACACTCCGGGCCAGTAAAATCTTGCTAAAATTTGATCAAGGGTTCCTTGAACACCTTTATGCCCCCCAATCGGATGGTCATGGGCTAGACGGAGAACTACTGCCTTAAAGGCTACCGGTACGACCAATTGCTTCCTTACTGCTCCAGTGTATGGATCTAAACCTTCTCTATATAGGATATTATTATCCAGTAAAAATCGGGGTAACACCTCCCTCTCCTCTTGGGCCCATTCAAAAGCTCTTTTAAGAGCTTGGTCTGCTCTTTGTTCCATTGGAAACGAGGGAAATTTCTGTACAAGAGCAGCCGGGACCCAGGGTAGTCCTTCTCCCATTTCTAACTCCTTTCTTTCGTGGGCTCTTTTACTTCTTCCCTGCTGTTTCTTAGCTCTAGATTTCTTACCTTTTTCTTCAGGGTTCTGTACTAAATCATCATGATTAGGCAGTGGATTTACTTCCTCTGCCTCCTCTGCCTGTTCCTCTGGAACTTCTTTTTCCCTTTCCTCTGTGGGTGCTGCCACTTCCTCTACGGGAGTCTCTTGGGGTGTATCCAGGGTGGTCTGGGATCGTGTTGACACTAAACTTGTTTTTAGTGTAATTCCCTGACTCAACCCACCTGTAAAAGAAGGCCAGTCCCTGCCTAAAACTAATTTTTGGGGCAGCCCAGGGACCACAGCCACTTGCACCTTCCTCTCTACTCCTAGTGCTTTTACCCGCACTTGACACACAGGGTAAGGAAGTTGTGCACCATGCACGCATTTTATCTCTATCTGATTTTGGGGTACTGAGCAAGACTGTCTCAGCGTCTCCCAAAATTCTCGGGATATTAAACTTTGCTCTGCCCCGGAATCCATTATGGCTAGAACATTTTCCCCTTCAACTAGTACTTGTAGAAATATTCCCTTGGGAACTGATTTCCCAGCGGCTACCATAAGGACTGTTTTAACTTGGCAATCTTTTATCAGGTGACCAGGCTTATTGCACCTATAACATTTTCTAACGTTTCTATCTCTGCCCTCCCTGCTAGGGCCATATGCAGCCACTCTATCCCATGCGTACTTTTCACATTCATACTTTCCAGTCATACCTACACCCTTTAAAAGGTTCAACTTAAAAGTACTATCATGCGCTGCCTCCCTGAACACTTCAGCCATCTGGGCTGCTTCACCAGTGTTTGCACAATTCTGCAGGGTTAAAAACTTTTTCATTTCACTTGGTACTGATATTAAGAATTGTTCCAACACAATTTCATCAAGAATTGACTCCAGCGTTTTGCCATCAGGATCCAACCACTTATAGGCTAGGTTCTTGAGCCTCTGGCATAAGGCTTTAGGAGTTTCTTTGTCACTTAACACAGCCTCTCTAAACAATCGCCTATAATGTCTCGGCGTGAGACCGAGGCGGTCTTTCACGGCCTTTTTAATTTCCAAGTAATCCTTGGTTAAACAAGCAGGCATAGTTTTGAACGCAGACAAGGCCTCGCCACTCAGAGTCATTGCAAAGCGCATGGCCCATTGTTCCACAGGCCAATTAGAGTTCTCTGCAATACGCTCAAAGGCCTCAATGAAATCATCCGGGTTATCTGCCTGCCCTAATTGTTTGCACATAAGTCCCGTATTCATTTCTACTTGCGGTATTTTTGTTTTGTCCTCTCGAGCCTTCTCCAGCAGCGCTGTCATGGCTTCCAGCAATGGCTTCTGTTGTTGTTGTAGCGTAGCCATATACTGTCCTTGCAGGTGTTGGAGCACCTTGGCCTGCTTTTCCTGCTGTTCACTTATCCATGCGAATACGTCTTGGGGATCCATCTTCTTTTCTGCACCTGTAAAAAAACAGAGAAGAGACCCACCAAGTGCGGCACACACAAAAAGTTGTTTCTTTTCTTTTATCTCCCCCTTTCTCACGGTATCCTTATACCGGTTTACCCAGGCTACCAGTACCTTAGTCTCCTGGTGATATCAGCTTGTGAGAAGGGTCTTTTCCTCCGCTGGCCGCTCTGCCAGCCGAATCCTCCTTTGAGCAGTGCTGTAAACACTTTTCCTTTGCTTTTCAGCAGTGTCCTTTCAGGCAAACTTTCCTATGCCCCCCGAAAATTTTATCCACTTCTCTACGCCAATTTATGTCACACCCTCTCTGGCCAAGCGGTTGCTTCCGGTATTGCAAGGCCCCTGGAGGGTAGTAGTTGTGCTTTTATAAATATAACTCAAACGCTTCTTCCTTCAATTCAAAATGGGTTTTATTCCCCGTCCCATTGAGGGTATATTATCTTCACGGAGCATCAAACATATGCTTGCTTGGACACTTCATGTACAAAACAAATATAAACAAAACTTGCTTTCCTCAGCTTTTAAAGGATAAAACAACAAAATGAACGCAAAGTTAAATATGGCTATAAGGTTTCTCACCCAGATAGCTGCCAATAGGATATCTCTCTTCTGCCTTGAGAGAGTTACAGGCTGGCTGTATTTACTGGAGTTTTAAGCCACCAAAGATACTTCCCTATCTCAGGGAGAATTCAGGTTCACTTACTAATAAAGAGCAGTCCATTATCTCCTGTCAGGGCCGGCCCGTCCATTGAGCGAGAATGTTTTTTGCACAGGGCCCCGCGTTTCAGGGGGCCCCGCGCAAAAAACATTCTAATCCTAAAGTAAAATTTTTAAAAAGAAAAAAGAAGTTGTCTTCTCCGGCAGCCGGGGCCGCCGCGGCAGAATCGAGTGTGCCGCGGGGCCCCCCCTGCCCAGCAGAGCCTGCCCTCCCGAGCCTGCCCTCCCCTTTATCACCTGTCTTCGCAGCTCTAATCAAACGCGCCGGCTTTCAGAGCGCGAGGGAGAGTTTCTCTCCCTCGCTGCTCTATTAAGCCCGCGGGGGCTGATGGGAAGTTCCCATCAGCCCCCGCGGGCTTAACAGAGCCGCGAAAGGGAAACTAGCCCTTTCGCGCTCTGAAAGCCGGCGCGTTTGATTAGAGCTGCGAAGACAGGTGATAAAGGGGAGGGCAGGCTCGGGAGGGCAGGCTCTGCTGGGCAGGGGGGGCCCCGCGGCGGCCCCGGCTGCTGGAGAAGACAACTTCTTTTTTGAAAAAATTTCCCTGGGCTGGGCTGGGCGTTAGGAGTGGTGATGGGCTATGGGGGGCTGGGGGGGGGGGTTAGGAGTGGTGATGGGCCATGGGGGGCTGGGGGGGGGTTAGGAGTGGTGATGGGCTATGGGGGGGCTGGGGGAGGGTTAAGAGTGGTGATGGGCTGGGGGGGGTTAAGAGTGGTGATGGGCTATGGGGGGCTGGGGGGGGTTAAGAGTGGTGATGGGCTATGGGGGGGCTGGGGGGGTTAAGAGTGGTGATGGGCTGGGGGGTTTAAGAGTGGTGATGGGCTATGGGGGGGCTGGGGGGGTTAGGAGTGGTGATGGGCTATGGGGGCGCTGGGGGTTTATGAGTGCTGATGGGCTCTGGGGGCTGGGGGGTTTAAGAGTGGTGATGGGCTATGGGAGGACTGGGGGGGTAGGAGTGGTGATGGGCTATGGGGGCCTGGGGGGGGTTAGGAGTGGTGATGGGCTATGGGGGGGCTGGGGGGGGTTTAGTAGTGGTAAGGGGCTATGGGGGGGCGGGGGGGGGTAGGGGTGGGGGTGGGCGATGGGGGCTGGGGGGGTTTAAGAGTGGTGATGGGCTATGGGGGGACTGGGGGGGTAGGAGTGGTGATGGGCTATGGGGGCCTGGGGGGGGTTAGGAGTGGTGATGGGCTATGGGGGGGCCTGGGGGGGGGTTAGGAGTGGTGATGGGCTATGGGGGGGCTGGGGGGGTTAGGAGTGGTGATGGGCTATGGGGGCGCTAAGTCTGTATATGGGCTGATGGGATCAGGACTGAAAGTGAGTTGATGGGGAGGTTAGGACTGGTAATGGGGTATGGGAGGGCTTAAACTGAAAATTGGGTGAGGGGGATTAGGACTGGAAATGGGCTGGTGGGATTAGGACTGGGAGTGGGCTGGTGGGATTAGGACTGGGAGTGGGCTATGGGGGGCTAGGACTGGTAATGGGTTGGAGGGGTTGCTAGGACTGGAAATGGGCTGGGGGGAATTAAGACTGGAGGTGGGCTGATGGGGTTAGGACTAGTAATGGGCTGTTGGCTGTTGGGGGGGGGGTTAGGACTGGTAATGTGCTATGGGGGGGCTAGTACTGGAAATGGTCTGATGGGGGGGATAACACTGGAGGTGGGCTGATGGGCTTAGGACTGGTAATGGGCTGGTGGGATTAGGACTGGGAGTGGGCTATGGGGGGCTAGGACTGGTAATGGGTTGGGGGTTGCTAGGACTGGAAATGGGCTGGGGGGATTAAGACTGGAGGTGGGCTGATGGGGTTAGGACTGGTAATGGGCTGTGGGCTGTTGGGGGGGGTTAGGACTGGTAATGGGCTATGGGGGGCTGACTGGAAATGGGCTGATGGGGGGGTTAGGACTGGAAGTGGGCTGATGGGGGGGTTAGGACTGGAAGTGGGTTGATGGGGGGGGGCTAGGACTGGTATTGGGTTGGGGGGTTGCTAGGACTGGAAATGGGCTGATGGGGGCTAGGACTGGAAATGGGCTGATGCAGGGACAAGAAGGGAATGGATGCTGGGTGAGACTGGAACTAGAAGGGAGCTGATGTTGGGGGAGGATTAGGGGAGGATTAGAATGGGATGGGGCTGGGAGAGTAAAATGGAGAGGGGAAAAATATTTTGTGTGGTAGGGGTAAAAAATCTACACTTAGCTGGGTATTGGGAGAGTAAGTGGGGATTGAGGATGGAGGGGTAAAATGTGAGTGGATGAAATAGGAATGAGGAAAGAGCAAAAGGAGAAAGATTAGTATGTTAAAGCAGATGTAGAGAGAGAGAGAATGGAAAAAAAACTAGAAGAGAGAAGAGACAGCAGATGATGGAGAGTTAGCAGAAAACATGAAGAAACCAGAAGAAAGTGGCTGGAGCAATTGCAACCGGAAAAAAAATGCACAAAAGGTAGAAAGATATCTCTTTATTTTGAATTTATTAACTGGAATATGAAAGCTCTGGGAAATGTGCATCATTAACGTCTGCGCTTTGTTTGGTACAAGAGGAAATTAATTTATAGTTTTATTTCTACAGTTGTTGTACATTCCAAGTTTGGCTTTTGGGGTTCCCAGTTTAATTATTGCCTTCCTGTTTCTAAATTGTGATTCCTTGTTTGGTGATGGTCTATGTTCTGCATGTGTAACTGAGCTGAGGTATTCTGTTTATGTAATTCCTATTTGACATTGCCACTTGTTCTCTTTCCCCAGTAGGTCATGTATTGTTTTTCTCTGAAATGTATTGGTTTAATATTTGCAGTGTTGCCTTTTGATAGGTAGGGTATGGTGCTTTGTGAGTTCTGGTAGTGCTGTTAGGATACGGCGGGTTTGCTATGGGTTCTAAATGGGCAGTGTTTGTAGTAGTTCCTAATGTGCCTGGCGGTTGGCACTGGATTATAGTAATGTAGAAATCTTTTAGTCTGTCTTTATCCATACACACACTAACTTTTAGTAAACATGTCTCTTAATGAATGTTAGCATTATGCAAATATTTATGCAAATAAGGCCACTTATGCAAATGAGGCCCCACACCGAGTCTCCGCACATGGCCCCGCACCCCCCTTGGGCCGCCCCTGTCTCCTGTACATTAGTCTCCCCAGCATCCTGGTATTCCATTATCTCAGGTTGATTCAGGGATTCATTCTGCCCTGCATGAGTACTCTCTGAGACTTGCTGCCTAAGTACGTCCACAAGAAAGTTCTTTTCCTTCACCGGGCTAAAGCCTCTCTGGGTATTACCATATGTCCTTGTATAGTGGTTTCCCAGGCACTGCCCCTGCTGGTACTTCTTAGTAGAGGTTAGCTTCTCACTTACTCTGCCTGTAGAATAATTAAGGGAACTTTTCAACCAATCACGTTTTCCCTTGTGTGATCCAGCTGAGCTGAATTGTAGTGTTCGTGGAGTTTCAGACGGAGCTTCTAACTGACAATCACAAAACTCTTCCTCTTGTTCTGGTAGGTAAAATCTTTTATCTTTGAGAGTTTTAAAACTAGAAAGAGGGATATTCTCAGCCTCTATATCATGTGAGCTTGTATGCTTATTCCCATAAGCCCAGGGTTGCCTTTTCCCACGAGGCAAATCTCCCTTGTAATCACGCTTCTCTCTATAACCTGCAACTGCAGTCTTCTGGCGTTTTTCCTGCTCACACACCCTGCTTGGCTGTGAATATCTTATTGACTCATTCAGGTCCTCGGATTCCCTCTGACCTTCATATGGGCATTCTAATTGCTCCAGAGTTTCCTCGTCGCTCTCTCTTGCATTCTCATACCTTTGCCGTGTTTCCCAGGGCTTTAGCTGCCCTCTCTGTAGCTTCTCCAAGTGTGTCCTTGGCTGCCACGGCTTCACTCTCTCTCTCTCTCTCTCGGCTCTGGCACCAGCTCCTGGCTTTGCCCTGCTCCTTGTCTGAATCCAAATCCGGGTCTCAAACTCCAACCCAATCCGCATCTGCGTCTGCATCTGTATCTATCTCCTAATGCCTGAGGGCTTGTTTTAAACCCACGTTCACTTGCTCCACCCTTAGTTAGCTGAGCCCTGTCAGGTGAAGTGAATTCCTCTCCTGTGCTAACTGGGTGTGTCCTGACTGAGCTCTTGCACGTGTTCCTGCGTTGCTCAGGGTAACTATCTGACAGTTTCTTGTTTACCCTGTCATTTTGTTTGTTTTCACTTGTGCTGGCCTGCACTTCCTCAGCTCGTACAGGGTCTACCCTGTTACAGTAGCCAGTGTAATTGAATTAGTACTGGTGTGATGTGGTCACTTAGATTTTTCTTCATGATGACCCTGGCGGCTACATTTTGTGCCATTTGTAGTATGTTGTGTCTTCTTAGGTAGACCTTGTAGGATGGCGTTGCAGTAGTCAAAATGTGGCATGATGAGTGCTTGAGCCACGGTCCTGAAATCTTGGGGATCAATGATGCTCCGAATGGGTTGGAGAACTCTCAGCTTGTGGAAAACTGCTCTGTTGGTCTTTCTGAGGTGTTTCTCCATTTTTAGGTCACAGTCAAATGTGACTCCTAGATATTTTATTTCTTTTTTTGTTTGGTAAGTGTTGTTGCATAGTGTTATTGATGAGGGTGGGTCAAATTTCGGTTCCTTGGAGATATACATTACTTCAGTTTTTTTGTGGTTAATGGACATACTGCTTTGTTGTAACCAGTCTTGCATCTCACCAATGCATGTCTCGAGTGGGCTGTAGTCTGGGTTTTTAGTGTCGAGTTGGGAGTATAGCATAATATCATCGGCATAGATGTGGTAATTAATTTTGTGCCGTGTAAATATTTTGCATAGTGGTTGCATATATATGTTGAACAGGAGTGCTGAGAGTGCAGAGCCCTGGGGGATTCCCTGCATTTGGGAGAATGATGCTGCCTTTTCACCGTTGAATTGAACCTGTTGCGTTCAGTTTGAGATGTAGGATGAGAACCACTTTAGTGGGGTTCCTGTTATTCCTATTGATTTTATCCTGTTTATGAGGGTTCCATGGTTAACTGTATCAAAGGCAGCTGAGATGTCAATGAATACAAGTATATACATTTTCTTTTTGTTTTCAAGGCCTTTAAGGAGGTTGTTGAGTAGAGCTAGCAAGAGGGTTTCAACTCCATGATGTTGTCTGAAACCATATTGCTGGTCATCTAGAGGGGCACTGTCAGTCAGGTGGTCTTGGAGTTGTAGAAGGACCGCCTTTTCAATGATCTTTGCTAGGAATGAAATACTTGATATGGGGCAGTAGGAAGCTGGGTCTTCTCTGTTGAGTGTATTGTTTTTTAGGATCAGTCTAATGACTGATTTCTTTAGTTCCAAGGGCATAATTCCTTGTTGTAGTGATAGGTTAACTATGTGTGAGATGTATGGTGCTATGTCTTGCTTCACCGCCTTGAGCCAGATTGCAGGGCAGGGGTCTAGTGGGGAGGTGGTGCTGTTTAGGCTTGTGACAATGGTTGTGATTTGCTGGGTTCCGATTTTGTGGAAGTGTTTCCATAACTGGTTTTGCGTTATGTTGGATTCACAGTTGCTTTGTGGTGATGGTGAGACTAGGGGGGGTGGGGGAACAGGGGCCGTCAGTTTGGTCGCGTAATGGTTTGCCAATGTTTGGGCTTTGATGGAATTGTTGAGGTTGTCATTCTGGTCCGATTTGGTTAATGATTTGACAAGTGCGAATAACTCACGTGGTCGGTTGATCGCCTTGTTTAGAAGGTTTGTGTGATGTACTTTCTTAGCGTTGTTTACGTCATTTTTGTACTTTGCAAGATGGGCTATGTATTTAGTTTTGAGATCGGCGGATTTGGTTTGTCTCCATTTTCTCTCAATTTTACAGAGTTCCCTCTTTGATTTTATTAGAGTTTCTGTGTACCAGGGTTCCGAGTTGAGCTTACGTGCATTTGCTGAGAATTTCAATGTTGGGTTAGATGTATTTTGGATGTTTGCGTTCCATCTGTTAATTAGTTCATCGAGGTCTGTGAGATCAAGGTCTATGTGGGATGAGATGGTGCTTATGAGGTGTTCTTCGTTGAGTTTGATGAACTTCCTGATTGGGCTGGTCATTCTCATTTCCTTTGCATTCTTGGGTAGGCACTGTAGTTCAATCTTGCAGTTGATTTGGTGGTGGTCTGACCATGGTACTTGGGTTATGGTTATTATAGGTGGTTCATTGTTTGGTTGCGGATTACTGGGTATGAAGATCATGTCTAGGGTATTTCCTCTATCGTGTGTGGGGTCGCTTACTATTTGTTGGAAGCCCAGTTGGTCCATGGCTTCAAAGAAGGTGTCTGTGTGGGTCGTGGGAATTGATGCTAGGTTCAAATCTCCCAGGATGATTTCGAATTTTTTTCTTTGGGTGGAAGTGATGCTTTCTAGTGCTGTGGCTAGTGCTTCATGCTGTGGTGAGGGAGGTCTATAGATTAGGCAGATGGATAATGCCATGTTCTCAACTTTGAGTAGGTCGAGATTGGGGTTTGTGTCCCTGGATGTGGTTGTAAGTTGCAGGTTGGTTTTGGCTGCTATGAGGACTCCACCTCCTCTTTTGTTAGTGCGGGGGCAGTTGTAGAGTTTGTAGCCGGGCTTCTGTATTTGGTTTATTGTTGCAGGGTCTGAGTCAGTGAGCCATGTTTCTGTTATGCATAGTATGTCTGGTAGTTCATCAGTTAAAATGTTGTGGATGATATGTGTTTTATTCCTTATTGATCGCGCATTAATAAGGATAACGTTACATGTGTGGTGTTCTGGGTGTGATGCTCGTGATGGTTGGTCTTGCGTTCCACTATTGCTCTTTGTTTTAGTTTTAGGGTGCTTCCGGGACTTATTTCTTTTGTTATGGATATGCCGCTGGGGTAATTTGATTGTTGTTTGCGTTGTGGTGATGGGATTTAAGTTGTATTGATGCAGGACGGGTAATGGGGGGGGGGTGAAGAAGGTAAATTGGGGTATATAGTAGTGGAATGAAGTATTGCGGGTGTGGGATGACTCTATGTGAAGAAGTCAGTATACACATGCACAATATCAGGAAGGTGTGGATAAGCTCCATTTTATGTCTGACAGTAATATTTGGTTATTTGGAATCGTGTGGCGCAGCGTCAGAGTATAATCGAGGCAGCTAGGCTAGGGAAGTATTAGAATAGGCCTGTGTGATAGTTGCTGGGTGTCAATTGTCTGGCAGGGTAAAATGGTTTGGGATACAGTGTTTCTTATTGTTCTAAACAAACAGGGATACAGTGCGTCGCAGCGTTACTTATCACTCTATACAGTGTTTCTTATTGTTCTAAACAAACGGGGATACAGTGCGTCACAGTGTTACTTATCACTCTATACAAACAGATACAATATTATGGGATACAGTATTATGGTTATTGAGAGATGGTTATTGCATTGAGATGTAACAACTAGCTGGTAAGGAAAAATGCTTTGAGCTACAGGCCAGGGTGGAACGTTGGTAATTTTTGAGTCAGGAGGTGAGAAATTTTTAGTAAACGTTTACCTGGGTGGTATCGTTGGAGTTGATATCTTTTTTTGACAAGCTCGACCCAGCTATAGGGAGCTCGTGGTACGCGGTGGTCGGGTTCAGCGAGCTCAGACCCGGCCTGGGGAGCTCAAGCCGCCAGTGATTTGATCGTTGTGCTTTTGTCCTCTGAGCATTGTTGGAATTTCACTCACGGACACGGTCACTTGTCATGGTCAAGTGTAGGATGTTTCTGCCGTGCCTAATCTCCACCGCCTAAAGGCCAACGCCAAAGGGCCCTCAGGCGCGGGCCCGCCAGGTGCGGGCGCGCCGGGTAAGGACGCCGCTTTTTTGCGGTGCTGTTCGTGAACGGGTGAGCCTCCCACTGCCCCGATTGGGCAGGAGTGTGTGAGGGTAAGACTCCCACTGCCCCGATAGGGCAGGAGTGCATTAGGGAAGGCTCCCACTGCCCCGGTAGGGCAGGAGTGCGTGAGGGTAAGGCTCCCACTGCCCCGATAGGGCAGGAGTGCATGAGGGTAAGGCTCCCACTGCCCCGATAGGGCAGGAGCTACACCGTGGGTGGCTGGAGGGCTGGCGGTACTCAGCGGCTCCCACGGAGAAGGGACGCCGCTTTTATGCGGTGCTGCTCGTGAACGGGTGAGCCTCCCACTGCCCCGATTGGGCAGGAGTGTGTGAGGGTAAGACTCCCACTGCCCCGATAGGGCAGGAGTGCGTGAGGGAAGGCTCCCACTGCCCCGGTAGGGCAGGAGTGCGTGAGGGTAAGGCTCCCACTGCCCCGATAGGGCAGGAGTGCGTGAGGGTAAGGCTCCCACTGCCCCGATAGGGCAGGAGATACACCGTGGGTGGCTGGAGGGCTGGCGGTACTCGGTAAATTAAATTAGATTAATTTAATTTAAAGGGAATACTCAATAATAAGCAGGGCATCTGTGGCGGAGATGGGTATTTATGTATATTGTTTTTAGGTTGGATACATTTTGTTATTGTCAAGAATGTTACCATAGTGTTCAATGAATAAATATATTTTCATTTTCTTTCGGAACATTTGGGGGTCCTTGATAGATCTTAATGTATCCAATAGAGCATTCTAGAGAATAGGTGAATGCCCTATTACACGTAGGCGAATGTCCTATTACTCATAGATTGTTTTGTTTTGCGAAAGTCAGAAGGGACCATTATAGTGTTTTGAGTGCATCCTCTTCTGATTCTTTCATCAGTGGGTGAGTTAATTAGGGAGGAGAGAAATGAAGGTGCAATGTTATTCAGGAGTTTAAAATGATCATTAGTGTTTTATATTTGTAATTGGTAACCAATGAGGATTGTATAGTATAGGGGTAATATGATCTGTACTATGAGATTTACAAATTATTTGGGCTGCAATGTACTGAACGTTCTTGGCCAACCCATGTAATACACTATTACAGAAATCAAAATAAGGAGTGATTAAGGCCTGGAGCACAGATCTAAAATTGTAACTATCAAGCAGTGGTCTTAGATGTTGAATCATCCATAATTTAAAGAAGATAGATCTAGTAACTAGCTTTAGGTGAGATCCCATGCTGATAGACTGATCAAGGGTTACCCTGAGGTATTTTACTTCATTTTGAATGGAGAGCATAGAAGGGGGGGATGAAGTTCTGATTTCTGGTAATATACAAAGCTTCAGTTTTATTGAAGTTTATCTTTAGGTTATGTGCTTTCAACCACTTCCCTGTTTCATTAAGGTAGGAAGACATTTGATGTTGGGTAGATTTTGTTATATCTGTGGGGAGATACAGCATTATATCATCTGCATAGAAATTATATCCTACTTTGAATTTTTTTAAAATATTACAAATCGGTTGCAGATATAAATTAGATAGGAGTGCTGAGAGGGAAGACCCTTGAGGTATGCCCTGTTCCTGTTTGAAGGTTGATGATGTCTGTTGGCCAATCTGAACTTGTTGTGACACATAATATAACTGACTCCCCCAACCCCCTAGCAAGATCAATTGTGGACAGAGCCCAAGAGCAAGTGTCCAAGCAAACCCAGAGGGGAGGAGAGTGTGACAAATGTGACGGTGGTCACAGCACGGACAGGTGCCCCATGCATGCAATGATGCTGGCAAATGTCCCCAGCAGTGGCCTTCAGAGGTGGTACAGAGAAGTACTGGCTGTCAGACTGATGCCACACACACCAGGAACCATTGGCTGGACAGTGTATGGCCGGCACGGCTATATCAATGTGCAAGTCCTGCAGCAAAACAGGAACATATGTGTCCATTCCCTGCAGAACAGTGTGTCCCCTGCACCCACCCAAGGCCTGACCTATGAGGCAGTGCTATACTGTGGACCCATCCACTCCCCAACAACCCATACCCACCCACATGCCACAATGTCACACAGACAGCCCTGGAACATGACTGACAACAACCCCACACACCCCTGCCCAAACCTACACTGCCTGTGCATCCTCATGGGACCCAACCCCACTCACCAAGCATGCCACCCCCAACCCTGGCGATAGATGACTCCCCCGGAAGTCCCTCCTTCATGCCCACCCCCTTGCCCCTCCCCCTCCCTAAGGGCACATATACCCGTGCCTCAGTCACCACAGTCACAGGTGTGCATGATGGTGAGTCCTTGGACCCAGAGGTGTCACAGCTCATTCTGCCTGACTCCATGATACCCCATGGAATGGGGGAAACACCATCTGGGGGCCAATGCCCCGTGGAACTGGCCCAAGGAGAGAGGTTGCCTGTGTGGTGGGCCGACCAACAGTGGTGTGAGTATGTGCAGAAGCCTGTGTTGTCACACCACTGATGCCTGTATGCAGACACAGGTGTACATGCTTCTGCGGATGCTGCAGCTGTGGGAGCTGCCCACCACCCTCCTGCCCAGACCCCACATGAGGCACACTGGAGTGTGCATAGGGCTGTGTAGGGACAGACCACCAGGGAGACAGTGCAGCTCCATCAGGATCTCTATCATGGTAGCCTGGAGGGTTCTGGTAGCCATGGTCAGCTGCTCTGTGGCCACAACATGCCTCTCCTGCAATGCCATGGGCTGGCACAGCATCTCCAGCTGTTGCTTGGACCGTGCCTGCTGGGTGGTGCTGTAAGCAAGCAGACGCTCAGCACATAGATGCAGGTGTTGCTGTGCACCCCTATCGGTGTGTCCCCCCCCCCCCCACACTCAGTCATCACCATCATCAATAGGCTGCTGTGGCAGAGATGATAGGGAGGGGACATGGAGCTCCAGATCATCTGGGCCAGGGACATCAGGCGGCAGCTGCTGCAGTGCAGCGGCACCAGCAATGCATGGCAGTGGGGCATTAGGTGGGGACCCACTCCCTTGTCCTGTGCCATCCTCCATGGACACTGTCGGCAGAGCAGGCATCGCTACCTGTGGAGCTAAAGCAGGGGCACCTGTGAAGACACAGTCAACATTGAGAGGTCAGACCTGCAACTGCCAATGCAGACAACAACAGGGTGGCAGTTTTGCAGCCATGCTGATGAGTCACTAGGCCACATAGGAACATAGGAGCTGCTGACATGGTTGGCCACACACCGTAACACCATTTGCAGAGCCAGATGGGCACAGAGGCCATGCTGCCAATTCCCCCAACACACAGGCCAACACTGGAGCAGCCACACACATTGTGAGTATGCCTAGCAGCAGCAGCACAGATGGGACACCATGGTCATCTGTGGTGGTGGCTGCATGCACGTGTGTGCATGCACACAGCGAGAGGGGTGTACATGGGATAAAGGGAAGAGACACACACGGCAAACATGTATCTTGCTCCTGGGATGCCTGAGATGTGTCGAGAGGGCCTATCCCTCCGAAGTGGCTGGGTCAATTGTAGCAAGGATGCACCATGCGAGTTCTAAGAGCTCCTCCCCTTTTGCACCCTCAGCCCATTGCTGTGCCTTCCGGGCAATGTCGTGGCACACCTACTGCCACCTGCACTTCACATCCTTGATGTTGCAGTTCCGGCAATATATGGCATTGATACAGTGGCACACATCAAGCCACTGCTGCTACTTCTCAGGTATCCACACGTGTGGATGCATCACCCATCAATTGTGGCAGCGACTAGAGGATTTCCTACAGTATAAGGGTAATCTCACCCTTGGAGAACCTTGTCTTCCTGGTAGAGACCTTAGATGCCATAACATGGACTGTCTGTGGCACACAGGCAATGGTCAGTAGCCTGGGATGGGCCCATCCTAGACATGTACATTGGAACATGACAAACACATGTGTCTCCACATGACATGCCCACGCCCATGTGCACATGTATCTGTGCCTGCATACCCACCATGGTAATGCAACTGCACCATGGTGGGACTGGAATCTCCAAGGAATGCAGAAGGTCAGTGGATCGCCTCCTGTAACCAGTGTACTGTAGGAGAATGCCAATGGACAAACAGCAGTCTGCAGAGAGGAAGCAGCCATAGTATATATGAAGGGGATACAGGACATCAAAATATAGAAAGACCAGGTGACATACAATGAAGATACAATATCACCTATTTAAGAATAATAAGAGAAACTATTTTTTTACTCAACACGTGACCCAAAAGGATGTAGCAAAAGCTGTTAGTGTAGCTGGGTTTAAAAAAGGTATGGACAAGTTCCTGGAGGAAAGGTCCATAAACCATTATTAAAGGGGAACCAGAAAATCCAATGCTTGCCCCAATACAAGCATTGTGGAATTTGTGTCTTTTGGGGAAACGTCTAGGTACTTGTGACCTAGATTGGCCACTGTGGGAAACAGGATTTTGGGCTTGATGGACTTGGTCACACCCAGTATGGCATATCTTAAGTTTTTATGACATGGTGGGAGCCAGGTGCATGTCAACAACCCTTATGCAGTGTTGACGTGCCTGCGCGTGCACGGCTGCATGGCACCAGACATGCACATGCCTGCAGATGTGTGCCTCTGTGCATGTGCCATGGACACAACAGAGCACACTCAGGCGTGAACTGTTTTGTGGCAGGACAGACACAGAGCAAGACAGTGACAGTGCCACCTGCAGCTCACCAAGATACACAACAATGTGTGCAATGGGTGTCTATCATTGCGCAGCCAGCTGGATGGAATGGGACAACATGCAGGACATCCAAGGATGGTATGTGCTGACCCTGCTGCATGGCTGTGACCAGGGTGGGCAGGACATGGAGCAGAGGCGCCCCCACGCATGTATCCTATGGCAGAGGATCCAGTACATGGACATGAGTGATGCAGCATGTGTACCAGGTACCGTTTCGATAGGGCTGCCATACACAACTTCTAACCCAGCAGAGAGTTTTCCGTTTAAATTTAAAACCCAGCAATGAGCTTCTAGTTTAAATTTAACATTCAGTTAGGGCCTAGTATAAGCAAAGAACTTTAATTTAAATCAAATCAGACTATAACTTAACATAAAAGGAAAAACAGGGTCAATATTCTTTGAGCAATAAATTGTTTCTAGAGGCCTTTAGAAAGAGGCCTTCTAAATAGGGGGCAAGAGACTTGTGAAATTGTTTTAAATGGGTGTTAAAGCAAAGTAACAGATTAAAGGGACATTTTAAAAGATTCCCTCTATAAAGGTAAGGGCTATGTGAATCACCCAGGAAATTGGTCACAGATTACCATAGAAGCACAGGACAAGGTATTGCGTAGCAGCCAGCATTTAATAAGTCTTCTTTCCCTCTCTCCCTCCCTCCCTCCCCAACTCCCACCCACCCCTGGGATAATCGTAGCTTTATAGGTGCTTAAACATCTTAAAGGGAAGGAGGTACCCATATTCAGTCTCAGATACAACTGTTTATCCTCATCACACCTACATTAAGGACCTGAGATTAATTAATCTTGAGGTGAACAAAGTCCATTAAATGTATTAGTTATAGTTTTATTAGTGTAAGTATCCCAAGCAAACCTAAGTAAGTAAACAACTTAAATACCTAAATACAACCTTAAAACTAAGATGCAGACAGCAGTCCAGCAGCGAGATGGGGGCTTTTCGGTCTTTTGCACTGAACGGCACATGTATGATTTTCTACCAGTTGGTAGGAGGTCTTACATGTGCACTAGGTGCAAGGAGCTCTTTGCTCTCAGGGAATGAATACAATCTCTGGAGGCTAGAGTAGCAGACTTGGAGGACATAAGGAAGACAGAGAGGTACATAGTCAAGACCTACAGGGATGTAGTACTGAAGTCCCACCTCCAGTCTGGCAGCATCCCTCTTTCCATGGAGGAGAGAGGTCACGTGACAGGAGAGCATTATCCTGGTGTGGCAGGAAATGATCCTATAGCTAGGACCTGTCCTCCAGGTGATATAAAACCCTCTCACACTGAGGAGGTTTCTCCAAGGCCATTTGGCCACGAGGGAGGGTTAGGACAACTGTTATAGTTGGTGAGTCAATCATTAGGCATGTACTGTAGATAGCTGGGTGGCTGGTGGACCTGAGGATCGCCTGGTAGCATGCCTGCCTGGTGGTGGCATGGACCTCATGCGCCACCTAAACAAGGTCTTAGATAGTGCTGGGGAGGAGTCTGCTGTCTTGGTACATGCTGGTACCAATGACATGGGAAAGTGTGGTAGGGAGGTCCTGGAGGCCAAATTTAGGCTTTTAGGTAGGAAGTTGAAATTCAGAACTTTGAGGGTAGCATTCTCCGAAATGCTTCCCATTCCATATGCAGGACTCAAAAGGAAGGCAGAGGTCTGGAGTCTCAATACATGGATGAGACAATGGTGCAAGGAAGAGGGTTTTGGATTTGTTAGAAACTGGGGAACATTCTAGGGAAAGGAGGGGCTTTTCCGAAGGGATGGGCTCCACCTTATCTGGGATGGAACAAGGCTGCTAGCATTAACCTTTAAAAAGGAGATAGAGCAGCTTTTAAACTAGATAATAGGGAAAGCCGACAGTCACCCAAGAGCACATGGTTCGGGACAATGTATCTTTGAAGAATACTAGCAAAAGACTGAAGTTAGGGCATATTGACAGAGAGGTTCCACTAAAAACAAAAGTAACCCAAAGGCCCTTGAGTACAGAGCAGACAGAGCTTAAAGATTCCAAATTACCCCTACCTACTGATAACCAGATTAATATGAATAAAATACAGCCTCTAAAATTCTTGTATGCAAATGCTAGAAATCTAAAAAAATAAGATGGGAGACTTAGAATATATAGCACTAGGAGGAGGGACCCAAGATGGTGGCGGAGTAGGACGCCAAAGAGGGAGCGCCGAGCTGGATTGCTGTTTCAGCCTTTCCGATGGGTAAGAAGAGAAAACAACGTACCCAAAAGCCATCTAATGCTCTCTCTCCTTCAGGTGGCTTGGTGCAGCCTCCATTGCCAGGTTTTGTCATCTGTCAGCGTCGTCCATGGCTTCGGCTGATCTGCTGAGTTCCTTAGCAGTTCTGAACAAAGGGGTGGATTTGAGCCCCGTTCAAGTGCTCCCACCACAACCCATAAGCAGTTGCTTCGAGGAGGGGGAGTATGAGGTGGCATCTCTGCATCGGGAGGTTCCTGACGCTTTGGAGGGCTCTCTCTTAAAGCCGACATTGGTGGAGACTGCTGTGGGGAGTGGAGCCTCGGTTTCTTCTCCTGAGGGTAGTTTTCAGGTGGAGCAAGTGAAGATCAGCTCCTCTACTATCTTGGTTGTCCAGACTTTTGGCTGTTTGGAAAGACCAGTGCTAGTAACACTTGACAGCTTATGTGAAGAAATATCCTTGCTCCAACAAGCCCTTCTTCCTATTGTGGGGTCACTGGCATCCATTAAGGCTCAGTGTTCAATGGTGGAGACAGAGTTAGCTGGGCATACTTCATGGGTGACCGGGCTGGAGACCAGGGTGGAAGAGCTGCATACTCTTGGCAGAGTACATTCCAGGGAGCATTTGATTCAAACACAGAGGATTGAGTATTTGGATAATCAATTGCGTCTTAATAATTTGAGGTTTTTCAATGTCCCTCGATCCACATTGCTGGAACCTGTGGATTTGGTCTGTAAGTACTTGACAGATGTCCTGTGAATGTCTGTTGATTCCTTGCCCCCTATATGTGGTGGTATCTTCTTCTGTGCCAGGCATGGAGTTGGACTCTGGAGGTGCTACCGGGCCTCCCCAGTTGGACCTTTCGGGGTTTTTGGAAAGCTCCCTGGAGTTAGTGGCCAGCCGAGCCACCCTGCTGATGTGCTTTGCATTTGAATCTGACCGTAACTCTGTCCTATGGTTATATTTCCATAATATGTCTGTTTCTCAGTTTATGGGGTCAAACAGTTCTATATTTCCTGATTTGGCTAGGGACACCCAGAAAAGGTGGAGAGACTTCCTGGCCTTGCACCAGAGAGTCACCGCACTGGGAGCACACTTTAGATTAAAATATCCTTGTAAGTGTATTGTGTAATATCAGTCAAAGCAATTTCTGGTTTTTTATCCTCAACAACTTGTGCAATTTCTTTAGAGTAGGGAAATTGTGGGGCAGGAATGAGTTTCCTGTTCCAGCTGCAATGTATGTTATCTATGCTCCAATGATTTTCTTTAGTTTCTGAGGGATATGTTTGTGTTGCCCTCTATGCATTGTTACCTTTACTTGGGTCCTTATTGTGGTTTTATATTTTGTGGACTAGTCCATGTTGGTAGAGGAGATAGTTTTTTCTTTTGTTTGAACCTTTTCTGTTCTTCGTATTCAGATTTATTTTCTGGATATTTATGTTAAAACTTTATAAATTAAAAATTAAAAAAAAAGAATATATAGCACTAAATGAGAAGTAAGATATGATTGGTATCTCAAAGACATGGTGGAAGGAAGACAACCAGGGGGACACTGTGATATCTGGGTACAAACTATATTGCAATGACAGAGCAGATCAAATTGGTGGAGGGGTTGCACTCTGTGTTAAAGAGGGCAATGAGTCACAAAGGATTAAAGTTTTGCAGGAAACAAAATTCACTGTAGAATCTCTATGGATTGAAATTCCATATAAAAAGGGGAAAGGGAAGGCAATGGCAGTGGGGGTGTACTATCAACCTCCTGGCCAGAATGAACAAGTGGATGATGAAATGCTCAAAGTAATCAGGGAAGCTAACAAAAGTTATAACACAGTAATAATAATGGATGATTTCAATTACCCCGATATTGACTGGATCAGTGTCACGGCAGGACATGCTAGGGAGATAAAGTTTCTAGATGAAATAAATGACTGCTTCTTGGAGCAGTTGGTTCATGAACCAACCAGAGGAGAAACCATTTTGGACCTAGTCCTTAGTGGAACACAAGATCTGGTACACGAGATAAAGGTTTTGGGACCACTTAGCAATAGCGATCATAGCATGATCGCGTTTGATTTAATAAATGGAGGAAGGTCAGCAAGGAAATCCACAGTACTACCTTTTAACTTTCAAAAGAGAGACTATGATAAAATGTGGAAAATAGTTGAGAAAAAAAATAAAAGAAGCAGTTGCAAAGGTTAAAGATTTACATCAAGTATGGGTGTTGTTTAAAATTACTATCTTGGAAGCACAGACTAGCTATATAACATGCATTATGAAAAGTGGAAGGAAGTCCAAAAAACTGCCAGCATGGTTTAAAGGTGAGATCAGAGAGGCTGTTTTTGCCAAAAAGGTATCTTTCAGGAAATGGAAAAGGAGTCAAATGACAAAAGCTGGAAACAACATAAGCACTGGCAAGTTAGATGCAAGGCATTGATAAGGCAGGCAAAGAGAGAATTTGAGAAGAAGTTTGCTGTGAAGCAAAAATGTGTAATAAAGACTTTTTAAAGTACATTCATAGCACAAAAAACTGTGGAGAGTCAGTTGGATGATCGAGGGGTAAAGGGGGCACTAAGACTGGACAAGTCTATAGAGGAGAGACTGAATGAATTCTTTGCTTTGGTCTTCACTGAGGAAGATGTAGGGATGTTACCTATGACTGAAATGGTATTTAAAGGTAATATAACAGAAGAATTGAAAGAAATATCGAACACCGGGAAGGTGTATTACAACTATTTGATAAACGTAAGAGTAGCAAATCACCTGGACCAGATGGTATACATCCAAGAGTGTTGAAAGAACTGAAATATGAGATTGCAGACCTACTATTAGTAATTTGTGAATTATCATTAAAAGCATCTGTAATACCTGAAGATTGGAGGATGGCCAATGTAATGCCAATTTTGAAAAAGGGTTCCAGGGGTGACCTGGGAAACTACAGACCAGTGAGCCTGATCTCAGTACCAGTAAAAATGGTAGAAACCATCGTAAAGAACAAAATTACTGAACATGTAGATAGTCATGGCTGAATGGGAGAGCAAACATGGCTTTAGCCAAGGAAAGTCTTGTCTTACTAATCTGCTATGTTTTTTTGAAGGTGTGACTAAACAGGTAGACAAAGGTTAGTCAATATAGTGTATCTGGATTTTCAGAAAGCCTTTGACACTCTTGGCAAAATTAAAAAGTCATGGGATTGTAGGCAGTGTACTATTGTGGATCAGGAACTGGTTAAAAGATATAAAGCAGAGGGTAGGGCTAAATGGCCAATTTTCCTAATGGAGAAAGGTGAATAGTGTGATCTGTGCTGGGTCTGCTGTTTTTTAACATATTCATAAATGACCTGGAAACAAGAATGAGTAAGATAATCAAATGTGCAGATGACACAAAATCATTCAAAGTTGTTAAAATTCAAGAGGTTTGTGAAAAATTGCAAGAGGACCTTGATAAATTGGAAGACTGGGCATCCAAATGGCAGATGTAATTTAATGTGGACAAGTGCAAAGTTATTCACTTAGGAAAGAACAAACCAAACTATGGTTACACAATGCAAGATTCCACATTAGAAACCACCACCAAGGAAAACTATTTAGGCATCATCGTTGGTAACATGTTGAAGCCCTCTGCAGCAGTGGCCAAGAAAGCAAATAGAATGCTAGGAATCATAAGGAAAGGAATAGACAATAAAACAAAGGATATTAAAATGCCTCTATATCGTTCCATGGTGTGACCACACCTCAAAAATTGTGTGCAATTCTGGTCACCGTATCTTAAAAAGGATATAGTTGAATTAGAAAAGGTAAAGAGACGATCCACCAAAATGGCAAAGGGGATGGAAGTATACCCCTATGAAGAGAGGCTAAAAAGCTTAGGGCTCTTCAACCTGGAAAAGAGACGGCTGAGGGGAGATATGATAGAGTTCTATAAATTAATGAATGGAGTGGAAAGGGTAAACATAGATTGATTGTTTACACCATTAGAATATAGAAAGACTAGGGGACATGCAATGAAGCTACAGTGTAGTCTACTTAAGAGGAGGAGTGGCCTAGTGGTTGGGGCAGGTTACCTCAGGCCAGAAAGTCAGGGGTTCAAATCCCACTAGAGGACAGCAACCTTGGGCTGGAAGGACTGGGGTTTCTAGTCCCATAGGTGCTCCTTGTGGTCTTGGGCAAGCCACTTAACCCTCTGTTGCCCATGTTCCCTATAAAATAGTTATCTCCAAGTTATAATGCAATTTCAGTTTATTCAATGTAAACCACCTTGATATCAAGAAATAATAAGAGATTTTTTTTTTCACTCAACGTGTAATCATACTCTGGAATTTGTTACATGAGGATGTAGTAAAAGCTGTTAGTGTAGCTTATTTATTTTTATTTATTTATTTAGCATACATTTGTATACCGCTACTTCCAGCAATCAGTAGCGGCTTGATTACAGGCGGGAAATTGACAAATCATGACAGAAAATTTGATGAATATACATATTGATTCGAGCTGGGTTTAAAAAAAGGTTTGGACAAGTTCCTGAAGGAAAGGTCCATAAACCATTATTAAAGGAGACCTGGTTGCCCCAATACAAGCATTGTGGAACCTGTGTCTTTAGGGGAAACTGCTAGGTACTTGTGACCTAGATTAGCCACTGTTGGAAACAGGATACAGGGCTTGATGGACCTTGGTCTCACCCAGTATGGCATATATTATGTTCTTATGTTCTTACCAGCAGCTGGAGCCATAGCTTGAAAGCCCCACATAGAGGGGCCATCTGATACCAGAATACCTGAAGGTGATGACAGTGCTAGCCTTCCTGGCGATGGGTTATTCCAGACAGTGATGTTGGCTTTTGGGAAACTCAGCCAGCCTGCAGTATCCTGATGCCTCACACAGTTCCTGGGTACCTACCTACAGTCCATAGCGCAGACCATCTGCCTCCAAGCAACTCAGCAGGAGGCACCGGACCATGCAGGACGTTTACGCTGTGGCAGGGTTCCCTTCGGTCCTAGGTGTGGTGGATGGCACAAACGATGCCCTCCAGTCACCGCGATGGAGTAATGCTGCGGATCGGAACCGCAAGGCATGGTACACCCTGATCCTGTATGTCCAGGGGTCCGTCCCACCCTTCACACGCATCCCATCCCTGTCCCCTGCAGCATACCCAGTGGCCCCATACATGCAGCAAGGGAAGGGGCAGGTGACGGTATGGTGGTAGTGGGCCTGCACATACTAGCATGTCATGCAGTCCCATGTACCACTGCCCAGGTGTGTGCCAGATGTGGGCCAGGCACAAGGCAGGGACACCATACATTCATACAATGCCCAGGCCCACCCCCCAAGAAGGACTTCTGTGCCTTGGGGGATGCCCATCCACATGTGGTGGGTTGTGGACACACAATGCCCCACTGACACCCGTGAGAGCATCCATACAGTGGACACAGACATGCATATACACAGTCAGCTGTCAACAACACAGTCCACAACATGTTGGTAACACATGGCCCCCTCACTGGCACACCAGTTGAGCAATGGTTGCTGTTCTGTCTCCCACTGCAGCTGATGGTGGCTGGAGCTACCCCTTACGTGACTGGCTGCTGACCCCATACTCCACCCTAGCAGCCCAGCACAGCACCGGTACAACCATGAACACTGGACCACACTGGGAATCAATGGCCAGTTGAAGTGTCAGTTCAGATGCCTGGACTATTGCAAGTGGGAGCTGCTCCACAGGCATCGCAAGGTGCACCTGATCATCATGGCATGCTGCATGCTCCACAACTACACCCTGCTGTGCAGGCAGCCACTGACAGATGAGCCTGAGCCAGCCCTGGGTTATGGCAATGAGCAGGATGCACCCCAGGGCACCCAGTCCAGATGGTGGGTGGTGGCTTGTGACAGCCTTCTCCAGGCAGACTTTGCCTGACATCCTCGGCCATATGTTCTCCACCCATTCCACCCAATGCTCATGCCAGTTGTAATGGGGAAGAGACATCCTGTGATATGGAAACAGAGGAACCTGAGGGCAGTAGGGCTGTTTCTGGTAGGAAGGATAAGCTCAGGACTCCCAGTTGCCAGGAGCAACACAAACAATCCCAGCCACGAGGGCAGGAACCCTGCCCAGCTAGCAAACAATCCCCATCTCCTGGGCCTGATAGCTTTCACCTGGGAGGGGGAAGGGCTAGATTAGCTCCCAAGCAAACATATAAGAAACGTTAATTAGAGTTTAACCTTTAACCTTTCAATAAAAGGTCTCCAGGCTACCTAACCCGTATGCTGACGCTACGGGCGGACTACTGGTGACAGGAAATGGCGTAGTTTTACAGATTTTTAAAACACAGTACAAGGACAGTATCAAGGGAAAAAAAATATCAGCTTGTTAAAGAAGAAAAGGATTACCTGTGAATCAGGAGAAGTTCGGCTATCCTGAAGAAAAGAGGAAAGCACGGACCGGACTTCGGATACAGACCTGACTTGGAGCCACTCAGGATATCTTTCTCAAGGCAAGATCCTGCACCGTGCTCAGGTACAAGTAAGGGGGCACGGGTGTAATAGGATTGGTGAGAAAGTGTCCATATTTGTGCTATAGGTGGGAGGCAGAGAAATTTTTTTTTGGTACCTCACTTGGTGGGCCTCTGTTGTTTTCTTCTATTTCTGCAGATACAGAAACCTGAGATGGATCCCCAGGACGTAAAGAGCTGGATGGAGGCTCAGTGGAAGGCGCAGAGTGAACTAGCCAGAGTAATCCAAGAAAAGACTGTAGCCGCCATGAATGCACAGCAGCAGCCTCTTCTTGAGCTACTGGAAGTCTGCTGAAGCAGACTGTGGACAAAGAGGAGACTATTCCCTCAGTACAAGTGGGGGTAGGACTTGCTAATTGTGGTGCACTAGCGCTGGGACAATTTAAAGCCAATGATAATTTTGATGATTTTGCTGATGCATTTGAAAGAATAGCAGAGTCAGCTAACTGGCCAACTGATCAGTGGGCTGTCCGGTTTGCTATGTCTCTGTCAGGTGAGGCCCTAGCAGCGTACAAAACAATGCCCGCTGATCAGGCGTCCAATTACCTGAGTGTAAAAAATGCTGTAAGAGACAGGCTGGGTTTGACTCCCATGCACTACAGGCGTTTATTCAGGGAAGCTAGACTTAGGCCTACAGAAACACCAAAAGCACTATTTCAGCGATTAAAGGGTCTGGCACTGAAATGGCTTACTCCTGAAAGGAGGACGGTAGAAGCTTTGGTAGATACCATAATTATGGAGCAGTTTCTTGAAGCCGTACCACCTGAGGTAAAAGCTTTCCTAGTGCTCCAGAAATGCAGTTCCACCGAGGAAGCGGCTGACCTCACTGACAGATACTTTGAGGCGGAGTTAGCCGGGACCTCTAAGAAAAATATGTTAAAGGTGGCTGGCATTGATAAGCTATGGGGCCTAGAAAAGTCCTCTAAAAGGAATATGCTTGACCCAAAATGTAAACAAATTTTCTAGGAGAAAATGTTATAATTGTGGTCAGCTAGGACACATACGCAAAGATTGTACAATACGCACTGCCTTAATGTCAGGAAAGGAGAAACCCCTAGGGGAGGGATTTCTGCTGAAGGTCCGAGTGGAAGGGGTAGAGGCTCTGGCACTGCTGGACTCCAGAGCAGACCAGAGTATGGTCTCCCAGAAGTTGTGGAAGACCATCACTGACCATGACCTATCCGCCCGGAGCCCAGCAGATGGAAGAGTAAAAGTGAGATGCGTACATGGGGCAGCCTCGTATTACCCTCTGTATGAAGTGTCAGTACAGAGACTAGGCACTAACGAAGACATGCAAGTGGCAGTAGTCCCAAAACTCCCTTACGATGTGGTTCTAGGGTGTGATTGGCCTCCATTTGAGAAGGAGATGGAGAAAGGCCTTAGGGAAAAACCAGACCCGGCCTTTGTAGAAGCTCCAGGAACGGGTAGCATGCAGCCCGGGATCCCTAAGACAGAAGCCCTGGCCAAGAAAATCTCAACTCCCTTATTTGAGAAACCCCGTAAAGGTAGTGTCCAGCCTCACCCACAGGTACGTGATAAGTCCGTACAGCAAAAGAAGTTTATTTTGCAATTTACTGAGACATCTCTTCAGGCCCAAAGTCCGCAGAGGGCTTCCGAAGCCTCCGCAGGCTACGACCTTTTTAGCATAGAGGATATTGAAGTCCCAAAGGGGGAAGAACATTAGTTGACACGGGCTTGCAAATACAAATACCTGAAGGGTGTTATGGGAGAATAGCATCGCGGTCGGGGTTAGCAGTTAAGCACTTTTTAGATGTGGGAGCCGGGGTAATAGATCCCGACTATCGAGGCCCGGTAAAAGTCCTACATTTTAACTTCAGTAAAGAGGACTATAAAGTGAAAACAGGCGATAGGATCGCCCAACTAATTTGCGAGCGAGTAGGCTTTCCAGTGGTAGTGGAGGTACCCTTGCTGACTTCCACAAGTCGGGGAGCGAGTGGTTTCGGCTCTACCGGAATGGGGGAGGTAAAAGGTCTGACAGCTTTGGCTGATGAAAAAAGGGAAGAAGACCTAGGCCCGCAACCAGCCGATTGGAAGGAACATCCGAAGCCAATAATTGGCGTGGATCTGTCCCTACAACAAAAAAAAGAGTTAGCTACGGTGTTGGCAAGGTTCTCAGACGTCTTAATGACGGTGCCAGGGGAGACGCATATTGTGGCACATGAGATTATCACAACACCAGGGAAAGTAGTGAGACAGAGGCCGTATAGGTTACCCGAGGCCAAGAAGAACGAAGTTATATCCCAAGTAAAGGAAATGGTGGAGATGGGAATAGTGGAGGAGTCCAGAAGCCCCTGGTTGAGTCCCATTGTGTTAGTCTCAAAACCCGACGGTACCCTCCGTTTTTGTATAGATTTCAGACAAGTCAATAACATATCGCAATTTGACGCGTACCCAATGCCCAGAATTGACGACTTGCTGGATCGCTTGGGTCAGGCGCAGTATTTAACCACACTGGATTTAACAAAAGGGTACTGGCAAATACCATTGACCAGGGACTCGAAACCCAAGACAGCATTTAGCACGCCAGTGGGGCTGTACCAGTTCCGCCGTATGCCGTTTGGTTTGCACGGCGCAGCTGCTACGTGCCAGCGACTGGTAGACCAGGTGTTAAGACCTCACCAAGACTATGCGTTAGCCTATATGGATGACGTTGTCATCTACAGCAGCACGTGGAAAGAATACCTATCCAGGGTGGAGGCAGTTTTAGGGGCCATAAGGAAAGCCGGGTTAACCCTAAACCCTGGAAAGTGTCTATTTGCCAGCAGAGAGGCCAAGTATTTAGGACATGTGGTGGGGAATGGACTGGTAAAGCCTCTAGCGAGTAAAATCGATAGCCTCCGGAATTTCCCCAGACCATCTGACAAAAAACATGTACGTAGCTTTTTAGGCCTCATCGATTATTACCGTAGGTTTATTCCCAAGTTTGCGGAAGAAAGCGCTGTATTCACAGACATGTTTAAAAAGAATGCGCCCAACTCTGTGAAATGGACCCCGGAAGCGGAAGAAGCTTTTGTATCTCTTAAAGAGAAGCTTTGTAGAGCTCCAGTCCTGAAAGGGGTTGATTTTAAATTACCCTTTATAGTGCAGACTGATGCCTCAGAGACCGGGTTGGGGGAGGTCATGTCCCAAAAGTTTGAAGGGATAGAGCATCCGGTCACCTATCTTAGCCGAAAATTATCTGGTGCAGAAAGGAAGTATTCGACAGTGGAACGAGAATGCTTAGCTATAAAATGGGCTGTGGAGGCATTGAGGTTCTACCTCACAGGCCGTAGATTTCTCCTGGTCACGGACCACGCTCCATTAAAATGGCTCAGCCAGATGAAAAATAACAATGCTCGTTTGACAAGGTGGCATTTAGCCCTGCAAGCCTTCAACTTCGAGGTACAGCATAGGCCAGGAAGACTACATGGCAACGCTGATGCGTTAAGCAGGATTACAAGCTGGCAGACTCAGGAAGCTGCAGCCTGTAATATCTTAAGGGGGGGGGGGATATGTAATGGGGAAGAGACATCCTGTGATATGGAAACAGAGGAACCTGAGGGCAGTAGGGCTGTTTCTGGTAGGAAGGATAAGCTCAGGACTCCCAGTTGCCAGGAGCAACACAAACATTCCCAGCCACGAGGGCAGGAACCCCACCCAGCTAGCAAACAATCCCCATCTCCTGGGCCTGATAGCTTTCACCTGGGAGGAGGAAGGGCTAGATTAGCTCCCAAGCAAACGTATAAGAAAAGTTCATTAGAGTTTAGCTACAGAAAGAGGAAGGACAACAGCAAGAGGAAGGACAACAGCAAGGGGAAGAGCAACGGCAAGGAGAGGACGAGGAATGAGAGAGAGAACAGGGAAGACGGAGGAGAACAGAATCAGCTGGAAAGTTTGTGCAAGCTGAGGTCTGGCTCTTGGAAGCAGCGTCTGTCCCAGTGTGAAAGGAAAACGTATGTAAGTGATTCAGTGGATTCTGATTCTGAATGTGAGAGAGAGAGACAGAAAGCAGCTGACAGGAATAACTGGAGGAGCAGGGCACAAAAACCCTTTGACCAAAACTCCAGGTATTTATCCTATGGTGAAGGCACCCAAAGGGAGAAGTTACCAGTGAGGATAGCTGGGAAGCACTTACAAGCTCCAAGGAGTGAAAGATATACAGTGCAAGACATTTGTATGTCAGAAGAAGAGGGTGAGCAGCAGGAATACAGAAAAAAACCTCTGAGGTTTAAACCCCATCCTGAGAGAGCTGTGCACGGACTTTCTCCTGCCTCAAAGCCAGAAGGTAGGCTGTATAATCCTGGTAAAGTAGTTATAAGAATTTCTCTCATAAGAACTATAAAGAATATGACTCTCCCCTAAGCTATGCCAAGAGATATAGTAAAGCTAATCCTTACCTCCTAGAGGAAATAATAGGGAAGCCTCTGGAACAGACAGCAGAGAATAATCTGGAAACGTTGTATACAAGGCAGAAGTTGTATTCAGCTGATAGCCAGCCTGAGTCAATGCTAATTGATCCTCCAGATGAAGAGTTGTCTGATACCCAGATGGATTGTACATTAACAGTTACAAATGATAGGATTTCACTGTGCTGAGCCAGATATCTTGAAGAAGCTGGTCAACTGGCAGTTGAGAAGCACAGGACTTTATTTCCTAATACCAAGGGACTGTATGCAATGAATACCGTACCATTTATGATTTAAGTTGGAAGCTGTTATAAGTTATTTTTCTTACCTTGTGCCAGAGTGTATGGCTTTCTGTTACTATGTTACTTTGTGTTTGAATCCGCCCCGGGAGGGGAATTAAAAGCCTGTCTTTGCCTGAACCACTCGATTCACGACTACAACTTATTGAAAAGGTACACAACTACACCTTTAACCTTTCAATAAAAGGTCTCCAGGCTACCTAACCCATATGCTGAAGCTATGGGCGGACTACTGGTGACACAGTGCATGGGAAGGGGCTGGGGCATGTGCCACAGCTGCCACGGGCCTGTGCAAGTCCACACCATGAAGACATGGCCTGTGTGGCCAGTCCATGTCCCTGTGCATCATGCACATTGGCTGCCTGGGACATTGGTCACAGTAGTGTGTCATCATGGCCTGCTGATATTGGGACTGCCTGGGGGCCGGGGTTTCGGTGCCTGCCCCGCCAATATTTTTGCTGACATGTGCAGGAGTGCAGTGCCCACCCGGCCATGTGCCATGCCTCCCTGGACCCCACTTGTGCTATGAAATGTGTCTGGTGGCATCTTCCAATGGTGCCCTGCATGGGAGCCCCCATGTCTGGATATGTACCTCCATGGCATGTCGTCCACGGCTGCAGAGCTGGGACACACACAACACACAGTCTACCTGTCCCTTTTGCATCCATCACCCGCCCATTGCCCGCTGCCAGTGCCGCACACCTGGTTGCTGTCATGGGTGGATGGTTCATGCACATGGTGTCCTGCACACACATGGTACCCCCAGCATGTCACCATCCAACCACAAGGGCATGCATGGCAGCCATTGGGTACCACAGTTGCAGTCTCAGGCCTGTTTCTGTCCTCTTAAAGGGTCAGGGCTGCCGCATAGGCAGCCCCATGCATGGGACAGGTGTCTGTAGCAGTATGTGCCTCTGCCCCCAGCCACCCACACTGCCACTGGCTCTGTCGTGCCACAGCTGGCCCCCCTACAGCACCCTGACTCACACATTCCACATGGATCACATGCCTGGGACACCAATGTACCCAACCATCACCCCCTGCCAACCTTGTGGGATCCCCCCACTTCAACTGCCCTAAGTTTGGCAAAAATGATCTGTTAAAAGAACATGACAGTTCCAAAAGGAATTCAGAAAATTAATTGGAAAACACCTTAAACTCAATTTCCACTTAATCTGCTTAGTAAAATCTCATGATCCACAAGATTAAATGATGCAGATAAGTCAAGTTTGATCAAAACGCCCTTCTTATTCTAATCTAAGATAGCCCTTAATTCCTCTAAGACAGCCAACTCCACCATTTCAGTGCAATGCTGTCTTCCAAACTCCAATTGACTTGCATCCAGAATGTTAAAGGCCTCCAAGTGTTTTTGCAACTGAGATTCCACTACTGACTCTAAAATTTTCACTAAGAATAGAATTCTAACAATTGAGCAGCAGTTACAACATTCTATAGAATCCAAAATTGCTTCCTTTAACAATGGGATGGAGTGGAAAAGTAGCCTAATGATTATAGCACCAGCTTGGTAACTACGAGACCAGTCAGTTCCCATTAGCATTGCTTGTGGCCTTGGACAAGTCACTTAACCCTCCATTGCCTCTGAAGAAAGACCTGGCAATCTATTTCCAGTTTCTCTGCCAAGAAAATCCAGGAGCTGATAGGTAGTCAGGAGTAGCATTGACTAAAAGGCACACACTGCATTACAACAATGGGGTTAATACAGAGTGGAAAGATTACATCCTAAATGAAGCCTAAAATAGTAAACATCAGTCATTGTACTTTATTGAGAGGCCATTCTTTTAAGAATCCTGCAGGACAAGGGTCAAAAGCACAACTGTCTTTTCCAAATCTAGTTTTTAATTTGCTGATTTCAAATCCAGTGCCACTGGTAAAAACAATCTAGCCACAATTCACCAATACTGGCTCATCCATTACCTTTTCATTTAATACAGCAAAGAATTCATTAAAAAACTGAGGGTATTGGAGCTATGTCACTAGGAGCCTGAACAGCTAATTCCTTTCTCAAAATAATTGCCTTGCCTTCAAAGAACCTAGCCATTTGATTTACATCTGGTATATTTTCTGAAAATAATTTGTTAGAGACCTGAAATAGTTCTCTAGTCCTATTTTTCCCAGAGGCAATTAATTTAGAGTAATATGATTTTCTCGCTTTTACTATATCTTGTTTGCAAGATTTAAGACTAGGCCTCAACTGAACTCTATGTTGAAAGACTCTGAAATTCACCATATGCATTCTAATTTTTCTGCACTCTTGGTTTTCTTAAGTAATAGTTCTGGGAACCAAGGAAAGACCTTTTCCCAAAGGGTAGACAAATTCCATGCTGCATACCCTTAGGATAAGCAGCATGGAATCTGTCTACCTTTTGGGAATCTGACAGGTCCTTGTGAGCTGGATTGGCCATTGTTGGAAACAGGATATCGAGCTAGATGGACCTTTGGTCAGACCCAGTAAGGTTATTATTTTCCTTGGGCATTGAGCCATTCAATGGGGCTACCTAATCCAATATAGAAGACATCAAATCATTCCATTTTACAACCAGCTCATCAGGGCTAATACTTTTAAAACTGGTTTCTACAGCTTCTATAAACAGCTTGCTATGAAATTTTCTCTTTGAAACATGTTTGAGACTCTTCAATGTCAAAATGCATTACTTCCTCTAGTTTTTTAATTTCAAAATTGGCCTGAAAATGATATGACCAAATTAAAGGGGATGTTTTACAGTCATAAAGTAATCCCTGGTTCCTTGCATGTAAGAAAATATAAGATTAAGGACTCATTTCACTAATGCTTAGCATGCACTAATGGACATTAGCATGCTATAAGCCACATGCCCTTTGGAAAATAATGGGCCAAGGTGTCAGATAGTGCATGCTAATGCCATTAGATTGCACTAAACAAACTAGACTAGGAGCATAAACCACTTTTTGAAAAGATTTTTTTTGTCGGACCATTCATAAAGAGAGCATAACCCTCTTGAAACAAACTATCCCTTTAATAATTTAAAAAGGCAACAAAGTGGGGGCGGAGCCTGATGTCCAGCGGGATGGTCGCATAACGCTGAGGCTCCCGAGAGGCCTACTCAGAATCCTGAATTAACACCGTACATACTTGGAACTTCTACTCTGATCTTGCCGGGGCACATTGGTGAGATGGCGGGGACCAAACCCACGCGCCTGGAATTTGGATCTCCAGCGGCTTCTCACGGCAAACGTTCCAAAACTGAACCCCCATCCCCGCAGAAGGGGCTGGCCTTGTGCGAGGGCCCCGAAATGCAGCAGGAAATCCTCGCAGAGATTAGAGGGGTCAAAAACCTCGTGCAGTCAAACGGTGAAGCACTCCGAGCGCTGCGGGAAGATCTTGGTGTGCTGCAAAGCAAGCTAGAAGGGCTTTCTTCGCGTCAGGACAAAATGGAGAGCATATTGGACTCCCATGCGGCCCGGTTGTCCAAACTCGACAAAGTTGAACGTCAGGTGCGGGCCTTGCAGAAAGAAGTGGAAGATGGCAATAATAGAGCGCGCCGCAACAACATCCGACTCGTGGGCATACCGGAGGGAGCGGAATCGGGAGACATGAAAGAGTTTTTATGCAAAATCCTCCCTTCCCTGCTCCAAATCACCTTTACCAAAGATTTGGAGATCGATCGCGCTCATCGTGTACCCACCAGCATAACGCTCAACAGGAAGACCCCGCGGCCTATCATTTTTCGACTTTTGAGATATCAGCACGTGGAGCAAATTCTAAGTGCCTCTCGGGCAAAGGGCCATATGGAGTTTGAGAGCCACAAGATCTCCTTCTATCCTGACTTGGCTAAACCCACGGTCGACCGCCGAAAGCGCTTTCTGGAATTCCGGCCGAGGCTTCAACAACTACAAGCACGCTATGGCCTGATGTACCCGGCCAAGCTCCGAGTCACGCTTCACAATCAGACAAGAACATTTGAGGACCCTGATCTACTAGCGGAGTTTTTGGATTCCAAAGAAGCCGACTTGATGCGCTGACTTCCAGAATATTCCTACAAGTATTCTCATATCCGCTGTACCTGCCATATTGGATCTGCCGCAGCCCAGCAAAGAGTCTGGCGAGGGCAGTTTGTTTGCCTCACTTTTGATGATATCTGTGACCCGACTCCATCTACCCACAGTAGCCTCGATGAGTATCAGAGACAGTGTTAATTATGGACTCTGGTGTTTCTTTTCTTTTTTTTACATGTCTTTCTATTTCCTCTCTAGGGCCTCCTCCCGCAGACATATGGTCGCCATATTTTTTGGGGGTTTTGCTTCTTCTCTAAGATACTTTGGTACATACTTTTCAATATGGGGTGTATTAGCCAGCATACTCGGTGATTATGTCATTGTTGCACAGATTCTGATTATGTTGTATGTTTTCAAGCGCCCTTATCTAAAATGTCTATTACCGATTGATGGCACCATGTAAGATTTTCTCATTGAACGTAAAAGGAATCAATAATCCGATAAAACGGAAGAAAATCCTAAGCTACCTAAGTCAGGAAGCTGCGGATCTGATTTTTCTCCAAGAAACGCATTTAAATTCGAAGGAAACTCTTAAACTTAATATTAAACCTTACATGGTGGCCGCCTATTCCCCAGCCGTTTCTAAGAAATGTGGGGTTGCCATACTGGTTAGGAAATCTTTGCATGCTACTATTATTGCGACTAGCTCAGATACAGAAGGTAGATGGTCCAGAGTTCACCTCAAGATAGGTAGCCTTGAAGTTACATGTCTATGCCTTTATGCTCCTAATGTGGATGACCCTGCCTTTTTTGCTACCATTGCTCAGGTTGCGCAGGCCTCTGCTCATACTTCATTGATAATTGGGGGGGATTTCAATCTAGTCCTTGATCCCCTGATTGACAAACAGCCGCCTAGGACAAGGGGTCCCCCCAAGAGTCACACCACGCTTACCTCCCTGATCAAAGATCTTGCTTTAGTTGATCTATGGAGGTTACTACACCCCAATGAGCTTGACTTCACCTTCTTCTCTTCCCCTCACAAATCCCAGTCTCGCATAGACTTCTTTCTAATATCAAAACTGTTAGTTCCTCAGGTGGACACTGCAAAGATTCACTCCCAACATATTTCAGATCATGCTGCTATTTCCTTTCAATTACACACTACTGCACCCCAAGGGAATTCGGGGCCTGGTTCTTTGATAGAGCCCTGTTAACTCAGCCAGAGTTCCAGTTAGAAATTCGAGCAGCCATACAGGATTACTTCCATTTTAATCTACCCCAGGATACTGCGAATTGGGCTTGGTGGGAGGGCTTCAAAGCGGCCATTCGAGCAACGATCACTAGCTATCAAATCCGCCTGCGGAAACAACGCAAACAGCAGCTACTCATACTAGACCAACAAATAAAAGCAGGCGAACGAGTTCTAACTTCACGTACTGATCCATGTGTATTAATTCGATTACAGCGTCTCCGTTTTCAATATAATTCAATCCTCTCAACTGCAGCTTCTAAGAGTATTGAGCTTCAGCGAGGGACATATTATCGTGAAAATAACCGAGCCGGTCGACTCTTAGCCAACGCCTTGAAAGGTCAAAAAGAAGCCAAACGCGTAGCGGCCCTTCGAGCTCCACAGGGAGGGGGCATAGTGACCACAGACTCCGACATTGTAGAGCTCTTTCGGGATTTCTATACCCGCCTATATCAATCTGAATGTGAGTTCTCGTCAGAGACATTTGAGCGATTGCTTTCTGACATTCAGCGGCCGACCCTCTCTGAAGATGATAGGGATGCGATGGATGAACCCTTCTCTACTTCAGAGATCCAATCTGCCCTAAAACGAACAGCCTCGGGCCGTGCCGCAGGGTCCGATGGTCTCCCGACCGAATTCTACAGAACGTTCAGTGCAGATTTAGTTCCCTATTTAAAACTCTATTTTACTGCCCTTGCGGTAGATACATCCTCTTTGGGATCCTTTTCTGCAGCTAATGTGGTAGTATTTGAGAAAGAAGGCAGAGACCCGCTACTAACTGCCAACTACCGTCCAATCTCCCTACTTAATGCCGATTATAAGATCTTCGCAACGATCTTGGCCACCCGGCTATCTGACAGGATGGCCACCCTAATTCACCCCGACCAATGCGGTTTTATACCCGGCAGATCAACTGCTGACAATGCTCGGACTTTGTGCCATGTGCTATCCAGTGCTGCCAATCTAGATCATCCATGGGTGGGTCTTTCCCTGGATGCCGAAAAAGCCTTTGATCGCCTAGAATGGCCCTTCTTATTTGCAGTTCTCCGATGGTATGGCTTTGGGGAGGGCTTCCTCCGATATCTCCAAGTCATGTATACTCAACCCGTCGCCAGTATTTGTGTAAATGCCATCAAGTCTCAGCCATTTAATCTCCAAAGAGGCACGCGTCAAGGTTGCCCCCTATCACCAATGCTCTTTGATCTAGCTCTTGAACCCCTAGCCCTCCTTATTAGACAGTCCGCACGTATTCGAGGTGTCCCCTTCAGTCATAGGGAGATTAAACTCTCTGCATATGCAGATGACCTTATGCTTTTCGTATCCCTTGATTCGGTTCCAGCTGTCTTGGATCTGATAGACGGATACTCACAATTATCGGGCTATAAAATTAACTGGGCCAAATCTGTAGCATTCCCACTGAACCGCTGGGTACATGAGGCTGACATGCAGGCCTTTCCCTTCCTTTGGCAATCCCGCATGGTGAAGTATCTCGGGGTCCATTACTGTTCTCCTTTAGAAGACACTATCAGTTTTAATGCCAAGGAGGTAGTCTCCAAAGTCCGTGAGCTCACAAATCGTTGGTCTCCCTTATCTCTTACATGGTGGGGCCGCCTAGAAACTGTGAAAATGATGATAGTCCCCAAAGTGAACTACATTTTAGAAATGCTGCCATGCTTACTCCCGCTACATACTTATAAGGATATTGAGGGCCTTCTCGTCCGCTATCTCTGGCAGGGCAAGCCACCAAGGATAGCTAAACAAAAACTACAGTCTGCAAAGGAAAGAGGGGGTACCAGATTTCCTGATTTTCTTAGATATCATCAAGCCTTCCTACTTAAGCAAGGTGCCCGATGGCTAGATGCCTCAACAGACAGCAGACCAGTTTGGCTTGACATAGAAGAGGAGCTTAGTAGCCCAATTCCGTTGACCCATCTCCCCGGTATGTCCTATCAAGTAGACACCCGCCATCCACCAATGATTGTCGATACTCTTGCGGCCCTGGTACTCAAGGGGGATCTGGACACCCCAACAGCTTTTCTCTGCAGCTCGTTGGAAAACCTTTTCTGATTTACAAAAGGAATTTGCGTTACCGGCGAAACACTACTTTCAATTGATGCAGCTTCAACACTGCCTCAAAAGTGCTCGAATCATGCCGCCCTCTGCCCCTACTGAGGACGGGCTATTAGAGATAGTTCACTCTATTAGTAGTACACATGGGGTAGCCTCCAACTTTTATAAAATATTATGTCAGGGTACAGACACGGCCACTTTTAGAGCCCAACAAGCCTGGGAGCGCGAACTGCAAACCACTTTAACCCCTGTGCAATGGAGCGTTTTCTGGAGCAAAGTAGTGCAGGTTTCCCGGTCTGCCTCTGTTACCCAAACTCTCTTCTTTTTTGCACACAGATGCTTTTATACCCCAGAAAAAATAGCCAAATGGAACACAACTGCTAGGGACCAGTGTTGGTCTTGCCATTCTGCTGTGGGAACCTTCGCTCATGTTATTTATGAATGTCCTCAACTACAGGTTTATTGGGGGCGGGTTTGGGGTTGTATTCAATTTATCTTACACCTTCACGAACCTCTCTCTTGGAAGATCGTGGGACTCCGCTCTGTGGCGGAGGTCCCCTCTCTTCCTAAGAAGGGTCGCTTTCTCCTTGATTTCATGCTGGGTATAGCCATATGCTTAATCACGAAGAATTGGAAGGATAGCTCTCGACTTACTGTCAATGAATGGTGGAACCTCGTCTGCTTATATAGTAAATATGAGCAGATACCTCGGAGAGCTATTCCCCATGCCCAAACTCACTCTCGCTTGTCTAAATGGCAGATGCTTAATGATTATGTACAATCTGCTCATTGTTCCAACATGCCTGTATAATGTGCACTCATCATGTTTCAGATCACCGTTAGGTTTTGTAACACAATAATGTAAGTACACGCCCGCTTCGGGAATGATTAGTTTTCTAGAGAAGAAGCTGGGGGGAGGGGGTGGCAGGGGTTTACTTTGGTGTATGTATTACACTTTATGTTTCTGTCTTTTAGCTGTATGTCTTCCTTTTCCTTTGTTGTTATAAAACGAAAATAAAGAATTAAAAAAAAAAAAAAAAGGCAACAAAGTAACAAACAAGAAGGCACCTAGCTTTTTCCAAAATGGAGCTTGAAAGTCAATCAATAGAAGCTGACCGATTCCAGTGAAGTTGCACAATGCAGCACCTTGTTTCGAGCCCATCCAGAATAAAGTGGCTTTGCTTCAGGTGTACTTTTCCAATAGTCAGTCAAATGAGGACTCACAATACAGTGGCAGTTACAACCCTAAACAGAGGAGGTGGGTAACCCGCATAGAGTGGCAGTTAACACTAGAAGCCCCAAAGTGCATCAACTGATGTAAATGCATCTTCGAAGTTGTATACCAGCGCCATTGCTAGAACCATATCAGTCATGTTCCATGACTTTGTTAGCAAGGTCAAGATGTTCAAATATGTGCATCGAAAATTAATGACAGATGCACCACCTAGCGGGAAAATAAATTTATACCTAGAAGCCCCAAAGTACATCAATTGACACACTCAATTGTCTTGGATGCGTCAATTGATATACTTTGGAGCTTCTAGGTATAAATTCATGTTCCCACTAGGTGGCGCATCTCAATCACTGTTTACAGTTTTACTCCGACATTGCAAACAATAAAAACACGATGATGTCATGTAATGATGTCACATACTGCACATATTTAACAAATAAGTAACTTCACATTAATTCACATCTGCATTTCATGCTAAACTCAGTCGTCGTGATAATGCATCAATTGACGCACTTTGGGGTTTCTAGGTAAAATTCCTTTTGGGGCTTCTAGTGTTAAAAACCCCAAGCAAAGGAGGGAGGAAACCTTTATGGACTGGCACTTACAACCCCAAACACTTTACTGTGCAGACTAGATGGGCCATGCTGGTCTTTATCTATCCTTATTTACTATGATACTATGTAATGCACGTTAGCAAATAGTCTCCAGTATGTTCTAGCATCTAATCACATGACAAATAATACTTCTATATGGATTAATGGTCATTTTTCCTTCGGTCACCAAAAGTACTGTTACAGAAAGGTATACTTAGAATATTTGCTTGAGAAATCAGAGTATACATGGAGGAAAAGTCTGAATATGCATAAGGAGAGGAATGGCTAGCAGAAAAAAGGAAGTGATAATGCCTCTGTATAAGTCTTTGGTGCGACCTCATTTGGAGTATAGTGTGCAATTCTGGAGACCGCACCTTCAAAAGGATGTGAACAGGATGGAGTCGGTGCAGAGGGTGGCTACTAAAATGATTAGTGGTCTTCATTATAAAGCATATGAGGACAGACTGAAGGATCTTAATATGTACACCTTAGAGGAAAGACAGGATAGAGGTGATATGATTGAGATGTTTAAATACCTCCGTGGCATAAATGTTCAGGGAGAGAGCCTCTTTCAATTGAAAGCAAGTTCTGCTATGAGGGGACATGGGATGAGGGTGAAGGGAGATAGATTCAGGAGTGATATGCGGAAATATTTCTTTACGGAAAGAGTAGTGGATCCATGGAATAGTCTCCAAGTGGAGGTGGTAGAGATGAGGACAGTAACTGAATTCAGAAAAGCATGGGACAAACACAGAGGATCTCTAAAGGAAAAAAGGGTACTGTTGTAGTTGTTGATATGGAAGGACAGACTAGATAGGCCATGTGGTCTTTTTCTGTCGTCATATTTCTATGTTTCTACTTTTCTTGTTTCTACTTTTTCATTTCTTCATAATATATTATTTCAATTTGCGCACATTTAACAGTATTTTCCAAACCTTTAAAATGTTCTTTTGTTGTGAAGAATATAATTAACTCTATTAGAGAAGTTAGTGAACCAAGGGGCACTGCAGACTAAGTAGTCAATGATGCTGATAAACTTAATGAAATTATTTTTGACACTAACAAAAAAGCTTTGCTGTTTTATTTTTTCAATTACCAATGAAGAGTGGAAAATGAGGGGGGGCATTTTAAAAGGTGGCCAATTTCTATTTAAGAGCATGATTATTATGCTGGCATCTTACACGCAGAGAATGAAAAAAGCCTTATTAAACCAGGCCCTAGATTAACATGCCATCCATTTTACAATATTCACTATTTCAATTTGCAGACGCAAAACTATTTACTATTGAGTTAAAGTAGACATTGAACTATCACTTTTAAAAGGTCAGACTCAAAATAATGTGCTAGTATCCTGTCCATACTGAAAAGAGTTGACATGTAGACAACTGTTTTTATTTTTAATCATTTGCCTTTTACTGTAGTGCCTCTTGAAGAATATATTGAGATCAGTTTTCAAAGACCTAGGGTACCAAGTTGCTTAATGGCATGCAAACATTTTTTAAGCGTATACTTTAAAATTGTTTTTTGCAATCAATGTTCTGATTTAATGACATGTGCAGCATTGGCATGCTATGCATACCAAAATTCTCCACTGACTGAAAGTGCAATGGCTGGTTTAGCATGGGGCATCTCGCCGCTCTGAAACAGATGTCCTAGCTGACTGAACTCTTCACATACCTTCTATATAACATATACTCCTAAAGACACTGGCTTAAGTTGCATTGCAGCCAAAGGGCAACTAAAAATCCTGCTAAGCCTGGATATTCAGTGACAGATCTTAACTGGATACTGCCACTGGATACCTAGTTTTAAGCACCACCGCTGACTGCTATGGTATCTGAATATCTCGCCGATATTTAGGTGCCATCGTTGACGGACATGGCATTTAAATATCAGCATTTTTTAATATCAGCTGATTTCTCATAAAAGCAAACGCAGATGAACAAACTGCAAAAAGGGAAAATGATATTTAGTTACCCAAGGTCCAAAGTAGTCATGTCTCCTAGTCTATAAAAATTAACTAAGATCATATTAACAATTATAAACAAAGACAGCTAAACATTTTGTGCTGTGCTCCATTGCTTGCCACCTAACTTAGGAAAAGTTTCACCCTAAAACTTGGGAAACTTTAGTAGCATAAAACTGAGCCACCTAAATCAGGCACTCAGATTTCTTTCATTATTGCCATCCATGTCTTTAAAATCAGACGAGTGAATGTTAGATTCTTAGTTTGAGTATATTGAAACCTCTGTCTTTTTCAGATTCTAGTGTCACCAGTAGGAGGTGCTCTGCTTGTGGTACTGCTGTCCTTACACTAGGTCAGGGTCTCAGTATCAAGTGCACTGGAAAAAGGAGACTTGACAAAGATGCTTAAGACCTTTTATAATCAAATAAGTCTCATTATTTAGACAAAGCAAAACAAAGCTTATTTCCAAACAAACTTGGGCAACATTGGATCAGTTACCAGTTGTCTCTCAATCACCCAGTGAAACACCAGGTGCTTATTTATGGCACCAACGGGCACTATACTTCTTCAAGCTTCACCTTTAAAAACATCAGTTCAATGTCCTTAATGTTGTTAAAAGGGGAACTTATATTTTTGCCTTGGATGTTAACTTGTCTAGTAATTTTCTGCTTTATGCAGGGATTTAAACTGTTCAAAGCCTTCCAATTTCCAGTGGGTAAAACACTTGCAGGGTTTCTTTTCCCTTCTCAAATAAATGCAACACCAATAATAAGGCCCACAGTCTTTTCAGAGACATACTTAAAATGTTTCTTTCAGGCTTCTGTCAGTATCTCAAAGCAGTGCAGCATTTCCACTCCAGCCTTTGATTACAGGCTCCTGCTGAACTTGCAGTTCAGATACCACAGCTCTCAGTTACCCACCTCTTTCAGCAAACATTATATAATAAAGGATTAGTAGAAAACAAACCAATCTTTTCACAGTTTCACAATATTGTTACTGTCACAAACCCTTGCTGCTGGGGAACAGCAAAGGAGACAGCCTGTGCCTCTGCAAGCTAATATCTGAGCTTGAGTTCCCAGCTATCTTTCAGAAAACAATTCCACTTGTCATGAGGCTGGAGCTAGAGAAGAAACAGTGTTAAAAAAACTCCTGATTTTCATGGAACTCAGAAAAGGCAGAGAGCGCAGTTCCAGCGCAGCTCAGCCAGAGGGCGCATGAACAATTACACAGTACCTGAAGCAACGTGCTCTAGCATTGATCACATTAGTAACAAGCAGTTTCACCTGTCCTCAAACTCAGAACGTGCAAACCAGAAATCCCATTATAAAGGAAACCAGATGATCAGTGAAATGAGGAGAGATAGAGGCAAGAGCAAGTGCTGGGGAAGTGGCAAGAGCGAGGTCAGAAGGACCGGCAGCAGGAGCAGTGAGAGAAGCCTGGAACAGGAAAGCTTCCAGGTGCAGCCAACTCAAGGAGACAGAATCCAAAAGAGGTATACTCAAAGGGATAAAGTCCAGAGAGGCCAAAGGTATTGGAACGGAGTCTAAAGCCAAGCAAACCAAAGAAGCAGCTTGCCTGATGAAAGCAACTCTCCTAGCCCAAGTAAGTCTCCTATGCTAAACCAGAAAGGCACAAGGAAAGGAGATTCTTTCTACAGGGATACTTTTGCCCAGAAACACAGAGAGTGGAAATCCACGTCAGGTTTTCCTGGTAACTCTGATTTTAGAGCAGTGCACAGAACAGCTTGTCAGCCTGAGAAGCTACGTCGCAAGCTGAGTCCTGGGTGTGGCAGCCTACAGAAGCCAAGGTATGAAAAGCCTTTCATTATAAGGGAAAGGTTAAGTGATGAAAACCTTATGCAAATAGATAAGCCTCAGAAAGTTAGAAGAAGTAAAGCTAACCTTTTAAAAGCACTTCCTAACAGTGTGCTAAGAAAGTTGTATGAGAAACAGAAGAACCCCTGTGAGGAGTTAACAGATACTGAAGACAGTCATAGCATTGAAGAAGGGAGTGACCCAGAGTCAATGGACTTTGATTGTGAAACCAGTGTTCCATTCCTCAGAGTGAACCAATGGAATGTAACTTTTGTTCAAGAACTAGCTTGATTGCCTTGCTAGATGTATAGAGAAAAGAGAACTCTGCATATGGTGAAGTTGATAACCATTTGTTTCCTGATGTTAATTTCTATTGATTTGAAAGACGTCTTAACCCAGATAAACAGTTAATTGTGAAGCCTACAACCCTTAACTGTTTATATGACGGCGGAACCTTTTTGTTAGAGGAAAGAATTACCTTCATTTTCTTTTGTGTCTTTTTGAACCTAAGCGTTGACCGGGGAAATAAAGCCTTATTACCCTACACTTTGGCGTAGATTGTTCTTTATAAGGAGTTCTGTACTACAAGGACCAGAATCCTCCTGGTCCTTCAGCTCAACCACTCCTTAAAATAAATTAAATGTCACCGGACGCCCTTATTTCCTACGCCAGTAGGGGCGACTGGGGACACACTTCAAATATTTTCTTTTCTGTTTTTTTTCATAACTTGGCCTACCATATACTCAGAGAGCAGTCCATAAGCTCTGGCTCTAGGAGAGTTGAAGCCTATGAAGCTACTTTAATTTCCATCTCTTCTGGCTCTAAAGTTTGTTCCTCAACTATGGGAATTTCTGGTTGTGCTAGTGCTGGAGACATAACCTGTGCGAAAGCTTTCTCAGGGAACTCCCTCTGGCACCACATCCCTTTCTCCCATCCCTTTCTTATATCTGGTCCAATCATCTGTGTGAAGTAGCAGTTTCTCGTTGGGAACTCGTTCCACCAGGTAACCTGCTTCTTCACTCCTATAAAGCTACAGTGCCAGTGGCCACGTTCCACCAGGTAACCTGCTTCTTCACTCCTATAAAGCTACAGTGCCAGCAGCATCTATTTCTGTGCTTCCATGCTTTACTCTGCTGTTATTTATTTTATTTATTTATTTATTTAGTATACATTTGTATACCGCTACTTCCAGCGATCAGCAGCAGTTTTTGATTACAGATTGGAAATTGTCAAATCATGACAGGAAATTTTTGAGGTATAAACACATTGATTAGACAGGAAAGCACAGCACACAGAGAACTATTTTACAGGGAACATGGGCTATGGAGGGTTAAGTGGCTTGCCCAAGACCACAAGGAGCACCTGTGGGACTAGAAACCCCAGTCCTTCCGGCCCAAGGTTGCTGTCCTCTAGTGGGATTTGAACCCCCGACCTTCCAGCCCGAAGTACCTTGCCCCAACCACTAGGCTACTCCTCCACTGCTGTTCTGCCTGTATTATTGCAAGTTGTGTCTTTCTCTCTCCTCAGATTGCTCCTGTACTCTTTGTTTGTGGCTCTGCCCCCCCCCCCCCCCCCAGAACTGACATTGTTGCATTCATGTGTCCACTATCCACCAGGTAACCTGCTTCTTCACTCCTATAAAGCTACAGTGCCAGTGGCACTTTTTGCTGCAGCGGCACATGACAGGGGCATGCGCATGACAGGGGCATGCACCGAAGGAGTGCACCTAAGGAGCACGATGTGCTCCTTAGGTACGCTCCTTGGGGCAACTCTGGCAGTGTAGCCATCGGCCCTGGGCAAAAGTTTCCTGTTTGGACATCCTTCATCCTTCTCTGGTTTATTGCCCTTCCTCCTCCTACTTCTACTACTGCATTCACCATAACAGTATTTGCGGGCCTCTTTATGGCCCTCATCCCAGTATTTTGGGGAAATCGTCCCCTCCATCCAGCTTATTCTTCCAGGCATAAGGGATCTTTGTTTCACTGTCCTGATAATCTGCTCCCCTGTCTACCTTCCACCTATCACTCTGCCTCTGCTTCCCTGTCCATCCCACAACCTGCTCCTATTAAGTTGGGACGCCTTAATTGCCACTCCCTGAGAGTGAAAACTCTACTGGTGCAGGACCTTGTAGTACAAGAATCTCTTGATCTCTTGTTACTCACTGAAACTTGGCTCAAGGAGGAGGAAGATGCTGTCCTTGTTCGCTGTCTCCCTCCTGGCTTTGCAGCCACATCCATTCCCCGCTTAGGCCACACTGGCGGCGGCGTTTTAGCTCTCATCTGCTCCTCTCTTTCTTTCACACACGTCTCCTCTCTGCTGCTGCACTATCCGGAAGTCCTTCTTCTCTGTCTTCAGACCTCACCACCATTACACGTTCTGGTATTCTACTTTCCTCTGACTCTTCACCCCCACCTCTGGGATTCACTTCTGTTAACTATTTTTGACTTAGCTTTGAACTATCCTCACCTAGTAATTGCAGGGGATATTAACCTACATCTTGACTCTCCTTCCTCCTCTAGAGATCATTCCTTCATCTCTCTTCCTCAAGATTTGTTTCTTACTCAACATGTCACTATTCCAACTCACTCCGCCAGTCATACCCTTAATTTGATTATCTCTCCATCTGATTATATCTTTATACTAAACCATCTACACTCTATACCCCTACCCTGGACACATCACTACTGTTTGATCCTCCATTGTCTCTCTCATTCATCTTGTTTGTCCTCCTCCCCTCATCCATCTAACCCTCCACCATCAACCCCTGGGTGCTATGGTCGCCGAATTACTCCTCTCATCCTCCAGCACTTTCCAGCTGCTGGGGATCTTCTTTCTACAGATTTCCCCTCCCTCTGCCCCGATTCTCAGATTTCTCGTTGGACCTCTCATCTGTCTGTGGCCCTAGACCAAGTGAAACTGCTACAACCCCGTCTTTCTCCTCACCACCCTTCACAGTCCTGGTTTCATTTTGGTCTTTGCCTTCTTCGATCCCAGCTTCGTCGTGCAGAGCGGCTGTGGAGGAAAACATGTTCCCCTTCTATGCTGCAATCTTTCAAGGAGCACCACTCCCACTATCATACTGTTCTAACTAGATTGTAAGCTCCAATGAGCATGACTCTGACGGGCAGGGACTGTCTCTTGTATGTTGACTACCTCTTGTAGGTTAGCTGTGCAGCGCTGCATGTGTGGCACTTTACAAATGCTGAATAGTAGTAGTAGTAGTAGTAGATCCACCATGCCCAGCAAACCTATTTTTCTACTGCAATCTCTGCTGCCCTGAATCAGACTCGTCATCTTTACACTATACTTAAGTCTCTTACAGTGCTTCGGTCTACTTCTCACCCTGAATCCTCTCCAGTGACCCCTTGCAGTTCGCAACTGTCTTCCTTCTTTGACACAAAAATCCTGGATCTTCAGGCATCATTGCTGCATTGTCGTCGTCCCCAAATCCTCCCCTTCCCCCTTCTCTCTCCTCCCCCTCCCTCCCCCCCCCCCCCCCCCCCCCCCCCCCCCCCGTTTCTCCATTTTCTCATGTCTGGGTTTCATTTCACCTGCTTACTATCTCTGAACTTATTAAATCTATCTTTTCTTCAAACAAGACCAGCTGCTCTCTCCTATTCTCTCATCATAGCTTCTCACACCCTCCCTTGCTTTCCTTCCTTCTATCCTCACCATGATCAATGCTAGCCTCTCTACTGGTACCTTTCCTCGTTCCTGGAAGCATGCTCTCATTTGCCCCATTCTCAAGAAGTCTTCACTTGACCCTCTTGTCCCTGCTCATTATCGTCCAGTTTCTCACCTTTCTTTTCTGTCCAAACTACTCGAAAAGGCAGTTTTTGCTCAACTATTCCATCACCTTGACACCATCAACTTTCTCCACCCCCATCAATCAGTCTTTCATCCAGGCCATAGTGTAGAAACAGTTCTCCTCGCTTTTCTTAGTGAGCTGCACATTGCTCACGACAATGGTGACATTTCGGTGGTGGTGTCCTTGGATCTCTCAGCAACTTTTGACCTTGTGGACCACTCCCTTCTTCTTTCTCATTTACGTGAGGCTGGTCTTCATGGCACTGTCTATTGGTGGTTTCACTCTTAACTTTTTTCTCGGTCTTACGTTGTTCTTTCTCACTCCACTTCAGCTGCCTCATCTGACCCTATCCCATTGCGCTGCAGTGTTCCCCAAGACTCGGTGTTAGCACCTCTTTTATTCAACAGCTTCTTGGCACCTCTTGCCCTTCCGGTTCAACAGTCTGGAATTTCTGCTTTCTACTATGCTGATGACCTTATTTATTTATTTATTTATTTAGACAGTTTTGTATGCCGCCTTATCCTTCAATCAAAGCGGTCACAACACAATTGGGGGATACATTTAACAGGTGGGGATATGAGACACATACACTAATACTTGTTCTTCTTCACCACACTTCCCCTCTTCAACCAGATCTCTCCCCTCTCAATTCCTGTCTCCTTTCTGTTACCACTTGGCTAACCACCAATTGCTTACACTTGAACTTATCTAAGATACTTGCTATTTGGTTTCCTCATGGTGGTCCCTGCCCCCGGGTAGCTCCATCCTTTTCTGGCTCCCCTATTCCTTTAGTGTCCTGTTTTCATTACCTCGGTGTCTTCTTTGATTCTGATCTCTCTTTCTGTAATCATATTTCCCATATCACTAAAACCTCTTTCTTTTTTCTCCATCAGATCCATGCTGCTCATCCCTTCCTTACTCCACAGGCTCTCACCACTATCACTCTGTCCCTTGTTATGTCATGTCTTGGCTTCTGTAATTTTGCCCTTGCCGGTATTCCTCAGTCCCAGCTACACTGACTTCAACGCATCCAAAATACAGCAGCACACATTATTACCCACTCCGCTCGTCAGGAACATATAACCCCCCTTTTTCTTCACCTTCATTGGCTCCCCATAAACCATCATATCAGCTTTAAACTCCTTACCCTTGTTCATCAGGTTATTTATACCCATACCCCACAATATCTGCTGGACCTCATTCAGTCTCACACTCCTAGTCGCACTCTTCGGTCTGTACACATAAATTGCCTCCAGCTCCCCTCTCCTTCCCGTGCCCATCTGCAGTTGACACACACTTCTGCTTTTTTCTTTGTTTGACCCGCACTTTGGAATTCACTGCCTACCTCCCTCAGGCTTGAACAAAACCACTGTACCTTCAAAACATGCCTAAAGATCTATTTTTTCTCCTCTGCATTTGACCTCCCTACTCCCCCTATTTGACTGCATTTCTTTTGCCCTTCAGTGTTGTCCACCACCACCATATGACTATGGCACCAACACAAGATATGCACTATTCTGGGCCCATCATAGCCTATAAGAGTTAAATGTGACTGAGACAGATGTATCCTAGGTGTGTCTGCAGGAACTACCTATCACTCACACACTGGCACTGATGGGAACTGGCACTGGTGGGAACCTGCATAACCTATTTCAGGCATGAAAGGTGCTGTGGACCTGGTGCTGGGTGCCCCACCTTACTCTCAGGGTGAGCACAGTATGATGGTCTGTGACATTGTGACAGTCTGTAGCTTATCTGTGCCAGTAGCACATACGGTCAGTACCCCCTACCAGCCTGAGGTGCTGTGGTGGTGTACACGGTCAGTTCCCCCTACCAGGCTGAGGTGCTGTGGGGATGCATACCCCATCTTGTGATCATCTGTAGACTACTGATTTGCATGTGCACTGCATCATGGATACGGGTGGGTTAATCCTATCCTGGTAACCACAGCAGACAATTTGTGTGGTGACCTGCAGTCCTGTAGCCAGCCAGGGGTTTGTTAGCAGCTGTAGCCCACTGGTTACTTCACTGCCTGTAGAGCTAGAGGTCATGGGTTTGACCCCACAGTGGGGTGTTTTGATAGGGCCATCTGAGGCATTTTCCTTTTATTATGTAAAGTAGTGCTTTTAGAAAAACACACTCACAGTACTGTAACCTTAAGGTGCCTCATAAAGTGCCCTCTTAGGCGCCCTATAAACCGCCTTATAAGGCACCCTATAAGGAACATTATAGGGTGCTGTGGTGGACAGTGCACTTTATAATGTGCCCTCTGGAGTGCCCTATAGGGTGCCTTTTGTGGCACCTTAGGTTATGGCACTGTGAGGGTGTGTTTGCTGGCAGCACTAATTTAATATAAAAATGAAAATGCCGCACAGAGTACTGGTTTAAAGTAAAGGGTAATGCCTCAGAAAGCCTTATTCATTAAGCCCACTGGGGGATTTGAGCTCATGACCCCGTACCATCAGTCAGTGTATTAACTATTGTGCTACACCTCTGCTGCTGTAGTTGTTGGTCAACACGCCTGCTTAAGACTAACGTGCCTTAACGTGGCACGGCTCCCTCAATCGCGCGATAATGTACATGGGGCACCTTATCACACGATAACGCGCAATTGGTATGTTTAGACCGGAACACCCACTCTTTTTATTGCATCCTGCACATTATCGCTGGGCGCACAATTCCACAGCTTACTAAACATACCCCCTTGTATAACTGCTTAGCCAGCCATTGCTATGTGAAAAGGCATAGCACACTGGTTAATACAATGCCTTCACAGCCAGTGGTGATGTGCTTGAGACCCCAGTGTGCCAACACCAAGATAAATGAATAATAACCAAACTGTGTTCAGACACATCACTGCAATGTGCGTCTGCAGCATAGATGTTTATATATATATTGATTGCACCACCATTTCCTGTGTACCAGCCATGGCACAGGCACATTGCTAGCGAGCCTTAATGATCCACGTTGAGGCGCATTGCGGCGCTCATGTGTGTGCGTGCGTGCAGGGGCGGCCCAAGGGGGGTGCGGGGCCATGTGCGGAGACTCGGTGCGGGGCCTCATTTGCATAAGTGGTCTTATTTGCATAAATATTTGCATAATGTTACCATTCACTAACTTTTAGTAAACATGTCTCTTAATGAGTGTATGGATAAAGAAAGACTAAAAGATTTCTACATTACTATAATCCAGTGCCAACCGCCAGGCACATTAGGAACTACTACAAACGCTGCCCATTTAGAACCCATAGCAAACCCGCCGTATCCTGACAGCATTACCAGGACTCACAAAGCACCATACCCTACCTATCAAAAGGCAACACTGCAAATATTAAACCAATACATTTCAGAGAATACTGGGGAAAGAGAACAAGTGGCAACGTCAAATAGGAATTACATAAACAGAATACCTCAGCTCAGTTACACATGCAGAACATAGACCATCACCAAACAAGGAATCACAATTTAGAAACAGGAAGGCAATAATTAAACTGGGAACCCCAAAAGCCAAACTTGGAATGTACAACAACACTGTAGAAATAAAACTATAAATTAATTTCCTCTTGTATCAAACAAAGCGCAGATGTTAATGATGCACATTTCCCAGAGCTGACATATTCCAGTTAATAAATTCAAAATAAAGAGATATCTTTCTACCTTTTGTGCATTTTTTTTTCAGTTGCAATTGGTCCAGCCACTTTCTTCTGGTTTCTTCATGTTTTCTGCTAACTCTCCATCGTCTGCTGTCCATTTGTCCTTTCTTCTCTCTTCTAGTTTTTTTTTTCCATTCTCTCTCTCTCTACATCTGCTTTAACATACTAATCTTTCTCCTTTTGCTCTTTCCTCATTCCTATTTCATCCACACAAATTTTACCCCTACATCCTCAATCCCCAATTACTCTCCCAATACCTGGCCAATTGTAGATTTTTCATCCCTCCTACACAAAATATTTTTCCCCTCTCCATTTTAATCTCCCAGCCCCATCCCATTCTAATCCTCCCCCAACATCAGCTCCCTTCTAGTTCCAGTCTCACCCAGCATCCATTCCCTTCTAGTCCCTGCATCAGCCCATTTCCAGTCCTAGCCCCCCATCAGCCCATTTCCAGTCCTAGCTCCCCCATCCATTTCCAGTCCAAGTCCCTTCATCAGCTCATTTCCAATCCTAGCCCCCCCATCAGCCCATTTCTAGTCATTTCCTAGCCCCACCATCAGCCCATGTCAAATCATAGCTCCCCTCCACTCAGCCCAATTCCAGTCCAAGCCCCCCCATGAGCCTACTTCCAGTTCTAGCCCCTCCATGAGTCCATTTCAATTCAAGCCCCCACCACAGCCCATTTCCAATCTTAGCTCCCCCCAACAGCCCATTTCCAGTCCTATCCTAGCTGTTCCATCAGCCCATTTTCAGTCCTAGCTCCCTTCCCTCACAGCCCATTTCCATTCCAAGCCCCCTCCCCATCAGCTATTTGCAGTTCAAGTCTCCCCTTCCACTCAGCCCATTTCCAGTCCTAGCAACCCCCCAACCCATTACCAGTCCTAGCCCCCCCGTCAATCAACTTCCAGTCCTAACCCCCATCACCCCATTTTCAGTTTAAGCCCCCCCTATAACCCATTACCAGTCCTAACCCCCCATCAGCCCATTTCCAGTCAGCCCCCCATAGCCCATTGCCAGTCCTAACCCCCCCATCAGCCCACAGCCCATTACCAGTCCTAACCACATCAGCCCACCTCAAGTCCTAACCCCTTCCCATCAGCCCATTTCCTGTCCTAGCCCCCCCATAACCCATTATCAGTCCTAGCCCCCCCCATCAGCCCACTACCAGTCTTAACCCCCCCCATAGCCCATTACCAGTCCTAACCCCCCCATCAGCCCACTACCAGTCTTAACCCCCCCATAGCCCATTACCAGTCTTAACCCCCTCCCCAGCCCATTGCCAGTCTTAACCCCCCCAGCCCATTGCCAGTCTTAACCCCCCCCTCCCTAGCCCACTGCCAGTCTTAACCCCCCCCCATAGCCCACTGCCAGTCTTAACCCCCCTCCCCAGCCCATTGCCAGTCTTAACCCCCCCTCCCTAGCCCATTGCCAGTCTTAACCCCCCTCCCTCCCTCCCTCATTGCCAGTTTTAACCCCCCTCCCTCAATAGCCCACTGCCAGTCTTAACCCCCAATAGCCCATTGCCAGTCTTAACCCCCCATAGCCCACTGCCAGTCTTAACCCCATGCCCCAGCCCATTGCCAGTCTTAACCCCCCCTCCCCAGCCCATTGCCAGTCTTAACCCTCCCCATAGCCCACTGCCAGTCTTAACCCCCCTCCCCAGCCCATTGCCAGTCTCAACCCCCCCTCCCTAGCCCATTGCCAGTCTCAACCCCCCCTCCCTCCCTAGCCCATTGCCAGTCTCAACCCTCCTCCCTCCCTAGCCCATTGCCAGTCTTAACCCCCCTCCCTCCCTCCCTCCCTAGCCCACTGCCAGTTTTAACCCCCCCATAGCCCATTGCCAGTCTTAACCCCCCATAGCCCACTGCCAGTCTTAACCCCCCTCCCCATCCCATTGCCAGTCTTAACCCCCCTCCCCAGCCCATTGCCAGTCTTAACCCCCCTCCCTAGCCCATTGCCAGTCTCAACCCCCTCCCTCCCTAGCCCATTGCCAGTCTCAACCCCCTCCCTCCCTAGCCCATTGCCAGTCTTAACCCCCTTCCCTCCCTCCCTCCCTAGCCCATTGCCAGTCTTAACCCCCCTCCCTCCCTCCCTCCCTAGCCCACTGCCAGTTTTAACCCCCCCATAGCCCAGTGCCAGTCTTAACCCCCCATAGCCCACTGCCAGTCTTAACCCCCCTCCCCAGCCCATTGCCAGTCTTAACCCCCCTCCCCAGCCCATTGCCAGTCTTAACCCCCCTCCCTAGCCCATTGCCAGCCTCAACCCCCCTCCCTCCCTAGCCCATTGCCAGTCTTAACCCCCTCCTTCCCTCCCTCCCTAGCCCACTGCCAGTCTTAACCCCCCCATAGCCCATTTCCTTTCTTAACCCCCCATAGCCCACTGCCAGTATTTACCCCCCTCCCCATCCCATTGCCATTCTTAACCCCCCCAGCCCATTGCCAGTCTTAACCCCCCTCCCTAGCCCACTGCCAGTCTTAACCCCCCCATAGCCCACTGCCAGTCTTAACCCCCCTCCCCAGCCCATGGCCAATCTCAACCCCCCTCCCTCCCTCCCTAGCCCATTGCCAGTCTCAACCCCCCTCCCTCCCTAGCCCATTGCCAGTCTCAACCCCCCTCCCTCCCTAGCCCATTGCCAGTCTTAACCCCCTCCCTCCCTCCCTCCCTCCCTCCCTAGCCCATTGACAGTCCTACCCGCCCCCCTCGGCTCAGGGCAATTTAAAAAATAAAAAAAAGCTGGCCGCTGCGGCATGGAGTGTCCCGCGGGGCTCCCTCTGCCCGGCGGAACTCTCCCGGGGCGGCTGAGCCCCACGCTGCCGGCTTGCAGAGACGCGCAGGGAGAGAGTCTCCCTCGCGTCTCTGTTAAGCCCGCAGGGGCTGATGGGAAGCAGGGGCTGATGGGAAATTTCCCATCTGCCCATGCGGGCTTAACAAAGACGCGAGGGAGACTCTCTCTCTTCGCGTATCTGCAAGCCGGCAGAGAGGGGCTCAGCCGCGCCAGGAGAGTTCCGCCGGGCAGAGGGAGCCCCGCGGGACACTCCATGCCGCAGCAGCCAGCTTTTTTTTTTTTTTTTTTTAAATTCAATTAAGAAAAAGCAGAATGTTCTTTGCGCGGGGGCCCCCGAAGCGCGGGGCCCTGTGCAAAAAACATTCTTGCTCAATGGACGGGCCGGCCCTGCGTGCGTGCATGAGCAAGGCAGTGCAGAAAATGGCTACTCGGTCGAGAAAGCCTGCCTTTACCAGCAGGGAGCTCAGGCACCTTGCAGGGCTGATCTGCACCAGGCAGATCAAACTTTTCCCCAGCTCTTCAAAGCGGCAGGACCTCGGCTGTGTGCAGAGGGCCTGGGACCGCATCACAAGGCGCTTTAATCGTCTTGCAGACTACCCACGTGAGGTAAGTGTATGGGGACAGGTCAGTATATCCATATACATATCCAGTGTGGATTGTAGGTGTGCATGCTGCTGTGTAGGCATTCTATCTCATTTATGTTTATTAGTTAAACCCACATGATTTACTGCCTATGTATCATATCAAAGTTGTTTGCCCTATCCCCAGGAGACTAAGAAACTGATCACAGAGTTCCAGATGTCATCCTGGTGTTATGGTAGCTGCTGCTGTTGATGTGTTAAAATACACCATAACACAAGGAGCCCATAGATCTGCCTAAAGAGGTTTTGTAAACTTCATGCTGATATGGTAGGTTCTGCAGTTGCAGGGTCACACATCTGCCTTACCCCTAGGGGTCCTGAGACATGCTCCAAATGGTCTGTCAGTCAACCTGGTGGCATGGTTTATGCTGCTGTTGCTGTGTTATAATCCACCCTACCCCCAGGAGGCCTGAGAGCCCATCAAAGTGGGCTGTCACTCACCCTGATGGCATGGTTTATGCTGCTGTTGATGTGTTATATTCCACCCTACCCCCAGGAGTCCTGAGACCTACTGAAAGTGTCCTATCAGTCACCCTGGTGATATGGTGTATGTTGCTGATGATGTGTGCTAAGACACCCTACCCCCAGGAGGCCTGAGACCTGAGTGCAAAGGTGGTATGGCATCTAGATATTGTGGTAGGTGATGCTGGGTTTGGACACACATTTGCCCTATTCCCCAGAGGCCCAGACCTCATTACACATGTCTGTTATGAATCCTGATTGTATGGTAGGTGCAGCTGTGGATGTGCTGTAAAACATCCCACCCCCCAGGAGCCATGAGACTTGATTACGAAGGTCTGAAATAAATCCATATATCATTGATGTGTACACAGTTTCTGGTCACACATCTGCCCACTCCCCAGGAGCCCCATAACTGATTGCAGAGGAACATTATAGATGCTGGTGTAAGGGTACAGAACTTCACAATGCCCACTCCACAAAAACACAAAGTACTAGTCCAAATCTTTCCATATTCATTATCTTTCAACATTCAAGTATATATATCAATGTTCATTATATGTTGTTAAACACACAATACTGCACAGGTCTTAGTAACCACAGGCCTACAACACGCATACAACAGACTAAACTGTCATAATGCACAAGCCCTTATAACATCAATGACCATACGTGCAGATCCCGACAAGCCACCCAAACACAATCAATGAGACAGCACTTAACTTTAAAAACCATGCTTTGCCCCTCAAAGGGTGGCCGTCCTGCTTCCCATTCCCCGACGCCTCAACCCAGAGCTCAAAAGCGTTTCACAAGCATCCTTGCTTCATCATGGGAAAAGCAACTGTTTAACAAAACATATAACCAACATGAAATACACAAGCAATGAAAAACAACAGCACAAGCCAGCACACCCAACTCAGGCTCCGTACTCACCCCTATCCAAAGTTGGCAAGGCAAACAACCAGTGGATTGTGGATTTCATGTTGGTTATATGTTTTGTACACACATGCCCAGACCCACAGCCACACATGCAGGTGGCACTGGCAACCGTTAGTAGAGGACACACTGAGCAGAGGAGCAGGAGCAGCACGATGCTGCGCACAGAGACGTGTGATATGTGTTTGCCACCCACCAGAGATATATGGTCATTAATGCACCCTCCCATTGCTTTCCCCCCCTAGGTAGAGGACCTACGGAAAAAGGGTCGGGAGTTGCGAATACACTGCCCGGAGGTCCTTGCCCGCCTACAGAAGCGAACAATGTTTCAACGTCGAGGTGAGTGTTGGGGCCTCTGCATCTCTGTTGAAAATGTCACAGTGGCCCACCAGCCTGTCCGTGGCCAAACTATGTAATGTGGTATGTGACTCACATAATAGTGTGCTAATGACTGTCATCCCCCACAGAGGAGGATCCTGCTGGCTAGGGCCCCCCACATCTGGGTACCCAATGTCAGGCCCCACTGCCCGATGCCAAACGGAGGAGGAGGAGGAGGAGGGGGCAGTGGAGGTGTTGGAGGCTGCAGAGGAGGAGGAGGAGGCGGCAGCGGAGGAGGCGGCAGAGGCGGCTGTAGCAGAGGAGGACAATGGGGAAATGGAGGGGGTGGAGGGTGGTGAGGGTGGGTGGGAGGTGCCAGGAGTGGAGAGGGTGGGGAGGGTGGGGCGGGGGTGGTGGGGGTGTTGAGGGGATGGAGGGGGGGGTGGGAGGGGAGGATGAGTGTGTTTGTTATTTCAGGGGGTGAGGAGGGGGAGGGGAGCGTGGAGGGTGGTGAGGGTGGGTGGGAGGTGCCAGGGGGGAGGGGTGGGGGAGGGGGAGGTGGGGTGTGTTGAGGGGGGGAGGGTGGAATGGATCACAGGACAGCACAGGGCACTGTGGGTCCCTGCCAGCCACTGCATGTGTGTGGCAATGGTGCCCGTCTGGGTGTAGCTACACCACCCATTGCAACACACAGGGCCCACGCACATGCCACCACACAGACACCTGGCACCATGTGTGTATGTGGTGGCAGGTGCGTACGGGACCTGTATGTGGCAATGGATGGTGTGGTGCAACACATGCGGGCACAGGACCGCACCATCCGGTGGCTGTCAGGTTCCATTCAGTGGATGGCTGCCGAGATGCAGCGTGTGGTGGGTAGGGGTGCTGCATCTCGACAGCCATCCCCTGATGGGTGTCCCAGGAGCATTTGATGGCCCCTGTGGCGCCCACACATGTGTCCTGTGCTATCCTGTCTTCTACAACCCAACATGGGTAAAGGGGATGGAGGGACAACAATGCCCACAACAGCTGGGTACGTATGACCTGGATTGTCCACTGTTGGAAACATGACACTGGGCTTGATGGACCTTTGTTTGACCCAGTATGGCATATCTGCTGTACCTATGTTCCAATGTTGATATACCCCTGTAAATAATTGTAAATACAGTTTTGATACTACATCACAATGGTCATGTGTCTCCTATACAGACAGACTGTGGACGTAAGCATGGGACATGTGTGTAGATCAGCATCTGTATGCATGGTAGACATGGGTATCATACATGGACCGTCTCCACACGCAGTTGTGGGGGCTGCCCATATGCGTAGGCGTCTGAGTCCCATGTTGTCCCTGTGATGTGCCAATGTGGAGCATGTCCTAAAGGCCTTGGTCACGTGCATGCTGTGTGCAATGTGTGGGAACCATATCTGATGCACCATGCTTGTGTGCCAATAGGGGACATGGCTAGCAGCGGGTTTGTGGCATGGAGGGTAAGATGAAATGCTGTACCCAGGAGCTGCTCAGGGGGATAGCTGTTGAGGGTGACATAGGACAATGCATGTCACAAGAATGAGCGGTGGGGAACTACAATCACTAGTGAAGGGTGATCAGCTGACTGAAGCAAGCCACCTTTGTCTGCCTGTGCCGCATGCAAGCCTATGTGGGAAGACAGCCACGTAGGCCCTGGTGTGGGCAGGGAGAATGGTCACACATGTGTGTCCAATGATGGAGAGCATATGGGGTGGGAGAGGGTGGCAGATCCCTACACCAGACATGTACCACCGTGCACACCTTCCTGGGCAATGGGAGAGGACGGGTATACCCACACACATAGGTAGTAGGGTGGCAACCTGCCACAGTCCATGGCACACAGGGCATGGTATGACCTATGGGTGCTGATAGGTGGCAGTACAGACACCCCACCCCTGAGGGGCATGGGTAAGGCACATGTGGGCAGAGAGACAACAGGAGGTGGAGGGTACATAGGGGGCCACAGTGCAACACATTGTATTCAAACACATAGGATGTAATATTTTAAGATGTTTTATTTTTCATGTTCACATTCTCCGTGGCCAGCCACGGCAACCACGGCCCAGCCCACCCCTCTGTTGTGGGGCTGCCGGTGCAGCCTCTGGTGCCGGTGCTGGTTGCTGTAAGCGTGCAGCCATGGCCTTCTGGGCATCTGCAATGCGGAGAAGCGCCCCTGCTATCACGTCAGCTGTTGACTGCAGCTGTTGGAGTCCCTGATTTGTGGCCAACAGATCCTGGTGTATGGCCAACAGAGCCTGATGAGTGCCTGTGGGGGGGAAACAAGGTGATATGTGAGATACCTCTTTCAAACCCAAATGTCACACATGCACATGTCAGGCATATCCCACCAGATCAGTCTGCAGAACAATCATGCCTGCCACAACTAGCAATGCATGACCATGTTTAGATCTGTGTCTCCCATGAGCCATCCCAATGTCTGGAAGGGGTCTGGATGAGGGGTCATGAGAATCACAGATCTCACACATGGCACAGTGTCCCAGTTTAATCTGTCAATGCTTGATCTGCACACTGGTCATCTGAGATAGGTCAGATGACGTGAGGGGTCATGGCACACACATACATATATCTGGGGGCCCTCATTTCTATAATGCTGGCGCACAGTGCAGATTATGTTGACAAACTATGCTGCCTAACAATACCCATTGAGAGGTGTCTGTCAGGTAGGGTGTCTGGGTGACCTGGGATCGTTGGTGTCCTCTGTGCGTTTACTTGGGGTATATGGCCGTGCACAGTGTGCGTGTGTCTGAGCCCCTCACACATGCTGACACGTGACAAGCCATGATACAGGAGGTTGAAACACAGAAGGCACATAGCAACCCCCCCAACATAAGAACACTCTGCTATGTGGGCAACATGCAATCTCCTTGTGGATGTTATGACAAACCCCATGGGGATTGTGGTGTATGCTGTTGCTCACCTTCGGCATCATGCCATGCTGAGGCACTGTGGGCCCGCAGCTCCGCAAGGATAGTAACCATGCTCCGCAAGGATAGTAGCCACTGCTGTTCCTGGCACCTGCATGGGGTGGTGGTTTCCCTCATACTCCGAACCCTCTTGGGCCTGTGTTTAGCTGCCTGTGGTGGTGATGTCCGGGGGTGTGTCCTCTGCCTCGGCCATCAACTGGGTCCCTGGTGTGCGGTCCTCATCGCTGGTGCTGCCCCCGGACATTGTGGGCTCTGGCTCCACCACATCCTGGGGCCCTGCCGCATCCTCCTCCTCAGGTGCTCCCATGGTCGTGTAGTCACCTGGGTTGTGGAAGAGCATACACAGCACAGATAAGTTTACACAGTGCACTTATGTATAACTGTGTAGTACATCCACCCCACAATCAATGTGTGCTTGGCTGTGCCCTGTACGTGTGCTGCATAGCTACTACTACAGCTCCTGCTACCACTATTAGGCATTTATAGGGCAGTACCAAGCACACGCATCACTGTGTAAGTTATCTCACAGAAGGACAATCCCTGCTCAGCGGTGCTTAAATCTGAAACAGACATAACAATAACAGGTCTGGGAGGGGGTTTGTAGCAGAAGTGAAGTGACATGTGCAGGGCAGACATAAAAAGGGATGGTATTAGAGAAACATGTGGGTGGAGGACAGAAACACGTAAAGTAAAAGGGGTGGAATGGGGGACAGCACACTCATGAGCCAAAGGCAGAGGGTAGGAGATAATCTAGGAGACCAGGTATGAGGAGGTGCTAATAAGATGCCTGACGCATATCCAAAGGGCGTTCACTCTATGCGTTTGGAGCAGCAAGGTGTGAGTTGCGTACCTACCTGCCTGGGGATGTGCGGTGTCCATTGCCTCTGGCAGTCCACACAGGTATATGGGCCCAAGCCGGTCCGCTAACTCCTGCTCCAGGGGTGTTAGGGTTGGTGCAAAGGGGCCTCCCCCATCGGTGCCCATGGCATGTTGCCGCTCTGCCACCATGTGTTCACGCACACCACGCTTAATATCATTGAAATGTTTCCTGAGGCTGTCGAGGTCCCTGGTTGGTCCCCCTGCCTGTGTGATAGCCTCCTGCACCTCCTCCCACACCTGTGTGCATGTTTCAAAAGTTGTGCTGTTGCTCAGCCAGCCATAGAGAACCTCGTAATGCTCCAAGACACTAGCCAGCAGGATGTGGTTCTCCTGCTGGCTCAATCTCACAGCCCTCCTCCGTTGTGCAGCTGGTACCGGTATGTGCCTGTGTTTAGCACTGGGAGAGCCCTGTGTGGGCTGGGGCCCACCCAATGTGTCTGCAGCCACCACCACACACCCAACACTCCCTGCCATATCTGGGTCCTCCTGAACAGGTGCCCCCCCCTCCTCCTCCACTCCTGCCCTGCCCTGTCGCTCCATCTCCCTGCTCTCTGTGCCCTCTCCCTCCCTGTCACACATTCCTGCTCCTGGCCTCCTCAGCTCCACCTCACACCTGGTCCTAGCCCCCCCCCCTCTCCCTGCTGTCTGCTCCTCAACTCTGCTCCTTTCTCACTCACCTGCTCCTTGCCTCCCCTCCTCTCTGTCTCCCCTGCTCTGCCTCACACCTCTCCTCAACAAACCTGCCTCTACCACTCTCCACTATACCTCACTAACTCTGCTACTCTTCACCGAACACCTGTTTCTCACTCTTAACGACACCACACACCTTCTCTCACTCGCCTACACAAAACACTCAACGTGCATCAGGTGTGCACGTGTATTTATAGGGTTTTTTTACATTGTGTGCGTTGAGCATGCGCAGTTGTGTGAGCGCAGTGGCAGCGCATGTTGCGCATGTGCCACACAGACGTGGGAGGTGCATGCACGTGACATTTTGTTACACGTGCGCTGTGTGTGCGCGTGAGGCATGGTGCATGCGCATGTCTCATGCTCACGCACAGCGCATGTGTTACATGGTGTTCCACGCACGCAACATCAACATCACTGCGACACATGCACAACGCACGCAGCCACTGCACTCATGCAACTAAGCATTGCAACGTGTGCAGCCACTGCACTCATGCAACTATGCATGCGCACTATGCGCAGCCACCGAACTTGCGCAACTGCGCATGCGCACCGCGTGCACTGTAACACAAACCATGTAAATGTACCTGCACACCTGGTTCACTTTGAGGGGTTTGTGTAGGCGAGGCAGAGAAGGCGTGCATTGTCAGTGAAGAAAGGAGAGATTCAGAAGCAGGTGTATTGTGGAGTGTGTCTGGGTTTGTGAGTGGTGGTGGTTGTATTGTGTGGCTGTGTTTGTGTGTGGTGTGAAAGGTGTGTGGCTTGGTTAGTGAAGTGAGTGTCTGTGTTTGAGTGGGTTAAAGGAGTTGGATGGGTGGAGTTTATGGCGGCCTTTGTGGTTGCTGCATCTGCAGTGGGAGGTGAGCAGGCGCTGTGGTTGCCTGATGGGGGAGATGGTGTCTATGGGGCTAAGGCACAGGGCATGGGTTTAGTCCCGCTGCAAAACAGACCTGCAGCTGTGGGGGCAGGCCAGGCAGTGGCTGTGCCAGCATGGCGCAGGAGGCGTGCTGAGGTATAGGCTCACCAGCCTTGCCTCTACAGGTCCAGGGCCCAGCTTCAGGGCATGCGTGAGGACCAGGTCATCTCCCTCTACCGCCTGAGCACAGGGGCTATTAGGGAGCTCTATGAGGATCTAAGACCTGACCTCGAGCCCCTGACTGATCGGTCAAATGCCATACCAGGTTTGGTCAAGCTCCTTGGTGCCCTACATTTCTTTGCCTCTGGTTGTTTCCAGTCATCTGTGGCCACAGTGGATGGCATAAGCTGCCCAAACATCTCGCGCTGTCTCCACCAAGTACTGCGTGCCATGGTCAGCCGGGTGGGGAATTACATTGCCATTCCCCACACTAGGCAACAGTGGGGACCCTGAACCAGACCTTTGAGGTGTTAGATGGGATACCACACGTGATGGGAGCTATTGATTGCACACATGTTGCCCTGTTCCCGCCCAGAGACAGGGAGGTAGTGTTCCGCAACCGCAAACACTATCATTCCCTGAATGTTCAGGTTGTATGTGATGCAAATATGCATATTCTGAATGTGGTCCCTAGGTTTGCAGGGTCCACCCATGACTCCTATATCCTGCATCACTCGGCACTATTCAGACAATTTGAGGCAGGACAGTATGAGGACTGTATATTGCTGGGTGTGTATTTCTCATTTCTGACATGCACATGGTGTTCATGTGACTAACCGTATGTGCAAATGTCTGACTTGGAGGTGTATCCCTCATTGTGTGTGTGTGTCATCTGTCTGTGTGTGATATAACGTGGGGGAAGTTGGTGCTCTCCAACTCCACCTTGCTATGGTGCTGTGTGATGATGGTTGAATGGCTGCTAGCATTTGTGTCGTGGTTACAGATTGTTTTTTTCAATCCGTACACCTACCCCTTGTCTTGTGTGTCTTAACTTCACATGCTGATGCATAGTTGTGATGTCATATGTTTATGTCAGGATGTGTTATGCATTTATTTTGCATGTATATACCTGTGTCCATTTGGGTGGACATGAACTCCTTTTTTAACATTCCACATTTATTTATGCAGGTGATGCAGGATGTGGGTGTCGCCCCTGGTTGTTGACCCCTGTGCGTCAACCACGGACACGTGCAGAGAGTAGGTACAATGAGACCCAGGCCTCCAGCCGCTCTGTCATAGAGCGCACCTTTGGCATTTTAAAGAGTCACTTCAGGGGTCTGGATAGGACAGGCAGAGTCTTACAATACAATACACAGACTGTGGCAGAGATTATTATAGCCTGTTGCATCCTGCACAACATTGCTCTCAGGCACCATATCCCTGTCGAAATTAATGAGGATCTGGAGGATGATCCTACGTGCCCTCCTGCACGTGCCCGTGGTAACACACGTGAGGGCACAGCAGTCAGGCGGCAGCTGATTGCAGAGCTCTTCTCATGTAAGTATTGCATATGTTCCCACCTACATTTGTTTGAATATGTGTGTACTGCTAATACTAGTTGACATTTCTATACCAATATCAGTAAGATGCAACACTGCACTGACATGTAACAGACACTGCCTGGCCATCCCAACTTCAAATCTACTCATGACTGAAACACAGAATATGTGGGCAGGGCACAACAGTGGGTGGAGGTGGATTATGTGTGTGGGGAGTTTTAGGCTTGTGGGAGGTGTTGGGGTGACATACCTGATTTGTGGCTGATTGTGATAGAGGCTGCTGTGCAGCCACAGGTAGTTAGTTTGATGCTTTGGGTGCAGCAAGGTGAAAGGCATGTGGTGTGGACTTAACAGTGGGAGAGCAGATCATGGTTGGGGCCAGTTGTCCAGCTGTGCAATTTTTTCATTTAGTATTTTGAGCTGATTGTGTGGTTGGTATGCTCTGATGAGCAGGATCTGTGTGTTCGTTGTTTTTGTATGGCACTACATGTGATATGTAGCAGTATATACATGTTCTGCAGTATTTTTAATACTGGTATTTAATATCCTTAAGGGAAGTTACTGCAACATCACAGTGTGCCTGAATGTCATCACGTAGCCCTGACATGAATGCGGGGAAGGGTAGGGAACCTGTGCTGTGTCCAGCCAGGGCTATATGATTGCCCTTTTTTTTGGCTGTAGAATAGCCATGCAGTGCAGTGTTGCATATTTACACGCAGACAGAGATGATTCAGGCCAGATCAGCAAGGTGTAGGTTACAGTAGGCAAGCCGAGAGCTGAATATGGGGGTGGAATTGGGTTTTAATGGTGTTTTCAGGGGGGACAGAGCAAATCTAGCTGATGACATCTAAACATGAACCACATGACTCAACTACAAGCTGTGTAAGTGTGTAGAGGAGGAGAGTGCAGTCCAGGACAACTACTACATTGCGGACCCTAGAGAAGGAAAGTTATGTCCACACACACGAAGAGGCTCTGACGGGAGGGTAGGTTTTAAGGGCACATATAGGCTATCCATGCTTTGCCATTATCACTTTCACACAGTGGGATGACATGCAGCCATCAAGGTCAGGTCACAAACAGACATTGGGGTGTGGTTTAGCATACATAACTCAGCCGTTGAGATATTTATTTGCAACTCATCAGCACACAACTATTACTGTTAGTCAAAGTATGAGATATACACACCAGTTAAATGTGTATGGACAGAGGATAAGGGAGGTGCCCCTGATAATTTCCGTGTGTTTCAGAAATTGACAGCAGGGTAGCAGATGACATTGAGACACCAGTACACACAGTGAAGGGGCATTGGGAGCAATATGTGGGACACAGGATACTACTGTGGTCTTGGAGTGTAGCAATGACACGGTAGGGAGTAAACACTTCTGTTCACCCGTTTGTACAGTAACAGAGAGGTGAGGGAGGGGAAAGACAGAGTACGGACCCTTGTAGTTTGCCAAACCAACCTCTGTGATAACTCTCACATGAAAGAGATCTGTACAGTGTGATGGTGAACAGTCAGTCTGTAAAGGATCTTGGGTGGTCTGCGAGCTGAGGACAGGAAGGTGCAGTGTGTGTTGCACAGCTAGAATATGACATATGTATGTTTCCCTTGTGTTTCTCAATCCACAGGACATACCTGGTGATGCTCCTGGTGCTGTGGGCATTGGCAGGTGACGGCACGTCATCCAACATGCAGTGGTCTGGGGTAGGTGGACCTACAGTTACATTGTCTGTGACGGCAGTCAGGGGAAACACATGTCCTCAGTGATATGTCATATTGTACATATGTTGTTGTTCACCTCTTTTTCCTGTACCTCCATACCCCATATCTTGCTTTTGGCACACATATCCCCATGTGTTCCTGTCCAGTTTGTCTTCTGCAACACTGCCTCTGGGACACATCCGACAGAGCTGCATGTGTGTGGAGGTCCTAGGTGTTTGGGTGGTGGGCTACACGTACACCCTTCCCCAACATTGTACCATCAGCTAACACCAGTGTATCATTGCATTCCACAAGGCCTTTATGTCCACTAATCTCCAATTGTGCACACACAAGCCATATGCTACTGCTGGCATGCTCACCTTAGCATACTGTGTGGGTGTGTGTTTTTGGGTTGGCTGTGTGATGATACAGTGTGCAGGCATTTTAAATTATCATGTAGTGTGAGGGGTCTGTACACTTGGGGGGCGGTGGTGACTGTGCTATCTCTACCTTGCTGCTGTTTACCGTGTGAACATTGTGGACATGTGTTGTGAGCAGAACTGTGTCTTGTGTTCTGACAGACCACTGTTGAACAGCATATTTGTATCACAAATATCACCATAATGTGGACATGCATCAACAGTGGCTTGACATGGTGACATGGTGATTCTACACATTTTGATGGCATCGTCTCCCTTCACTGTGACCTGTTGTGGCCTTTGAGTGCCTTAGGGGATCCAAGACATACACTTGATGCAAACACACGGTAGGTTGCACCTTTGTTTTTTTGTGAATGACATCAGCCTTTACATGGTAATGATTTACTGTTTGTTTCATAGACAATTCCTGTTGGCTCTCTGTTCACGAACACTGATGCACATGGGGTGGAGCTATGAAACGCCTGTGTAACATGGGCATGGACATGACCATATCCATGTGACACCTGCGTCTGCGGTTCCAATTGAAAATGTCCCCAACATGCAGTGTGTTCTGTGTTGTGATCATGTTATGTTTGCCTGTGTGTCATTTTATTATGTGCATATTAATGCTTGACTCTCTGCAATTTGTGCTTATGTTGCAAACAGCAAACCAATACATTATTTATCCTCTTCTGACACAGGGCAGCGAACAAACCAGCCACATCTACTACAGTGCATCCGGCATCGCCATCATCCACCTGTTGGGGGACACAACACCATGGAACTATCACTGGAAAATGGTGCCATAGGATGTGTGACCTCTGCGAGTGGGACACATGCCTGGGATGGACAGTATTATTGTTGGAGTGCTACTTTGGCCATTACAGACCTGTCCAAAACACTGTTGCTGCCGTGCTCTGGCTGGGTGTTGTGTTCATTTCAGGAGACACACATGACCTTTCCAGTACTGTGGCATATTGGGATGTGACACTTGACTATGCATGCCCAGGGTTTTGAAGACAGTCTTAATCTGACTTGTTGGATTGCCGACACACTTTGCACTTTGGACACTGTGTACTGGTCCCCATGTGTGCAGCAGGGACTGACATTGTCGCTGTATGTTGTACATTCCTCCAATATTATGTTGTGTTTTGGCCATGTGTGTGACATGGAACACAGGATACGCTCATCTGTTTGGTTCAACACAAGCATACAGCTATGCGTGTGGCATAGGGGGAGCAATGGAGAGGTCCTGTTGTCTATGTCCACCTACTCTACACTTGGACATGATACAGTTTTTGCCACAACACCGCTTTACTGCACACCAACAGCTTGGATTGATGCTTCCCCTCACCAAGGGTGTTTGCGTGCATGTGTGGCATCACTGTATCATGTTGAAACGTACACGGTGCATGTGCATATGACTGACTATGTTGGGGATTCACAGCATGTGGCAATATGGCTTCTGTGTGGTTTACTGTAACATGTTTGCCCTTACTTTCCATCTCTGTATACTGGTTATTGTGTTTGTTTACTGTACAGACGTGACGCTCCACATTGATTTACAAACCTTGCATTGCATGTCTGCACAGTCTTATTTATCCCCTGAGGTAACGACACGCACATTGCCCCGTTATATTTGGAGTGTCGCAGTGTGAGTGTCCATTGTCTTCCTTCAATTATGCATTCCATGTACCGTGATATATGTGTACAGACACTGTATCCACACCAACCAGTGCAGGGGAACCTTCTGCACAGTGTTATCTCTGCATGTTTCTGCAGTTAGTTGCTTTTGAATTCTCTCTGTGTTCATGTGCTTCTGCTACCTGTTAGCATATCCTCATTGTGCATTTGACGATTGTTTAGGGTTACATTGTTGCAGCTTTGAGTCCTATATCAGGCATTTTGTGACAGCTGTAACATAACTTTAGATATGTGTTTTTCAACTTTCAACATTTTAACAACATATGCTGTTTTCATTTCTGTGCCTCCTGTGTTGCCAGATAGATATGTTTTAAGGAACAGATCATGATTGATGTGTGTTGGGCCCTCATGCACTGCCTACTGTCTACATGCACTCATATGTAAGTAACACATTTGAGGCATGCAGCAGCATGTGGGGGGTGGGGCCTAATGTATACTGCACACCATGCACCTGATGCACATTATCTCTCCTGCCCATCATTTGTAGCCGGGCCAGTGACCTTTCTGTAGGATGTGGGTTGCTGCCCTGCTAAATGTGTTTTCCCTGTTTCACCTGGGAGCCACTCACCTTGATATTATGGTGGCGGTATCTACACTATCTGTGATGATTAACCAAAATAAAAATATGTGTTTGACATACATTTGTCTTGGCTGCTGCTTGTTCACACTGACACTTGTATTTCATGATTTTCTGGTCATATACATGGCCCACCTGTGCTCACATCCTTGTACGGTGCCAGCTGTCTATCTGCCAGGCGTTTGCAACATCACTGGGTGTTGCAGGTTCCCATACACACCTTCCCTTTGAGGTACTATTTTGGCATTGTGCTCATTGTGGTTGTTTGGGATAGTGGTTACAGATGTGTGTTATAACACCATAGGTTGCAGGTTTGATCCCCACATGTGTTTTTTTCCTGTTCTGCTAACATGACCATTAGGAATCTGCAGCTTCATCACCTCTGCACACACCCTTCCATCTCTTCACTGTACACCAAAGTGTGCCCTCTGTGCTGCCTATCCATCACATATTAGCTGATACATATCTCTTGGCAGATACATGTCTCTTACTTTATGGTGTTTACATGAGTCTGCTTGGGGGATTGGCATTGCCACAGTTCAGCTGGTCTGTGTCACACCTGTTTCCAGGTTCAGTTCTCTCTTGTTCAGTTTCATATTTTCCCCTGCTCCACAGAGCATCCCCTGCCGCCCTTTGGTTTTAGGTTCTTTCCTCTTTTGCATGTCATATCCACTGCATAACATCTGATTGTGTGTGTGCATATAGGTATATTTGGCTCTGGTCCCAATTACAGACTGCGATCTGATCTGTACACACCCGATCTGCATGTGCATTTCATCATGGTTACTGTTGGAGGTTTGCCTATCATGGCAGCCAGCAGGCTTCTTGTGTGATGCCCTGCAGTATTCTTGTATGCAACCTTTGCTAATGAGCTCATGTTGGTGGTGTGGCCTACCGGTTTGTGCATTGACACTTGTGCTAATGGTCATAGGTTTGATTCCTCTCTTTCATTTGTTTGCCTGTCCTGCACAGCTACTTTTGATTCCTGTGACAGCCATATCTGTGCAGATCTGTGTTGTTAGCACATTGTACCCTTACCACAGTTGTAAACCATCCTTCTGTCCGTCTATGTGTATCTGCTAGCTGTGTGCCATCCTACCCTGATGTGCATGCTGCTACTCCACGTCCTGCACTGCTACACATTTCTGCATTGCAGCTCTCCCTGGTTGCCTCTCCTGTGTGTGCTCTGCATGGCAGTGCTACTCCACTGTCCTCCTGTCATTACGCCTATCCAGCCACTTCTACCTCCTCTGCTGGACACGTCTTCCCATCCTCTGCCACACACTGTCATTATTGCATGGTACATTACCATCACTCTGTGCATCGCTACAGCTGCTCCCAATATGTTTGTCCATTTTTCCAGCTGCCACATGGGCTGGACGCAGATTTGTCTGGCCCATCAGCTCAGATCTACTTCCTTCCATTACTTGTGCATTGTCTTTCCTTGTTGCTCTGTGCAGTGTTAGGGTTACATCTGTGTTTGGCCCATACCTCTCTTGCTTATCAAATTGGGGGACCTTACTGCCCTTGGCCAACATTTTTGGGTTCACCTATACATCCTTGGGGCATCTTACACCACACCTTAGATTCAGGCAGCTTATGGGGTGCCTACTATGGTGCCTTGGAAGTTGGCCACCACTCAACATGGCCTCTGGGGCACATTATAACCCACCTTGGCTGACGTGGTGGTTTAGGATGTGCCTTTTAGTGCACCCTAAAAGGTGCATTAGTTTATGGCACTGGGGTGTGGGTATTTTTAGCTGGCAGCACAGATTGTTGTACAGTTGCAAGCAGGAAAAGGAATTGCCTTGGCCACCTTTAATCATTAGGCCCACTGGGGAATCAAACTCATGATCCCTGTACCATCAGTCAGTGTATTAACATTTGTGCTACACCTCTGTTGCTCTGTCAGCAAGTCAGCGCGCCTACTTAAGATTACCATGCGTTAACGTGTGCTGCTCCCTCTATCGGGCGATAATGTGCGCAGCGCACGATAACGTGTGATTGCTACACTAAGACTAGAACGCCCACTCCTTTTATGGCATCCTGCACATTATCACCGGGCGCACGTTAGCGCCCTTTAGTAAACATAACCCTAAGTGTTCTAGAGTCGGTGTCGACTCATGCTAACCCTCTGGATAGTTGACCTCAGTTGTGTTTGGTCTTCAGTCAGGTGGCTCATTGTTGATAGAATGGTACCCATAGCTGCTGTTATGGTATCAGTTCAGCTCATTGCTGACCTTCCTCGTTTGCATTGACCTTCTAGCTTGCCAAGCATGATGTCTTTCTCTAATGATCTCTCTGTTCTCATGATGTGTCCAAAGTACAAAAGTCAAAGTCTTATCATCTGAGCTTCTAAGGAAAGCTTACGTTTAATCTTCTCTAGTACTGACTGGTTTGTTCTTTGGGTAGTCCGTGGTATACATAGTATTCGTCGCTAGCACCATAATTCAAAGGCATTAATTTTCTTCCTTTCTATCTTTCTCACTGTCCAACTTTTGCATCCAAATGATGTTATTGAAAATACCATGGCTTGGATCAGCTGAATCTTTGAGTGGAGAGAGACATCTCTGCTCTTGAGAATCTTGTCTAAGTCCTTCATAGCCATTCTGCCAAGAGTAATGTGTTATCGGATTTCTTGACTGCTTCTCCTTTCTTTATTGATTGTTGTGAACCAAGTAAGTTAAAGTTGTCAGCTATTTCAATTTCCTCTCCATCAATGATGAACTTATTGATTTTGTTAGTTGTCATGATCTTTGTCTTCTTTACATTAAGGTGCAGGCCCATTTTAAGACTATGTTCCTTGGTCTTGAGAAGCAAATGTTTTAGATTGTGTTTTCTTTCAGTCAGTAATGTGGTATCATCAGCATAGTGAAGGTTGTTAATGTGTCTTCCACCAATCTTCACACCTCGGTTGTCTTCATGCAGTCCTGTTTCTCTGATGATTTGTTCTGCATATAAATTAAAGAGGTAGGGGAAAGTATGCAAACACCTTTGCTGATTTTAAACCATTCTGTTTCTCCTAGTTCCATTCAAAGTTGCTTCTTGATAAATGTAAAGGTTGTGCAAGAGAGGTTGTTCTGGTATACCCATGCTTCTTAATGTGGCACAGAGTTTCTTATGGTTTACACAGTCAAAAGTCATGCTTAGTCAATAAAACACATATAGACATCCTTTTGGTATTCTTTTGTCTTTTCAAGGATCCATCTCACATCAGTAATGATGTATCTCGTTCCTCGCCCTTTTCTGAAACCTGCCTGCACTTCAGGCAGTTCTCATTCCAGGTATGGGTGCAGTCTCTGCTGAATGATCTTGAGTAGAATTTTGCTGGCATGTGGGATTAGAGTGATTATGTGATAACTTCCACAATCAGTCAAATCACCTTTCTTCAGTATTGGTATAAACACAGATCTTTTCCAGTGAGTTGGACATGAATTTGTCTTCCAAATTTCCTGGCAGAGCCTTGTTAAGTATGGTAACAGCTGCATCCAATTACTGTAATACTTCAATGGGAATGCCATCAATGCCTGGTGCTTTATTCTTTGGTAAGGCTTTCAATGTTGCTTCAACTTCTACTTTATTACTAATGGTTCCTGATCATAAGGTAGAGGTTGAAATGGCTGTTGGTCCACTTGATCTTTATGGTATAATGACTCTGTATATTCTTTCCACCTTTTCTTAATCTTCTCAGCATTATACAACATGGATCCTTGAGCATCTTCTAGCATTCCAATTTGAAGCTGGATTTTTTTCTTTAACTCTAGTAGCTTTAGGAAAGTTGATCTTATTCTTCCTTTAATAGTTTCTGATTCTATTTCCTTGCATGCATCATTTTAGTACTTCTCCTTGTCTTGCTGCACGTTATAAATCTCTGTTGAGTTCTGTGATTGCCTCTTTTACTCCTCTGGCTTTAGTTTCTCTGCATTTCTGGGGAATTTTCAGTTTCTTCAGTCATCCATTTTGTCTGTTTTTACTTTTTCACTTTTTATAGAGACTTCTCACTTTCTTCCAACACAACCTTCTTGATGTTGTCCCATAACTCTTCAGGAGCTCTGTCATTTGTAGCTAAAGCAGCAAATCGATTTTGCAGGCAGTCTATTAATTCTGGTGGTATATTTTCCAGGTCATATTTTGCTACATTTATGAGTGGCTTGCCCTTTTTCAACTTTAACTTGAATTTGCATACTAGTAGTTAATGATCTGTACCACAGTCACCTCCAGATTTTGTCTTTGTTAATGTTATAGAGCTTTTCTCTCGTTGACTTCCACAGATGAAATCAATTTAAATATGCTGCAGTATATTTAGTAACTTTTCTACAATCTACAAAAAAAAAGCATACGGAACCTGCACAGGCACATCATACCAGCCTATTTTTTTTTTTTTTTGGCAGTCTTCAAAGAGAAACCGCCAGCCTAGTTTCCTTTTCATGACAAGTTTTTAAAAAATTCCCCAGGTCAGAGATCCCTTATAACAGGATCCCATCTTTACATCCTGTTGTCTAAGATTTACAGTATCTAAGACTTATCAGTGAACCTTGATGTTACTCAGAATAAAATAATGGCCTTCCCTAATGGTTAATAAATTCCACTAATTCAGAAACCATACAATATTCAAATATTGAGGATACAGGGTTAAAATATGTTACAGTCTATTGTGTAGCAGCATTCAAACGTGAAGAAAGACTTCAGAATTTGCTGTATGGACGTATATGCTTATGCATGTTCATTCCTAATACATTTTTTTGTTTGATATCCTATATATAGTAAGTCTTCAAGACAAATCAGAAGGGACATGAGAACTCTAATGGGGGAGATGGGGGAAGGAGTTTGTTTTATTACTACTATCAAAATGGACTATAGACTGAAAATGCACATATCACAGATCTAAGGTACTTAACTTCTGGGTGAAACTTCTTCAGTATTTCAAAGCAGAAACAACAGCTTGATATCCTATGTTATCGGTTTCAAAATGTCGGCTTTGTGTTTTACCTTTTTTTCACAGGAATTGCAGACATTATGCAGAAAAATATGTTAAAGGATCCTTTTAGCTTATTCTGCTTTTGCATTATCAGTGTTCACAGACAGAAAATTTATCATACAGTATTGTCTGTCAAGAAAGGTAATCAAGTCTGGGAAAAAAGAGATAATTTACTGCTCTGTAATATGAAATCACGTTTGCAACACAAAAACAATGAATGAATGTGAAATTATTACTGCTTGATGCTTAGAATGGAAGCAGATTTTCAATGTGTTTTACATGAATAGAATCTAAAATTAAGCTATAAAGACAATGAAAAATGAAAGCTTTTTCAACTCTTTCTGACAGGTGATTTCTCTATTTAGGATAAAAAGTTGTTGTTTAATGCTCATACCTGGATTGAGAATCAAAACGAATTTTAGAACATAAGAAAATAGGAAATTCCATACTGGGTCAGACCAAGGTCCATCAAGCCCAGTATCCTGTTTCCAAAAGTGGCCAATCCAGGTCACAAGTACCTGATAGATTCCCAAAAAGGCACAGAAGTTCCACAATGCTTGTTCTGGGCAAGCAGTGGATTTCCCAGGTCCTCTCTAATAATGGATCTTTCTTCCAGGAACGTGTCCTAATCTTTTTTAAACCCAGGTATGCTAATAGCCTTCACTACATCCTCCGGTAACAAATTCCAGAGTTGATTACGTGTTGAGTGAAAAAATATTTTCTCTTGTTAGTCTTAAATGGGTTACATTGTAACTTCATTGCATGTCCCCTAGTCTTCCTACTATTGATTGCATAAACCACTGATCTACCTTTACCCGTTCTACTCCATTCATTAATTTATAGACCTCTATCATATCTCCCCTCAGCCATCTCTTTCGTGTTGAAAAGCCCTAACCTTTTAAGCATTTCCTCATAGGGATAGCCTTCCATCCCCTTTACCATTTTGGTGGCTCTTCTCTGTACCTTTTCTAATTCATCTATATCAACTAGCACACCTTGGTCTACCTGTTTATTCACACCTTCAAAAAATATAAAAGATTAGTAAGACAAGACTTTCCTTGGCTAAATCTATGTTGGCTTTTTCCCATTAAACCATGACTCATTAAACATTTTTCCCATTAAACATGTTCAGTAATTTTATTCTTTATAATAGTGTCTACCATTTTGCCTGTTACTGACGTCAGGCTCACCGGTCTGTAGTTTCCTAGATCACTCCTGGAATCCTTTTTAAAAATTGGTGTTACACTGGCCATTTTCCAGTCTTCAGGTACTACAGATGATTATAATAATTCACAGATTCCCTATAGTAGTTCTACAATTTCATATTTTAGTTCTTTCAACACCCTCAGATGTATACGATCTGGTCTAGATTATTTACTACTCTTCAGTTTATCAAATACTTGTAATATATCTTCCCAGTTTACCGATATTTCTTTCAATTCTTCTGATATATCACCTTTAAATACCATTTTAGGCATGGGTATATTTCCTACTTCTTCTTCAGTAAAGACCAAAGCAAAGAATTCATTCAGTCTCTCCACTATGGCCTTGTCCTCCCTTAGCACCCCTTTTACCTCTCTGTCATCCAATGGTCCAACTGACTCTGTCACAGGTTTTTTGATACAAATGCACTTGAGAAAGTTTACATTATGCATTTTTGCTTCTACGGCAAACTTTTTTTCAAATTCTCTCTTTGCTTTATCAATGCCTTGCATCTAACTTGCCAGTGCTTATGTGGTTTCCCATTTTCATCATTTGGCTCTTTTTTCCTTTTCCTGAAAGATGTTTTTTGGCTACAACAGCCTCTCTGACCTCTCCTTTCTTAAAGCATGGAATACATCAGATTTGGGCTTCCAAGATAGTATTTTAAACAATGCCCATCCTTGATGTAAATCTTTAACCTTTGCAGCTACTCCTTTTAGTTTTTTTCCTAACTATTTGCCTCAGTTTATCATAGTCTCCCTTTTGAAAGTTAAAAGGTAGTACTGTGGATTTCCTTGCTGCCCTGCTTCCATTTATTAAATCAAATACAATCATGCTATGATCACTATTGGCAAGTGGCCCCAACACCCTTATCTCTTGCACTAGATCCTGTGTCCCAATAAGGACTAGGTCCAAAATAGCTTCCCCTATTGACAGTTCATGAACCAGCTATTCCAAGAAAGTCATTTATTTCATCTAGAAACTTTATCTTCCTAGCATGTCCTGCAGTGACACTGACCTAGTTGATACTAGGGTAGTTGAAATCACCCATTATTGATGTCTCCTAGCATTTCATCAACCATCTGTTCATTCTGGCCAGGCGGTTGATAGTATACCCCATTGCCATCATCTTCTCCTTTTTTTATGGGACTTCTATCCATAGAGCTTCTACAGTGTATTTTGTTTAATGCAAAACGTTAATCCTATGTGACTCAATGCCCTCTCTAACATAGAGCGTAATGCCTCCACCATTTTAATCTACCCTATTATATAGTTTGTACCCAGGTATCACAGTGTCCCATTGGTTATCCTCCTTCCACCAGATCTCTGAGATGCCAATCATATCTAACCTTTCATTTAGTGTTATATATTCTAGCTCTCCCATCTTATTTTTTAGATTTCTAGCATTTACATTCAGACATTTTAGAAGTTGTATTTTTTTATACTTTTCTTTATTGTGATCTTTACAGCTTATTACAAAACCAATAATAAACATAAGGATTGTCAAGTACAACACATCAGAATAAAAACTAGAATATAATCCAAAAAAGGAAATTAGACAACAGCCCACATTACAGGAAGAATAGAAGCAAGTAAGGAAATTAAAATCAGAAAAAAGAAATTAAGAGGTGTCAGAAGGAAACACCTCCCCTCCCCCCCTCCCCACCCACACACACACACCATATCCCTGGGCATAATATTATTCTGACTCCAGTTATTCCATAGCTATTTTTATCTGCAAAGAAAATCTCCAATTCAGATGAGTCATAAAAGAAATAAGTGTTTCCATGCCAGGTAACAATGCACTTGCATGGAAACTGCAAAAGAAAAGTAGCACCAATGGGCAAAACCTTTGATTTCAAAGCAAGAAATTGTTTCCTGCAAAGTTACTAGAAACATCAGGGAACACATTCAACTTAACTCCACAAAACCATGCATCCTTATACTTAAAGAACTGTTTCAAAACCTTGAGTTTGTCCGCAACAAAAGAAAAGTAACAATGAGTGTAGCTTGCTTGACTATCAAATCCAAGGAGTCTTCTAGAAATTTAGTCAAATCCTGACTAACATCACCCATTGTTTCCCTCACCCATTGTTTCACCCCCACAAAGCTTGGTAAGCCTATAGTAACATTTCTGAAGAACAACAGCAATAGCAAAATCTCTTTATTTTTCTAATAAAATCTCAGCAGACAATAGGTGAGTTACTGGGAAATTAAGGAAATGACAATTATTAACCCTAGATACATTCTCAGGAGTTTCCAATTTATAGTGCAAAGAAAGTGAATCCTTAATAAAGGTAGCCTAAGGTCTGTTGCAAAGAATGCAACTGACCCTCCATTTGAGAAACAAAACCATTAGTTTCAGTAATCCTATTGTCTATTTCCTGAATCTTATTAACTGTCTCTGAAATACACACAAAGAAGCTAAAGTATTAGACAATTTAGAATCAATATGTGATATAGCTCACCAAATATCCTTCATCGTAATACCTTGAGGCTGCTCCAAAACCATTTGGGGACTTTCTTGAAGCACAACCAGCTTAGGGAGAGGACAACGAGTGGGGGAGGAAGTCACTGCCCCCAAGGAAACATCCAACCAAAGGTAGATAACAATTGTGGCTGTGGCAGAGGAGGAGGAGTCCTTTCAGTGGAGCTTAAAGTCACTCCTTAAGGGGAGTGTTGCAAGCAACCATCCACTGCGAAGTGCCTGTCCAGCGAGCCCACAGTGGATGGTAGCAAAAGGGTGGGCAACTGATACAGACTTCAGCAAGTTCTTCGCTTTCCTCTTTCCCATTAAAACAGGACCCATCAATACAGAACAGAATATCAAAAAGTACCTAATTGATGAAACCATTAATTTCCTGTGGATACTCCGGTACACGGAAGGGGTGCAAAATGGGCGTGTCCCACCCCTTTGGGCACTTCCCTTCAGGCCAAGGCCCAGAGGGCCTCTGGGTTGGGTTAGAAGTCACCTTGGGTCATCTGGCTGATGATGCCAGAAAGGTCAGTGGTGCCTGAAGTGGCTTGCACTCAATGCTGTTCTTTCTTCTTGAATCGGAAAACACCTGACAGCAGGGTAAGCCCAACACAAGCGTCAGTTCTTCCAACATGTATTTTTTATAGGCTGGATTATAAGTAACTCAGGTCCTCTGGCCAATGATGACAGTGAGGTCAGTCCCAGTGGTGTTTGAAGTGGCTTGCACTCACCACTGATATTACTTCTTGAATCGGAAAACTCCCAACAGCAGGGTAAGCCCAGCACAAGCGTCAGGTCTTCCTAGGGGTTGTATTTTATTCGTATTAATATAGTTATCAGTTGATAGGAGTAATTTGGAATCTTTCAGCTCTGTACTTAAAGGTATCTGTGTTACTTTTATCTTTATTGGAGCCTCTCTGTCGGGATGCCTTAACTTCCCTCTTGCTAGTATCCTTCATGGATAAATCCTTCTGAACCATGCGCTCTTGAGTGACTGTCAGCTTTCCCCTATTATCTAGTTTAAAAACTGATCTATCTCCTTTTAAAAGGTTAATACAAGCAGCCTAGTTCCATCCAAGTTAAGGTGGAGCCTATCCCTTCGGAAAAGCCCCTCCCTTCCCCAGAATGCTGCCCAGTTCCTAACAAATCCAAAACCCTCTTCTTTGCACCATCATCTCATCCATGCATTGAGGCTCTAGATCTCTGCCTGCCTTTTGGGTCCTGCACGTGGAACAGGAAGCATTTTGGAAAATGCTACCCTGGAAGTTCTAGATTTCAACTTCCTACTTAAAAACCTAAATTTGGTCTCCAGAACCTCCCTCCAGCACTTTCCTACATCTTTGGTACCAACATGATTCAAGACAACAGACTCCTCCCCAGCACTATCTAAAACCTTGTCTAGGTGGCTCGTGAGGTCCGCTACCTTTGCACCAGGCTGGCATGTTAGCAGGTGATCCTTACATCCACCAGTCATGCAACTACCTACATGTCTAGTGATCAAATCGCCAGATATATTGGCTGTCCTAACCCTTCCCTCATGGGCATATGGCCCTGGAGAAACCTCCTTGGTGTGAGAGAGTTTTACATCACCTGGAGGACAGATCCTAGATATAGGATCACTTCCTTCCACACCAAGTTTATGCTCTCCTTCCACGTGACCTTTCTCCTCCAAGGCATCTGAAAGGCTGCCAGACTGGAGGTGGGACTTCAGTACTATATTCCTTTTGGTCTCATCTATATACCTCTCTGTCTTCCTTATATCCTTCAAATCTGCTACTCTAGCCTCCAGAGATTGGAGATTTTGTTTAGCTATTTAAGTTGTCTACTTAAAGTTGCTAGGGGTACTGATACAACTATACCTAATAAGTTTAAGGGACTTAATTCCCCTCAACATTAATCAATCTATTCCTGGTGAGGATAATCAGCTGAACCTGAAAGAGAATTTGACCACCACTTTCCCTTTAGTAGATTTAAGAGCCTATAAAACTAAGATTATGCATGGGGTGGGTGGGAGTCAGGTGGGGGGGAAGGAAAGAACACTTAGTAAAAGTTAGATTGCTACACAGTGCCCTGACCTGTGCTTCTAAGGTAATCTTTTAACAATTTCCTGGGTTATTCAGACAGCCCTTGGTTTCATAGAGGGAGCCTTTCAAATTGCCCCTTTGAGCTGTCACTTGGCTTTAACACCTATTTAAAAGAAATCACAGGTCTTTTGCACCCCTAAATGGAAGGCCTCTTTGTAAAGGTCTCTAGAAACAATTTATTTATTTCTTCTCAAAAATATTTACTCTATTCTTTCTATGCTAGCTATACTCTAATATGATTTAAATTAAAAGCTACTGAGTCCTGACTGAGTTAGCAAATACACTTGATTCGAAAGTACACAAATTTATCAGTTTTAACCCAAGGAATGCCTGTTTCTCCAAGATTTAGAGAATTTCCCAGAAGTAAATACTTATAAATGCAGATTTCTTTCCAGCAGCAGCAGTCCTTTTTTGGTAGTCCTTTAAGAGATAGTGCCCCAGTCAACTGTATTGTACTTCTAGTATCTCGTTTTAGACTGAATTACTTAACTTTCCAAATCCAATCTCAAGGTGAGCTACAATCAAGTAAACTATATGCCAGAGTTGCTAAGATGAGTCACTCCCTTAACGTTGTTAACATGTTATTAGCAAATAGGTTCTATTGATAAAATTGGGCCTGCAGTAAATCATCCATGGGCACCCACTAACATAATAGTGCACTTTAGAAATCTATCCCTATATTAAGTAATCCTTTGCCAAGAGAGGAATTATAGGCTAAGGAGGGTATTTCAGAAGCACTATTTGTGAGCTGGATGTCTGAAAACCTTCTATCCTCAATCTCCACTTACTCTGCCAAAACCCGGCCACTCGTTGATTTTTCTTCCCTCCTACACAAAATATCTTGTCTCCTTCCGTCCTCATTCCTCCAGCCCCATCCCCTTCTAGTCCTTCCCCAAAATCAGCTCCCTTCTAGTTCTACCCCCACTCATCATCTGCTCCCTTCTAGTTCCATTCTCCCACCCCCACCCCCACATTAGCCCATTTCCAGTCCTAGCCCCCCAATCAGCCCATTTGCAATCCTAGCCCCCCCATAAACCAATTATAATCCTATTCCAGTCCCACATCTCCCCATTTCCAGTCCAAGCCCCCCCATCAGCTCATTTCCAGTCCTAGCCCTCCCCCAATAAGCTAATTTCCAGTCCTATTCCTGTCCCCATTAGCCCATTTCCAGTCTAAGCTCCCCCCATCAGTCCATTTGCAATCCTAGCCCCCATCAGCCATTTCCAATATTTGCCCCCATCAGCCCATTTGCAATCCTAGTCCCCCCATAAACCAATTATAATCCTATTCCAGCCCCACATCTCCCCATTTCCAGTCGGAGCCCCCCATCAGCTCATTTCCAGTCCTAGCCCTCCCCCAATAAGCTCATTTCCAGTCCTATTCCAGGCCCCATCAGCCCATTTCCAGTCTAAGCTCCCCCCATCAGCCCATTTGCAATCCTAGCCCCCCATCAGCCATTTCCAATATTTGTCCCCCCATCAGCCATTTCCAATACTAGCCCCCCCATAAACCAATTAGAATCCTATTCCAGCCCCACATCAATCCATTTCCAGTCCAAGCTCCCCCTCATTCTGTCCATTTCCAATCCTACCCCCCAAAAGCCCATTTCCAGTCCTAGTCCTCCCCATCTGCTCATTTGCAGTCCTAGCCACCCCCCACTCAGTCCATTTCCAATCCTAGCTCCCCCACACCCCACTCCACTCAGCACATTTACAATTTTAGCCCCCTGCTCCAACTCAGCTCCCTTCCCTGACTCAGCCCATTTCAAGCCAAAGTCCCCCCCTTCCCCGAAGAGCCCCGCGGCAGGCTTTAGAGGCCCCAACTCACCTCCTTTTAGCAGGTCGCGGCTCCCGGCAGGTCAGTAACAGCTCCTTACAGCCGCCGAAGTGAAAGGTGTTGTTTCCTTCACTTCAGCAGCTGTGTTGTAATGAAGATCGTAGGCGCGCTGAGTACTGGGACACCGGAAATGTCCTTTGACCGCTGGATGTCAAAGGACATTTCCGGTGTCCAGATACTCAGTGCGCATGCAATCTTCATTACAACACAGCTGCCGAAGTGAAGGAAACAACCCTCTTCACTTTGGCGGCTGTAAGGAGCTGTTACTGACCTGCCAGAAGCCATGACCTGCTAAAAGGAGGTGAGCCAAGAGCCCAGAGTGTGCAGGATGTTGTTGGCATGGGGCCCCCTGAGGCACGGGGCCCTGTGTGAACAACATTCTCGCTCAATGGATGGGCCGGCCCTGTCCGATGGATATGAAACTGGATACAAGGAAACCAGACCTAGTATTAAATGAGAAAAACAACCAGAATGGCATTGATAATAGAGGTGTCTGCTCCAAGTGATTATTCTGTGAATCACATGGAGAGGCAAAAGATCTTGAAGTACCAAGAACTGCAATCAGAGACCAATAACATGTGGCAAAAAGATAATGAAATATTTCCCATCGTATTTGGAGGCACAGGCTTGATAAAGAAGAATTTCCAAGCACATCTTGACAAACTACCCATACCTGTTACATCTTACAAATTCCAGAAGGAAGCTCCCTTTGGCACAATGCAAGTATTACACTGAGCATTAGCAGTAAATTTGAGAGAATGAGATCATACTCCACATACCCTGGCTTAGAAGTGAGGTTCATGACTGTCATGGTATATCCAAAACTCACCCATTTGGAGAAACTGCCCAGTGGAAAAGAATAACAGGTAAAGCTGAGAGAAATAAAGAGAAAAATCAGGAAGAGAAATGCAAGGGAAGAAGAAAGAACGGTAGAAGATGTTAGGAGTAGTGACCAGATTTTCTTCAGGTAAATCCAAGAAAGAAGAAAGGCCAGGACTAGGATTTTGAAACTGAAGAATGCTGAAGAACGACATGAGGAAAATAAGGAAAAGCAGAATTGCTAAATAAATATATCTGTTTGGATTTCACAGAAGAAATGCTCCGAGAGGGGCCATATCAACATACATATCATAATGGAGTAGATATAGCACCGTTTACGGAAGGGAATGTTTGTCTTCCAGCGAGCCGGGGGTGGGAGGGTGGCGGGACTCATTTGATGTTGGATCTTATTTTAGTTATTCTTCTGTTGGAATATTCTTTTGTTATGTTTTGGTTTTGTTGTATGATTTTGGAAAAGCTGAAATAAAGGATTATAAAAAAAAAAAAACAGCATCATACCTCAATACTATCTAAAGCTATTAACCGTCCAAGGGAATTATTTGAAATTGTAAAATCTTCATCTAAAGCCCCTACTGCTAATTATCAACTTGTCCCTATCAACTTACCAGATCTAGCAAACTATTTTGCTAGTAAACTTAAACTATCCTCAGTACCAATACCTGATTCCATAATATCAATAAACAATAATAATACATGGAACTCTTTTCAGTTGATTGATAAAAAGCAATTACTTAATATAATATCGAAAATTAACACTACAACATCCATCCTTGATCCTTGCCCAGTTACTTGGATTAAGACAACAAAACAAGAACTTGCCCCATATATCCTAAATATAGTAAACAATTCTCTTGAGCAAGGTGTTTTACCTAAGGAACTCAAATACTCTGCAATACGCCCAATTTTAAAGAATAAGGCTCTAAATGAAAATGACCCATCATCATATCACCCGATTGCCAGTATTCCTTTCCTGACCAAAATCATTGAAAAAGTTGTCCAACTGCAACTCCAAGATTATATTGATACATCTGCCCCCCTTGATGATCACCAATATGGGTTCCGACCTTTCCACGGCGTTGAAACCCTCCTTCTTGCCCTCCTCGATACCCTCATTAAGGGTTTAGATAACACAAAACAAGCCTTCATACTGGGTATTCCTTGATATATCTGCTGCTTTTGACAGTTTAAACCATAATATTCTCATATCAAGACTCAGTCAGATAGGATTAAGGAAAATTACTCTAGATTGGTTTAAATCTTACATATCTGACTATTCACAATTTGTACAAGTTAACCAGACTTCCTCACCTCCTTTTCCTCAAGAACAAGGAATACCTCAGGGCTCTGCATTATCCGCTCTCCAATTCAACCTTTATCATCAGCCAATTTGCACCATTTTTCAAAAATACAAGATGAAATACCACATATATGCGGATGACATTATGCATTCAACATACATGATCCTAACTATGCATTCAACATACATGATCCTAACTATGACAAAATAACAACCTGCCTCATGGAAGCTGAAAAATGGCTGGGCTCATACAATCTGAACATTAACTTCTAAAAAACTGAGGTATTAATCACATCAAGAAACACGAATTACACACCACCAACTGACATCAAACTTCTGAACTTTACCCTACCAGTCAAGGAAGAGATTAAATACCTAGGAGTCACCCTTGACAAGACCCTTAGTTTCACTAACCACATTAAGAAAATAACCAAAACAATTTATTACAAGCTTCGTTCCATTCAACAACTGAGGCCTCTTCTAGAAAAAGATGATTTTAGAACTGTTACACAAGCATTAATAACTCCCCACTTTGATTTTTGTAATGGAATACTACAGGGAGTAGCTAAAAAGAACATAAAAATTCTACAAATGGCCCAAAACATTACCACGAGAATAATTTCCAAAGCCAAGCTAACCGACCACATTACCTCGATCCGCTTTTCTCTACACTGGCTACCTATATCCAGTAGGATTCAATATAAAATCTTATTGGCCACCTTCAAATTAATCAATCAGATTGCCCCATCATACCTATCTACACTGATTCATAGCCCTCCAAAAAATAGAATAAGACGAAGGAGGAACCTTAATACCATCTTAGTACCTGACTCAATAAAAAAGACAAAACAAATAACAAGTACCAGCGCCGTCTCATTCGTAGCACCATCATTATGGAATAACCTCCCAGACCAATTGAGAGAAATAAAAGATCTACAAAAATTCCGAAAAGACCTAAAAACATATCTATTCTCACAATACTACTCCTGCATAGATAATGACCTGGATAAGGCCGCCCATCCTCCATAACTCACTATGTTTTTACCCTCTCCAATAGTATCACTACAACTCCCATAGCAGAACATAAGACGAACCTATAATATGTATATATGTAAAAACTATGTAATAACTTGTAAATACTTCTAAACTCTGTTATGCTGCCTGTATATAATTTGATTACAGTTCGATGTATCTGTTATATATTACTACTCTTGTTCTATGTAAGTTGATATTGTTTGATGTAAACCGCCACTGATCTTGGGAATTGGTGGTATATAAAAGATTTGCAAATAAATAAATAATGATCACAGAAAGAAGTCAGCTAAGTCCCAGTCCAGAGATTAAGCACCAAGATATCTGACCATGAGGCGGTGATTGCTTTGAGATGACGAATCATTGATCTTCTCATTGGGAGGTAGTATGATCTACAGGAAGCACTGGAGAAGATGGTCACATCCATGGGCAGAATGCTGATGGAATAGTGTTTGTACAGAGTACACAAAGTACATGGAAAGAGTGACTGCTGAAGATTCAAAGAAGCAGGTTTGGATAATGGAACAATTTCAGTCAAATTTTCAACAAATGTCCCCAGTACCCAGAACGAAGGAATTAGCTTGTTGAACAATTAATTCAAGGGAGAGACAGATGCTTCAAAAGGTGATTTATTCTTCCTTACTGCTATTAATCATTCATATAGTGCTAAATATGAAGACCCAATCTTGGGGAACTCTGATTGGTTTAGGATGAGGACAGTACCCAATTGGATGCTGCGGATTACCCAGCAGCTGAAAGTGCTCTAGGCTGGCACAAAAGCTTTCTTCTGAGACTTATCTTGTTTCTCAGCCTTTTAGGTCCTGATCTTTTACTTGGATTTACTGACTGCTATATCTTTTGGACTGTCTTGCCTAGACATCTTGTCTAGATACTGCTTGGATTCCCAGCTCCTGCCTGAATTGTGCATTTCTTTAGGCCATCCCTTGGATCACCAAGCTTTGCCCTAATCAGGATCTCATAGATAACCTGCCTGAATTCAAGGTACCTGTTTTATTAATTTGTTAGATCACCTACAACCTAGTCAGTACTCTAAGAGGACAGATGAAAGCCCAGAAAGTGTCTTCTGTAAGAAATGGAAAGATTAAGGGATCCGCCCAACATTTGAAGGGAAATAAATAGGCAAGTTGGGAGTGTATCATCTGGGAGGCTTAGAGAGGTAATAAAATTTTGTCTTATAATTCATACTATAGAGAAAAGGGAAGAACCATACCACCAAGCTTGTGTCAAAGTATAATAAATTATGAATTAACTGTAGTTAAATCAAGAAAGCTTGCAAAAAATATTGGCAGACAAGAAAAATAAGAAGAAAAGAAGACATGGAGCATAGTTAAGAAGGTCTAAAAGAGAGCTTATCCTGTGACTACAACTGAACCAAGAGGGCAAATGAATATGAGGTTCATGTATAATACCAACCTAGCCAATTGTCTTCAGCAAATGACAACTTGGCTCCTAGATAACAATTTATCCATAAACTATAACAAAACAGAAGCACTATTCCTCTCAAGATACCCCATCTTCTCATCCACACCTACCATCAAACTGAATAACATCACAATAACAGTAAAGCCTGAAGTGAAATGCCTCAGAGTGACTCTCGACAAGGACCTGAACCTACAAGCCCACATTGCCAGATCCACAAAGAATGCTTACCCCAAAATGAGAACCAACAGGCGCCTCAAACCCATTCTCGCACAGGACCACTTCCGTATGGTCTGTTAAGCTCTCATTACTCCCACACTAGACTACTGCAACCCTATCTACCTCGTGCTCTCAAAACAGGCCCTCCAACCACTGCAGCTGGCATAGAACACTGCCGCCCACATAATAACAGGCTGCTCAGGACACAACCACATTACACCCATCCTGTACCGCCTCCACTGGCTCCCAATCAGCTCCCGAATCCGATACAAAGTACTCCTAAATATATTCAAAATAAGACAAAATATCTCAGCTAACAACCTGCAACTGCTCATCAAAGCTGACCAATGCACCAGACCCAGAAGAAAAGGGAACCTCAGACACCATCACCACCCCAAAAGAATTTCCCAAAACAAGACAGGACACCTCAAGAAGAGCATTGTCCCTGGTGGCGCCCGCTCTGTGGAACTCTCCCTGACGATCTGAGATCAGTCACAGACCTCAAAGATTTCAGAAAGCTGCTCAAAACAACACTCTTCATAGAACATTACAAGGATCTCACCTGAATCAGAGTACAGCCTTATCCAACCCATGCAGCCCCTACTAACTGTATATAGCCCCTGTACATAGCTCACATTGTATATAGCTCAAATTAATCGCTCACACCACTTTCCACACCATTCATGTCAATGTTTCCACTGCATGTATTCACTCTCTACACCCCTCTTGATTGTTTGATGTGCTAACCGCTTTGATTTAATAATAAAGCGGTATATTAAATCCAGCTAAATAAATAAATAATATGAGAGTAAGTGAATGTGAGAGAAGCTGATCGATCATAAAAAGTTACTGATCAGAACATAGAATTCAAAAATGTCTTAGCTGGAAAGGTGTTAGCAGAACACACCAAGAATGAGTTCTGAAAAGTGGAACTTTTCAGTAGCATGCATTGTTGTGAAGTACATGGAGAGTTTCTCTTTAAAAGTGGCCCACAAGGTATATAGATACAAAATGCAATCTGACTTTACACTTACCACTTCTGTGAACAAAAGAATGGGGAAAAGTACCATGGGCTGCAGTTTCAGCTGACATGGTGACCATATTAATTTAAACACCAACACCAGCACTTAAATGAATACATATATTCAGCACCTCCATCCATATATAGTAGGTAGTGGTCCTGAATATAGGGATAGTGACGTCACAGTGCCAACACTATCCATTCAGTTTAAGCCTGTGATTCAACAAATCTAAACGGAACATAAGTTATCTGAATGGTGAACAAATTTTGCCAGTATCCAAATAAATTTTTGGTCCACGCTCATCCCATTCCAAACCTGGCTCTCTCTTATACGTATAGTTTCAGGCTATTCAATCATATCTGCAGCACAATACTATATCAAAATTGAAAATACACCAATAGGGAAGTTATACGTTCACCGGCCAGTGAACATGTAACTTCAAATGAATGTGGAGCCACATGTGAACATTTTAAAATGCAATTGTACACATGCTGTTCACCCCACAGATATTCTTCTTGTTATCTGGATGAGAGTCCGCATCTTATAAATGGCCAGACACATTTTTAGCAACTGTGAGGTGTACACTTTTGCCGAAAAGAATATAGCCAAGTAATTTCTTAATGGTCAGTTTTCAAAAAGCTCAGGTGCCTATCTTTAAAACTGATTCCTAATTTTTCCCTTGGAAAATGGGCTAAAACATATGTCTAATTTAGGCCTTATTTTCATTAGCAACTTAAATTTAGGTGCCTGAAAAGTGGGAACAACTGGAACAAGGAAACTTATGCCCTCAGCACTGATTTCCACTTCTAAAATAAAGCGCCTCAGTTTTAGGCTTGCAGGTCCTCTTAAAATGTAGCTCAGCGATAGACTGATAAAATGTAAAAGAATAAATTTAACTGGAAATTCAGCCAAATAATCAGTTAAGTCAATGCTGCTGAATATAGCTGCTTAAGTCCTATATCAGCAGCTGACTTTGCTGGTTACAGTTAACCAGATAACACTGAATATGGGCACATTCTAGTTAACTTTAAGCCGCATGTCTCAAACACCATTTGCTCCTTCTAAAAAAATAAAATAATTGGTTAAAATGTAAGCTTGTGGTGGTGGTGGGGTGAGAAAATCTAAAACAAGCACTTTATTCAAGTACCTCTTAGAGTTACCTGAATAAAAGACTTTGAATATGGACCCCTTGATGCCTAATATTAAATCTAAAATGTTGCTGAATTTTTGGTGCCTATAAATGATGCACCTAGATGAGACACTCAGGTTATATCAACCCCAACCCTGCTCCCCCCCTAATTTCTCTCCCACTCTAAAGAAAGTTCCTCAAGTACCCTATCTAATCTCATCCACATCCCGTTCCTCCCTCCTTCCACCCTCTCCCAGTCATCCCACATTCACTCACCCATGGATATCAACTCTAACCCTACCCCCCAAAATAATCCCTCACATAACCTACCCGATACCATCAATTTATCTCTCATTCCCCCCCCCCCTCATATCCCTCTTGGGGAGCACATATACCCAAACATACCCACCCACACCCTACTCCCTCTAAAGCTTGGTACTACCCTAGAAATAGACCCCCACGCTATTCTAATAAGAAATCCACACGCAATTTATCCAACCTTATCAATATCCCTCTCCTCCCGCCCTCCGCTCTCCCGTTCACTTGCGCCCTATGGAACGCATGCTCAATCATTAAAAAAACTTGTTTATTCACGATCTTTTCATCTTTAATGCCCTACACCTTCTTGCCTGGACCGAGACCTGGCTTCCCCATGACGACACTGCATCCATTGCCTCGCTTTGCTATGGGGGCTACCAATTCTCCCATACACCTCGATCTACTGGTCGCGGTAGTGGCGTTGGCCTCCTACTCTCTCCCTCTTGCCAATTCCAACCCCTCCTGCCACCCCTATCACACTCCCCCCTCTCCTTCGAAGTCCACTCCATTCGCCTCCTCACACCACTTCCTCTCTGAGTAGCTGTTATTTATCGCCCACCCGACAACTCCAAATCAACCTTCCTCACCGACTTCGACTCCTGGCTCTCTGCCTTTATGGATCCCTCCTCCCCCAATCTTATCATTGGCGATTTCAACATTCACATCGACAACCCCTCCGACCCCCATGCCTCAAAGTTCCTCACTCTTACCTCCTCGTTTGACCTCCAACTTTGCTCCACTGCCCCCACACACCTACACGGCCACTGCCTTGACCTAATACTCTTCTCCAATTCCTCTCCCTCTAACTTACGCAAATCAATCCTTCCCTTATCTGACCATCACCTCTTAACATTTACTCTTCAGCTCCCGCCATCCCAACCTCATCCTGTCTCCTCCGACCTATTTAGAAATCTTCATAATATTGATCCCCTGACTCTCTCCTCCACCATTTCTCCATCTCTTTCCTCCATTTTAACCTCCGAGTCCATCGACGAGGCATTATCCTCATACAATACTATACTATCTTCAGCCCTTGACACTCTTACCCCTCTCACCCCACGTCCTGTTAAACGATCTACTCCCCAACCCTGGCTTTCACCCACAATCCATTACTTACGCATCTGCGCCCGTTCTGCCAAACGAGCCTGGTCCAAATCCCACTCCCCAGAAGACCTTCTACACTTCAAATTCATGCTTGGCTCCTTCCAGTCAGCCTTAGCACTTGCCAAACAAGATTACTACATCCATCTGACTAATTTATTTATTTATTATTTATTACAATTTCTTATATACCGCGCTATTTAGCATCAGTGCGGTTTACATTATAACTTAACGACCATAACAACAAGCTGTCAGGTTTACATCGAACAGGAGTATAAACTTGGAAAACAGGGTTAACTATATACATAATCTATTTACATTGGAAGGATAGATAAAAGTCAGATAATGCATGTAGGTCTTTTCTAACTAAATTGGGTCAATTCCTGGAAGGTATATCTAGGATCAATTGCTGTCAGGTAAGTGTTGGAGGAACAAGTGGGTTTTGAGGGCCTTCCTGAACTGATATAGGTTGGCTATGGCCCTAATGTCAGGGGGTAGAGCATTCCAGCATTTGGGTACGTAAAAGCTGAAAGCCCTGTTTGTGGTTGTCATGTTGTACTTTGTCGAAGCCTTTGGTATTGCAAGCAAGTTTACAGCTGTTGATCTTCTGGATCTGTTGGGATGGACAAAGTGGATAAGATGAGTGAGTGAGGAGGCTGAAATACCTTTGATTGCCTTGAAAGCTAATAGAAGGGTTTTGAAGGTGATTCTCCCATTGATTGGTAGCCAGTGCATCTGTTTGAGAATGGGGGTCACGTGGTCGTATCTGGATGCTCCGTAAAGGATCCTAGCTGCGGTGTTCATGGCCAACTGTAAGGGGGTTAATGTGGATTGGGGGAGACCTTGTAAGATGGCATTTGCAAAATCAAAGTGCGGCAGTATCAGCGCTTGATATATGGTTTGGAAGTCATCTGGGTCCAATAGGGAGCGTAGGTGCTTGAGAGAGCGTATTTTGAAGTAGACGGCTTTGACTATGTTGCTTATGTGGCTTTTCATGTTAAGATGTTGATCCAAAGTAACTCCCAAATATTTTATTGCATCTTTGGTTTGCAAATCAGCTTCATTGACACTGACATGGGATGGGGGGGTAAAGTAGGTGTCTCTGGTGATGAATAGCACCTCCGTTTTTTTATGTTGGATGCGAAGGTTCTGTGTTTGGAGCCAAGTTGAAACTGCGTTGAAGCAGTCTGTGAGAGGGGTCAGGTCCATGTGAGTTGTGGAGAAGGGCATGTATAATAGGATATCGTCTGCATATATCAAACAATTCACGTTGAATGATCTTATGATATTGCAGATGGGCTGCATGTAGATATTGAAGAGTAATGAGGATAACGATGAGCCCTGGGGTACTCCTTGCTTTTGATGGAAATGTGTTGACTCTTCTGATCCTGATTTCACATATTGCCATCTGTCGTCAAGGTAAGATTTGCACCATTCTAGTGCACTGTTGCAGACTCTCCCTTCTCCTTCAGTCTTCCGAGGAGAATTTCGTGACTCACGGAGTCGAACGCCGCGGCAATGTCTAGAAATATGAGCACAAAACCTTGACGGATGTTGTCAATTCCAGTGATGATTTCATTGAAAAGACCAGTGAGTAGTGTCTCTACCCCATGATATTCTCTGAATCCGTGTTGGCAGCTATCTAAGGGGGAAGCAGCATCGATGTGATCTTGAATTTGCCGTTGTGCTTCTTTCTCAATTATTTTGGCCAAGAGGGGGATGCTGGCTATTGGTCGGTAAGAGTCAGTTCTTTGTGGATCAAGCTTGGGGTTCTTCAATAGTGGTCTAATGGAAGTCTGCTTAAGTGAAGTGGGAAAATATGATGTAGTGAAGGATAGTTTCATTATTTTTGCAATGACCGGGCTGAACACATCACGTAGCTCCTTGATCCAAAAAGCTGGACATGGGTCAGTTTGTGCGGTGGAGGTGTTGAGTGATGCTATGGTGTCCTCGATACATTTAGTGGATGGTGTAGAAAATATGTTAAGTGGTGATAGGCCCGTTGGTTCTTGATATGGGGCCGCTACCACCTTATTGGTTTGCACGATCTTGGATTGCAGATAATCCGCAAATTCCTGCGGGTGAATTTCGCTGTGCTGTATCGGGGAAGGTTCTTTTGAGAGGGATTTGACTAGATTGAAAAGGTCACGTGGCTTGTTCAGAGACCTCTTTAAGGTGTCAGTGTGATATTGTTTCATTTTGGTAGTGATTGATTCTCGGTGTATTGCAAGGTGGGTTCGGTAAGCGATCTGATCTTCAGTTGAATGCGATCTGCGCCATCGGCGTTCAAGTTTACGTAGTTGCGTAAGGGATGCTCGCAGCTCAGGAGAGAACCAGGGGGCGGACCATCTTTTTGACCTTGCTGTATTCTTCGGGTTTGGGCGTTGTGAGATGGCAAGCAGGCTAGAGTTCCAGTAAGCGATTAGTTCATCAAGGTCTGGTGTAGTTTTGTTGATGAGTGATGGGGACTCCGACAGGATGTGTTCCCTATCGAAGGGGCGAAAGCATCTGGTGGTAGTTCGAGAGGATGTGTTCGAAGGTCGGCTTCTGTCTAGTTGGACATTGTTGATGGGTATCTGTATGATGATCAATTTGTGGTCGGACCAGGGTACTTCTATGACTGATATCGGAGGATAGTGGCTTTGGTCCATGACAGGGTGCGGAGCAAATACCATGTCAAGAATGTTCCCCTTTGTGTGTGTGGGTTCACCGATGATTTGTTTGAGACCTAGGTCTTCCATTGCCTCAAGGAACGCATTTGCATGGCTTTGTGGTAAGGACGGGAGATTGAAATCGCCCATTAACCAATTTGGCTTATTGGGAGAGAGGGTGTTAGCTGCGAGGTCAATAATAGATGGAAGATCTTCTGGAGAAGTGGATGGTGATCTATATATCAGGTTGAGGGAACATTGTTGATTAGCAATGGAGAGGATGTCTAGGCTGTTTGTGCTGGAAGAGTCTAGAATGTGGAAGTTGAGCTCAGATTTGGAGATTATGAGTACACCTCCTCCTTTTTTGTTTTCCCTATGCCGCGTATGTATTGAGAAATTGGGGGGTAGTAGCTGGTGTAGGATGACGTTGTCTTCTGAAGATAGCCATGTTTCTGTGATCATAAGTATTTCCAGGTCATAAAAGGAGATTGTGTCAAGGACCACTGGCCATTTATTGCGAATGGAGCGTGCATTGATGATGGCACATTTTAGGGGTCGGCATCTCAAAGGTTTTTCTTGTCTGGTTGACTTGGATAGCTGGAGTGCCACATGAATCAGGTGGGAGTGGCGCGTGTAGGTGCTACTTCCTGGGTTGGAGTAAGGGGGGCAATTCCATCTTTTTCCATGGCTATTCAGGATTGGGATCCTGCTTTGTGGTGTGTAAAGAGCCTGGGAGGTTCCAAGCCAGTGGAAGAGGTAGAAGCTAAGCAAGACAGCGACCTGGAGGGCCATTCTGAGGATTTCGATTGGGTGTGAGACCCTATATGTAGGTACGAAGTGTGGAAGAGCTATACTGTAGTATTGGTATGAAGCTTTTATGAGCCCCAAAATAGTGCTGAGAATTCTTCAGTACAGAGGAGTAGTTATACGAGATTGCAAATAGTGAGGAGGTACGGTTTACATGCTAATATATAACCTATCTTAAAAGAGAGAGGGTGTGATACAGAGATGATACATTTCTCAAGAAAGAAATTAACAGTATATTGATCTTCAATTGGCAAAATAGCAGTATTAAGGTGGTACAGCATACACTGTGTTTGCTGGCATATATATAGCATCTATAAATACAGGTTATTCATATATATATTTTTATGTGTATAGGTTATATATATAGGTTACTTTACAAGTTACAAGTGACTTAATGATAGTCCATAGAATTGGATCGTAGTGTTCCAATGTGGGCTTGGTGTCTGGTACATGGATACTGACCGGTGCTGCTGACTGTAGTTGAAGGGATTGCTGATAGCGAGAGCCGTTAGGAGTTGTGTTGGGTGTGTTGGACATCTGGTGGTCCTCCTCTCTGTCCTCGGGCGGGTGAGCAGATAGCTGGTTAATTCCCTTGCCTCTGATCCTCGCCGTCTCTTTAACACTCTCAATTCTCTCCTCAAGGCCCCCCCCCCTGCTCCTGATCCCGCCCTCCCTCTCTGCCCAAACCCTAGCTGACTACTTCCACGACAAAATCCTCAAAATTACCCTCCAATTCCCTACCCCCTCATCTACCTCCCCTCCTCCCCATTTCTCCTCCCCATCCATACTCCCCCTGCCACCCTCTCCTCCTTCCCTCCGATCTCTGAAGAGGAAACCGCACTCCTTCTTTCTTCCTCTAAACCCACCACCTGTTCTTCAGACCCTATCCCCACCCATCTCCTATGCTCCATCTCCCTCACCATTGTCCCCTCAATCACTCATATCCTCAACCTTTCACTCTCCACTGCAACGGTACCCGCTGACTTCAAACACGCTGTTGTCACACTCCTCCTCAAGAAACTCTCACTTGATCCCACATGCCCTTCTAACTATCGACCCATCTCCCTCCTTCCCTTCATATCCAAATTACTAGAACAAACAGTCCTCTGTCGCTGCCTCGACTTCCTCACCTCCCAGACCCTCCTGGACCCACTTCAATCCGGCTTCCATCCCCTACACTCCACTGAAATGGCACTCACAAAAGTCACAAATGCCCTGTTCCTGGCTAAATCCAAGGGCCTCTACTCTTTCCTCATCCTTCTTGATCTTTCTGCTGCCTTTGACACCGCTGACCACGACCTTCTCCTCATCACCCTCTCCTCACTTGTCTTCAAGGATTCCATACTATCCTGGTTCTCCTCCTACCTCTCCCATCGCTCATTCAGTGAATGCTCTGGTTGCTTATCCACCTTCCCCACCCCATTCCATGTAGGAGTACCCCAGGGACCTGTCTTGGGCCCCCTCCTCTTCTCTCTTTATACACAAGGCCTTGGTGCGCTTATCTCCTTCCATGGTTTCAGTACCATCTCTATGCCGATGACTCGCAAATCTACCTCTCTGCCACTGATATTTCTCCGGCAACCCAGTCCAAGATCTCTGCCTGTCTTTCGGACATCGCTGCCTGGATGTCTCATTGCCGATTAAAATTGAACATGGCCAAGACTGAACTCCTTGTCTTTCCACCTAACTCTCCCCCACTTCCCCTTCTCTCAATCCATGTGGATGGATCTACTATCCTCCCTGTTCCCTCAGCCCACAATCTGGGGGTTATCTTTGACACCTCTCTCTCCTTTTCCGCTCATATCCAGCTTGTAGCTAAGACCTGCCGCTTCTTTCTCTACAACATCAGCAAAATTCGCCCCTTCCTCTCTGAACACACTACCAGGGCACTTATCCACTCCTTAGTCTTCTCTCACCTTGATTACTGCAACCTACTCCTCGCTGGTCTTCCCGCGAGCCACCTCCTTCCCCTCCAATCTATACAAAATCACGCCACTCGACTAATCTTCTGCCAACCTCGCCATGCCCACATTACTCCTCTTCTCAAGTCTCTTCACTGGCTCCCTATCCATTTCCGCATACAATTCAAGCTTCTCCTGCTAACCTATAAATGCATCCACACCATGGCCCCTCAGTACCTCTTATCTTTTATCTCTCCCTACATCCCCTCTCAAAATCTGCGCTCTGCTAACAAATTACTTCTATCAATGCCTTTCACATGCACCGCAAACACCCGACTGTGCTCCTTTCACCTTGTTGCACCTTTCACCTAGAACAGCCTACCTGTGTCTGTGTGCCAAGCATCCTCCTTGGCCCTCTTCAAATCCAGATTGAAGACCCACCTCTTTACCGTTGCATTCATATCGTGACTCCTTCCTCATCTTACCCTAACCCCCGCCATTGTTATGACCAAACTACAGTCCAAACCGTACCATGCGCTCCGCTAAAAAATTACTTCTATCAATGCCTTTCACACGCACCGCAAACTCCCGGCTGTGCTCCTTTCACCTTGCTGCACCTTATGCCTGGAACAGCCTATCTGGGTCTGTGTGCCAAGCATCCTCCTTGGCCCTCTTCAAATCCAGATTGAAGACCCACTTCTTCACGGTTGCATTCAGATCCTGACTCCTTGCTCATCTTACCCTAACCCCCGCCATCGTTATGGCCAAACTACAGACCAAACCATACCATGCACAGAACTGACTAATGCTCTTCCTTGCACAGAACTGACTAATGCTCTATACTGCTCTAACTAGATTGTAAGCTCTGATGAGCCTGACTCTGACGGGCAGGGACTGTCTCTTGTATGTTGGCTACCTCTTGTAGGTTAGCTGTGCAGCGCTGCGTGCATGGTGCTTTATAAGTGCTGAATAGTAGTAGTAGTAGCCTAATCCAGGAAGACAAATAGCAGAGTTAGATGTCCTGATGGGCAACTTATTCTGCCTCTTGGCCCTGCTGCATGTACAGAGCCACTGTGCATGCTGCAGTGGTTGGGGACAGCAAGCAGATGGATGGTGAGCGTGACTGACCCCCAGATGTACAGGACTGATTCCAGTTACAAACCTGTATGTCCGGGGATTGCAGGGGGGGATGCCCTGCTTATTCCATCTCTCAGGTGGAATAAGCATGGAGCGCCCCTCTGATCCTGCCCGGCAGCTCCCCCCTGGAGCAACAGGCAGCACAAGGTGGGTCCCCGCCACCCGATTAGGACCCCAGCTACCCAGCCCCGGGCCGGGCAGCGGGGTTATAGGGTGACGGTGCCATGGCAGGCACATTGGCTAGTGGGGTGGACGTCCCCACGGGTATGCAGCACCTTGCTGGGCCATTTCAGGGCCCTATCCTTCACCCATGGGAATGTCTGGCTCCCATTGTGCAGAATCGGGTCCTAATGGACTCATCCTGCTCGGGGACTCCCAGACTGCTCAGATGTGCCCCTACTGGGATCTAGCTCCATGATTTCTTCAATAGCTTTGGAGAAACCTTGGAGACAGCAGTATTTGCAAAGAATCACTGTCTTCCCTATTTTATCCTGTGATAAGAACATAAGAACAGCCATACTGGGTCAGACCAAAAGTCCATCAAGCCCGGTTTCCTGTTTCCAACAGTGGCCAATCCAGGCCACAAATGCCTGTCAGGTTCTCAAAAGGTACACAGATTTCATGCTGCTTATCTCAGGGATAAGCAGTGGATTTCCCCAGTCCACTTTAATAATGGTTTATGGACCTTTCCTCCAGCAACTTGTAAAAAAATCTCTCTTAAACCCAACTATACTAACAGCTTTTACTACATCCTCTGGTAAGGAAGACCAGGGTTTGATTACTTCCTAAGTGAAAAAATATTTTATCCTATTAGCCTTAAATGCACTACATTGCTGTTTCAATGTGTATCATCTAGTCCTTCTACTTTTTGAAGGAGTAAACAACTGATCTATGTTTACCCATTCCACTCCATTCATTATTTTGTAGACATTTATCCAGTAGCAGGATTCGATCCGAACAGGAACTGGTTCCGATCGATCCTGCCACTGACAGAACCGAATGGGTTGCAGCACAGCACACATTTGCATTGCCGGTACTGCATGCTCAGGTTACTAGTGGCCACCGCAGGGCAGCAAATCCTGCCAGTGGTTTGACAGCATTGGGGGAAGCCCCAGATGCTGCAGTCCCCCGATGCCATCCAACCACTGGATAGCGGGGGGATTCCCTCCAGTGCAGTGCCGACATCAGGAAGCCGTTTTTGGCCTGGTTCGGCAGACATGGCCCATGGCAGGAACCGGGTTGAACTGACTGAATCCCACCACTGCCTTTATCTTATCTCCTCTCAGCAGTCTCTTTTCCAAGTTCAAGAGCCCTAACCTTTTAAGACTTTCCTCATAGGGATATCCTTCCATCCCCTTTACCATTTTTGTCACTCTCTGTACCTTTTCTAATTCTGCTACATCCTTTTTAGTATAGGGTGACCATAATTTCACATGATATTTGAGGTGCAGACGCACCATGAAGTGATACAAAGGCATTATAATATCCTTGGTTTAATTCTATATTCCTTTCCTTAAAATTCCTAACATTCTATTTGCTTTCTTGGCCGCCGTTACACACTGGGCAAAGGGTTTCAACGTATCATCCACTATAATGCCCTAATCCTTTTCTCGAGTGGTGATTCCTAATGTGGAATGTTGCATTGTGTAACCATATTTTGGATTATTCTTTCCTAAATGCATAATTTTGCATTTGTCTACATTAAATTTCATCTGCCATTTGGATGTACAGTCTCCAAATTTCTCAAAGTCCTCTTGCAATTTTTCACAATCTTCATGTATTTTAACAGCTTTGAATAATTTGGTGTCATCTGCAAATTTGACCACCTCATTTCTTATTCCATTTTCCAGGTCATTTATGAATATGTTAAAAAGCATCAGACTCAGCACAGATCCCTGGGGTACTCCACTATTCACCTTTCTCCATTGAGAAAATTGGACATTTAGTCTTACGCTCTATTCTCTATCTTTTAACCATTTCCTAATCCACAACAGTACACTGCCTCCTATTCCATGACTTTTTATTTCCCCAAGATTCTTTCCTGAGTGACCTTGTCAAAGGCTTTCTAAAAATCCAGATACATTATGAGGATCATTCTAGAACATAAATACAGGATGTACACGTGCGGCGGGGATGTGTAATGGTGGAAACGTCCCCTACCGCATTCCGAAACATTGCTGACATGTATGTCCAGGGTGGTAGCCCAGGGAGTTAAGAACATGGACAGGAGAAGATAGAACAGGGGCGTGGTCAGCCACACAGATGTAGAAAGATTATTACAGTAAGGGCCATGTACGTATGAGGTGTAATCCAGAAATGTCCACGTTATATCTGTTGAAACCAGGTTTAAGGCTTAGACTTAGAAAATATTCAGTTCTACCCCACAATGCAGCCAATATAGGTGAATGGATGTGATAAGTAGGTTTTGAGGTGGCACCACTGCAGTCGGACAAAAACAAGATGCAGTCATAAGGTACAGGGAGCAGAAGTGAGGGAATGTTGTAGGGTAAAGAAACATATCTACAAAGCTACCAACAGACTTAATACCCATCTTAATTTTAATAAATCTAAACAAATGACTTCAAAAGGGGCTTTTTCATTTATGGCACCAAAACTATGGAACTCTATTCCTGAGGAATTAAGATTTCAGATCGACATGAAAGACTTCCGCAAGTCCCTTAAGACATATCTATTCATCGAGGCTTATGGCAAACAACCTATCACATAAAAGTTCAAGATACTTTACTATTTCTATTCAATTTTGTTATGTTATAATATAATATTATAGTTTATCTTTATATACTATTACAATGTACTGTAATTTATTGTAAATTAATATGATGTACTGTAATTTATTACAATGTCTTGTCTCTCTGTCCTCCATGCCCCAATGTAAACCCTTTTGTTGTCCTGTTAACCACTTTGATTGAAGGATAAGGTGGTATACAAAACTGATTAAATAAATAAATAAACTTCTAAACACACTTGCAGCAATATTAAGAAGAACAATAGTGTCCAATCAGGCCATGCACCTATGTGCTGTATGTGCCAAAGGAGACCGTCTATGGGACCCCAACAAAACTATGCACATAAAGATGGGACTGCTAATGCAGGGAGAGTATAGATGTAAGCAGGGATAGGATACCTTATAGGGTTAGAATGGGAGATCAGATATGTAGTCCTGGTACCCCATGTGCATATGTTATGTCATAGCTGCCAGGACAGCCCCTGGCAGAATCATGTTTCTGTTGCAGAAAATCAGAGTGTGTATGTATGTGGTCTGAGGAGTGCATGGGGGGGTGGGGAGCTGTTGTGGGCAGCAACAGTGCAGGGGGGACATGAAAACCTAGCCAGTACCTGGACCATATGGATGACCACAGTGTCACCAGGTGCCAGTGTGCTGAGGCAGGGAAAGACAGAGAGGACCCATCATAGCCAAATGTCCAAACATATGCCTGGCAAAGATAAGGAACCTCCATAATAGGGGCACCCGACAGTGCAAACAGCATTAATGCATGCCCATGATGCACAGTGTACTTTTGAGCATGTAGTAGTGTTTTATGCACACCTGAATGCCCTGAATCTGAGGGACACTAGTAATAATAGCGATATTTCCTTACATGTAGCCACATGGGAACCTATGTTGGTACCATCTGAAGTATTATACACAGGGTACCCCATGTACAGCAGATAATGTTGGCAGTGTGATAGGGCAGCCACACATCTGCAGTGTCTGTCACCAGAAGGAACAACTGATGTAGTGCCAACATTCCCCAGACTATCCCACATGGCGCACACCCCTACCCAGGCCAGGATCCACGAGAGATGTGAGTAGTGACATATCTGGGGTCTGGCTACCTGGTGTGATGGCATAAGGCCAACCCTCCTCATACCCACACAGCGCTGACCAGGGGAGCAGTGCCACAAAACTGATTGTGGGAGGGCAGACAGGGTCACCCCACAGATAGTGGATGTAGACAGATTGACATACCCCAGATGGGACAGGCATAGCTGATGTAAAGAATGCTGTACCCAGACAGGTATGTGCCAGATGCCATAGCCAGAAGGCCCCACAACAACCTCAGCAACTACTACTGATCATGTCTATAGCACCACAAGGTCTATGCAGCGCTGCACAGACACATGTAACAGATTGCTACTGCCCAGTGGGGCATACAATCTATCTGGCACAGACAACACAGCAACTGTGAACAGGATATGTGCAGGAGGAATGGACTGGAAACATAAGGGATCCTAGGCAGATCAAACCCCAAAGTGGCACTACTTCAGTGGCCATCCAGCCAGGATTTGAGAGGGTCCAGGGACAAAGCATGCCTGAGAGACTCAGGTACTGTGTCCCAGGAATATGAAACAGCAGGGAGTTTACAGAGTTTCCAATATATGAGGCATGCCACTTTGCTGTGCCTTTCTGTATAGAAATTTTCCACCATTGGAACTTTACAGCCAGCCATGAGGTGAGTCACTTTTTCCAGGTCTTTTTTATAAAATCCACATATGTCCGTTTTGCCAGTTTTTTCAATGCTCACTGTAAAACATCTCATCCTTAATCCGCTGTCCTGGGCTGCAACTATCAATCTCTTATCCTTCAGCTTTAGTTCACCTCTCCTTAACCATTCATATTTCAGTTCTTAAATCAACAAAGGGTTCCTGGAGTAACACTTTTGTATTTCATACTGAACTGGTGCATTTGCCACCTGTTTTTCCTTGTTTGTTAATCCAATTTGAAGAGTTTTTTTTCTCTTGTTTTATACAGGAAAGGAAGCAAAAGAATTTGTATGCTTGTGGATTCTCACTTATCCCTTCTAGTTGTCAGAATGCTTGTCCAAGTGTGATGATTGACAGATTCTGAATGTTTACTTTCATATTTCAGAACATTTTGCATATTTGGATCTGATGATGCTATTAGGTAGGCCTGGAGGCCTATGATAGTAGCTCTGTATTGGTAATCAATCTCTGTGAGGCCTAGCCCTCCTTCAGTTCTAGGGATGAACATTTTTGGCATACACTGCTTCTTGTAAATTACCTCATGGGCATGGAGGAGTTTTCCTCTTCGCACATCCAGTTTCTCATGATCTTTAAGAGGCCAGTCTACAATCCCAAAGCTGTATGAGAGTATAGGAATTGCCAGCTGATTAATGGCTTGTATCTTGTTCCGTGATGTTAATGCACTTTTCAGTAATGATTTCAATCTTCCATAGTATTCTTTACTGATCTTTTCTCTCAGTAATTTTTGCATGAGTATCATTCTTTCCTCTTCTCCAAGGTATTTATATATGCCTTCCTGTGCAAGTTCCTTGATGTCACAGCCCTCAGTTAGGGAGATGTTTTCTATTTTGCTCAATTTTTCTCTAAAATAAAGTTGCCTTAGCACATTTGTCTAGGCCAAAAGTCATCCTGATGTCATCAGAAAATCTTTTCACTACACGGAGCTGCTCTGCTAATTGTTGGTCACTTGAACTGTAGAGATTCAGGTCATCTATAGATAGAAAATGGGATGTTACATCTGGGTTGTTACCATCTTTAGGATTCAGGCTAAATCTATATCCCAAAAAGTTGTTGAGAGTACTCATTGAATTAAGTACCATACAAAACAGAAGTGGAAACAGGGAATCACCCTGAAATATTCCTCACTGGATCTTGATGTTAGGAATGATATATTGAACATCTTCATACTTCAAAAATAATGTAGTTTGGCATATTGTCATGGTGGACCTAATGTACTCTATCAAAATAGGATTTATCTTATACATTTCAAGGCAATTTATCCAAGAGTGTGAGATGCTGTCAAAAGCTTTCTTATAATCAATTCGTGCTATACTGAGATTTCTACTTTTCTTTACACTGGCCATGATGGCCTTATTTAATATTGACTGGTTTTTGGTACCATATGCTCCCCTCTTATTGCCCTTTTGCTCTGTTGTCATGATGTTATTGGATTCAATATGATCATATGTATATTCTGTCTGCTTCTATTGCAGTGAGCAGCTTATAGATCATAGGTAGACAAATTTGGTCTCTAATTTTTAGGAGTATTACTTGGGTTCCCCTTTGGAAGGAGCAATGCTTTTCTTGTTATAAGCCATTGCAGTATTAAGTTCAGCTGCTTGATCAATTGACTTTTGCCATCTGCCAGGTCTTGGTGGAGTGACATTAGCTGTTTGAACCAAAAGGTAGTCACCCCATCCGGGCCAGGGCTCTTTCAGTCTGGGACTCATTTTAACCTGCATTCTAGCACTTTTGTTGCTATTACAGATCATTCCATACATTTGATGTTTGAGTTTTCTAAATGTTCTCATATGTAGGGTAACCATTCTGCTTCTTGATTGTGCTCCAAGGAGTCCTTTATATAGGCTTCTCCAGAAAGTTTCTGTTTCAGCTTTGGTTGTTGGTAGTTTAACCATATTAATGCTTTTTCCCAGTTCCCTGTAAAACTGTTTTGGGTTCTCTCTAAATAATTCATTTTGATATCTTTCTGTTTTCTTCATATGTTCACAATTTTTGCATTCTGCTGCTACTTTCAATTTATTGTTGGAACAAATAAATTTCAGGTCTCCTATTAATGCAGCATGCTTTAGCTTAATGTATTGAACCTTCCTTAGTATCTTTGATGAACTTAATCCTTTTAGATACCCGTCTATCGGTGATACCTCTGCACGCAATTATTTAATTTTTCCTTCGATGCGCTTTTTCCAAGGAGGAACTGTTATTGTTCTATTTTTCTTCTGGCCCTGCATTTTAGTTGCTAGTATTCTTGCACTAATAATTTTAGCTGCACGATGATGTCAATAAATGATCCCTTTATACAGGATATGGCCTTGTTCATCTTAATTATCATACTTTTAACCCTAGGTGTTGAATTTAACTTGAGTAATCTTTCCCCTTGCCTGGAATCCAGCATGTTCATCTTTTTTCCATGTGGACTAGGAGTTTGATCTTGACTTCTTCCACCTCTGGGTCTTTCTCCTCCCTGTCTTCCTCCTCTTCAGTTGATTTGTTGTTCTGTCCTTTATTCATCTCACTCTCCTGCAGTTCCACATCTCTAAGCTCCATCTCTCCTCTCAACTACTCTTTCATTTTCTGTGTATTCCTTTCTTCTGGTACTTTCACCTAGGTCTCCTCCTCCTCCTTCCTGTATTTCTGTGGAGTCCCTGGGAATCAAGGGCTCTCTCCTCCCCAAATACTCCTCTAATCATTACTCTGCCCCCTCTCTCTTTCTCTGCTTTCTGCTTGCATCAGAAAATCCTTCATTTCAAATAACCTGGCAAAGAGTTAACCCTGTTACTGCTGGCAGGCAGTAGAGTGAATCAAGCAGGTTCCAGTAAAATCTTTGGCCTGAGTTAAGGGAATCTAGTCCAGTCTTTTAAATAACCCTACAGCATGCACCTTAATCCTGATGCAAGCTACACTGCCTGTTTTAGGTTTTTTAAGTCCATCAATGACTAAACAAGAACCTCTTAAGTTTAATACTCGTTCCTTTTATAAGCTCAGGGGAAAAGGAAGCTTTCTTTTATTGAGTCTCCCTCATATGGATATTTTTTTTTTGGATTGCCCAGAACAAACCCTTTTGAATGTGGCAATTCTATGTATAAATGGCCACATTCTAAAATCAGCATTTAGCACTTACACTGTATGCAATTTATATGTATGCATGTCAATATTTAGATGTAAATATGCTAAACATGGCTTCTAAATTGACCTCCATTGTTTGTTACTTCTTTATTGAATCACTGCCACCACTGGAACTTCTTATCAAGTAAGTCATAGCCATATACCGTAACATTTATTATTGCTGGTACACCATTGACTATGAGTAGCAGATCTCTCAAGAATTATGAACCACATCAAGCTTTCCCTTCATTTACCTAAGCTGCCCTTGCCCATGAAGAGAATGACTGAAGTCCTGCCAAATATATTTGCATCAAATCTAGCTCTGAATAATCTTCTTCCCTATAATATTTTACTCAAATTGCATACTAAGGGGTATGTTTACTAAACCTTCTTAACGTGCGCGCTGTGCAATTATCGCGCGCTAAGGTACCTTAGCGCGTGATAATGATGCTTTACGAGGCACAAATGTGCCTTAGTGCGCGCTCACGCGCGCAGCGGCGCAAACGAGCACTGAAGGCGGTGAAAGGCTCCCGGAGGGCGGAGAAAGGCTTCCCAGGGGCGGAGAGAAGGGGTCAATGGGTGGAGAGTGGGAGGGGAGAGGCTCCCCGCACACTAACGATGTGAAATCCGAGGCCAAAACTAACGCAAGGGAAAATAAACCATTTCTGTCAGCAATGTACAGCAAAACCAGGGAAACCTACAAAAAAGTGATAAGTGTGATACATGTGCACGGAACAAAAGTGCAAATAAACATTGGGAACAACCCCAACAAAATAAAAAAAAATCATAATCAAGCTGGGCAATAGTGATAGTAATGGGAAACATCAAAAAACACTCCCAAGAAAGCCCCAAAAAATAAATATGAATTTTGGAAGGGTCTGTGCTCCGTCCCCATACAAGGTGAATGATCCCACAGTGAAATAGCACTGATCAGGGTTTCCCTCTCCATTGAACAGGTTTCCTATGGCATGCCCATGTTCCACAACAGCAGGGCGGGCATGTCGGAATGGGCAACTGGACAGATGCTGGGAAAGGGGATACAGAGGGCTGCAGGCGGCACATGCTGTGGTGCAGCTGGGGCACAGTGCGGACAAGGCAGGAATGCTGAAACTGTACAGCAGCCAGACAGCAACTGATGAGGGCCCAACATTGGCACGAGAGTGTTTATCACAGTGTCACAGGGGATAGTACCCAGCAGGTACCTCCAAGGGCACCGAACATTGGCAGGCGGTGTTGGGGGAAGCATGGACGTCTATGCAGGCACCCCTACCCCAGAACACGCACCATAGGCAGCCGCCTACCTTCACACTGGATGGCATGAGACTGCGCACCACCAGCACCACCAGCAGAAGGGCATGTCAGCATGGTGGCAGAGGGGTACTGGTGGTGGAGGGGGCAGTGCCAGCTGCACCGTGGCCGAACCCTGTTCAGGTGGGTGCCGTGTACTGCAACAGACTGGCTCTGGCTGACAAACAGCCATGGTATCTCTAGGGAATGCAGTGCCTGTGTGGCACAGCACACACAGACAGTGTGTGCAAGAGCAAGAGGTCACAGGTTCAAACCCCAGCCATGGCCCCTGACAACCCAATCCCCATATTTTATGCAGTAATATACCGTGGAAGTAAAGACCAAACCTATAGTGCCGAGAACAAACCATGCGTCAGCTGCTCATATTTTACCCCACAGAGCGCAAACACCATGCACATGCGCAGTACCTAGAGCAGAGTCTCCCAAATGCAGTCCTGCAGGGCCACACACCATGCAGGTGTAATGCTGTCGCCAATATGAGGACATGTCAGCATGGTGGTGGAGGGGTACTGGTGGTGGAGGGGGCTGTGGCTGCTGCCCACAGCAGACTGTGGCCTAGCCCTGCTCGGGTAGGTGCCGTGCACTGCAACAGACAGGCTCTGGCTGACAAACAGCCATGGCATCCCTAGGGAATGCAGTGCCTCTGTGGCCACAGTGTGGCACAGCACACACAGACAGTGTGAGCAAGAGGTCACAGGTTCAAACCCCAACCATGGCCCCTGACAACCCAGTCCCCATGTTTTACACAGTAATAAACCATGGAAGTAAAGACCGAACCTTTAGTGCAGAGAACAGAACCATGCGTCAAACGCCCATATTTTACCCCACAGAGCACAGACAACATACACATGTGCAGTACCTAGAGCAGAGTCTCCCTAATGCAGTCCTGGAGGGACACACACCATGCATGAGTCATGTTGTCAGCAATAAAGATGACTGTGCTGCAGTCCCATGTGCTGCCTCCATGGTATGCAGATGTACCTCATGCATATACATGAGGGACAGCATGAAAACCCGAATAGTCTGTGGAAAGACAGGACTGGATTTGGGAACCCCCTCCCAGAGCAGTGGCCAACAGGGGCAGACACACCTGTACCCACAGGCCCCATCATCCAAATCCACCTGTAGCAGCAGGATGGCGAGCCCTGTGTGAAGCCCCCAATATCAGCCCCAGCATACGGTAGCAATGCCACACTAAACCTGGCGATATGGCACACATATATCAAAAGGTTGCTAAGATCACTGGCGGATAGGAATCCCGAAGTTAACCAGAATCTTTCCTTTAGCTGTATCATACCAACCTCTCTGATGTCTGTGGAGTGTGTATCAGGTCTAGTGTATGACATTGTTTATCACCCTGGGGAGTGATCCCAACAGTATCGTGTACCATAGCTATGCCTGTACTGTGCCCAGGACTGGTGAGGTGGCCAGGGCTGCCAAGAGCCTCTATTTGCACAGTGCCGTCATAGTTGTGGGAGTGTGTGTATGTCCATCCAGTGTGTGGTGGTTGCCCACACCATTCATAGCCCACACTGTTTGCACTGTGCCCAGTGTTAGTTTGCCGATGTGCATAATGAGGAGAAAAGTACCGTAGGTAAAGCGTGGACAGGGCTGCCTGGGCAGGATGCATCAGCACAGGGCTCAGGGCAATGTGTGGGACATTGTAGAGTCTGGCAGCCACCTGCACGGACAGAGTGGCCACAGCAGGTCCTGCTGGAAAGGCACTCCCACCCTGACTGAGCAGTGACCACGGCATGGCTAGGTTCCCCCATAGTGGCACATAGTATGTCATTTAAGTGATATATATGGGTCCCCTTTTCCGGGGAACAATCACTGACCTAACTGCTTGGTGGGTGTGCACACATCCCAGTTTTGGGTGTACACATCTTCCCCAGTAATATGCACTATGGACTAGCTCACACATTGTTTGCAGTTAGTATGTGTATGGCTGGGACACCTTGCAGGGTGTGGTGGCTGGGGACTCACTGTGCCTGCTGCTGGTGAATGACAGATAGTTGTGGGGGGCAGCAGAGCATTTCCAGCCCTACTGTCTGTCCCCTGTTGCTGTATGGCTGAGTACAGGACTGCCCCCAAGGTTGTGTGTAGCCTTAGCTGGATTGAGGTAGATGGTCCCCTCTACCGATACCATCGCAGGAATGTGGAGCTGTCGGTGGGAGTTCCTGAGCCCCAGAGGGCAGTTTGGGTGGTACGACATAATCTGCTAATGGGCCCATACAGGCGCCCCGCCCCCTGTCACTGAAACCATGTGGCCATGGCACCCACACAGAATATGCACTATTCTTGGTGCATCATAGTCTACAAGGGTTAGATGTGACTGGGAAACCAATATGAATGGAGGTGTATTCTGAGGTGTGTCTGCAAGGACACCCTATCTCACACTGTCACTGATGGCGACCTACAGCATAGCGTATCCCAGCTATGTCTGGGGCTGTGGACATGGTGCTGGGTGCCCCACGTCACCCTCAGGGTGGGCACTGTACACACACAATGTGGCGGTCTGTAGTCACTTTGTGCCAGTAACACACATGGTTACCACCCCCTACCAGGCTGAGGTGCTGTGGGGGTGCACACGGTCAGTGCCCCCAACCTGACCAAGGTGCTGTGGGGGTGCATACCCCATCCTGTGATCTTTTGTGGACTGCTGATATGCATGTGCAGTGCATCATGGGTATGTGTGGGTTAACCCTAACCTGATAACCACAGCAGTTGGTGTGGAGACCTGCAGTCCTTCTGTAGCCTTCCAGGGGCCCGGGTGTGGCCATACAGCTGTAGCCCACTGGTACATCACTGTCTGTGTGGCAGAGGTAATGATTGTGAACCCACAGTGGGGTCAGTTGATAGGGCTGTCTGAGGCATCGCGTTGTTTAATGTTTGATTAGTGCGGCCAGCAAAAACACCCTCAGCGCTGTAGCCTGAAGGTCCCTCATATGGCACCCTCAACAGCGCTCCATGGGGCGCACCATAGGGAACATTATAAGGTGCCTTGGTGGGCAGTGCACCTTATAATGTGGTCTCTGGAGTGCCCCATAGGGTGACTACTGTGGCACTGTAGGTTAAGGCACAGTGAGGGTGTTTTTATGGGCAGCACAAATGAAAATATAACGAAACACTCTCACAAACCACTGCTGAGACGTAAAGGGCAATGTCCCAGGCAGTTGTATGCAAAAGCTGCACTGGGGGTTCGAGCCCATGACCCCCGTACCATCAGGCAGTCTGTCAACCAATGTGCCACACCTCTGCCACAATGCTTGTATGTCAGCACCCCTACCTACAATTAATGCACATGAATGTGTCACACCTCCCTCGATCGTGTGATAATGTACGCCATGCAAGCTATTGTGCGGTCCCGACATCTGGACCCTAACGCTCACCCCTCCCTTATGACATCCTGCACAGTTCTGCTGGGCACACATCAACACGGATTAGTAAACACACCACCTTTGTTTATGTGTTGAGCCACCCATTGCTATGTGAAAGGGCATAGCACACTGGTGAGAACAATGCCCTGAAAGCCAGTGGCTATCGGTTCAAGACTCAAGTGTGGCAAAGACCTGAAGAAATATAACATAGCAAATATTGTTTTTAAATGTCTGACAAATCACTGCTATGTGTGTCTGCAGCATAGAGCAGTACGTAGATTGTTGGCAACACTAGATCCTGTATACTAGTTGTAGCAGAGACAGGAACAAATGCACTGCACTCATGCACGTGTTGATGCACGTAGGCCTGTGCGTCACGGGGCGTGTCAGTGCTTGCTGCAACGCGGGCGTATCAGCACATGCTGCGGCACGGCCATATCAACGCACACTGCGTCAACGCGTGCATGCACATTGTGGTGCGCATGCGCGTGCGTGCGTACGTGCATGTCTGCAGTGTAGTGTAGTGTGCAGGTGAGAATGGCCACCATGTTAAGGAAGCCTGCATTCACCAGCCATGACCTGCGCCACCTGGCACAGCTGATTGAGCCAAGGCAGCACAAGCTGTTCCCTGGATCCTCCAGGCGGCAGGACCTGGTGAGAGTACGGAGGGCCTGGGAGCATCTCACATGTCGGTACAACCGTGTGGCGGACTACCCACGTGAGGTAAGTGTATGGGGACAGGTCAGTGTAGCCATATATATATCCAGTGTCAATTGTAGCTGTGCATGCAGCTTTGTGAAAGTATTCTATCCCAATTATGTGTATTCGTGACACCCATGTGCTATATTGTCTATGTATCACATCTTAGTGGTTTGCCCGTTATCCAGGGGGCTACTGACCTGTGCACAGAGTCCCAGATGCCCTCCTGGTGTCATGTCAGCTGCTGTAACTGAAGTGTTAAAACACACCCTAAAAAGGTAGCCCACACATCTGCCTAGGGAGGTTCCGTAATCATCATTCTGGTATGGTGGGTTCTGCATTTGCAGGGTCACACATCTGCCCTACTCCCAGGGGCTGTGAGACCTGCCACAAATGGTCTGTCAGTCCCCCTGGTGATATGGATGTATGTGGCCCAGCAGTCTAAACCATCTGCCCACCCCCAGTTGCCCTGGGAGTGTAAAACAATGGGTCCCCAGCCCCCCTGGAGGTATGGTTATGCCACTGTTGCTGCTGTCCAATTCCCCCTATCCCGAGGAGTCCTGAGGGCCCATCAAAGTGGGCTGTCAGTCACCCGGGTGATATGGCTGTTTGTGCCTTTCCAGTTCAACACATCTGCCCCATCCCCAGGGGTCCTGAGGGCCCATCAAAGTGGGCTGTCAGTCACCCTGGTGATATGGCTGTTTGAGCCTTTCCAGTTTAACACATCTGCCCCATCCCCAGGAGTCCTAAGGGCCCATCAAAGTGGTGCAGGAACGATATATGGTGCCACATGCTGGTGTGCCAATAGCAGAACCCGCAAATAGCTATGTCTGTGCACGGAGGTTAGGATGTGCTGCTGAACCCAGGAGCTGCTCAGGGGGATGGCCTCGAGTACGGCCCAGGACAATGCATGTCACAGGGATCGTCAGTGGGTGATGTTATGTGCATGCATGTATGCGCAGCCGACCTATGTGAGCCACCCCTATCTGTCCGTGATGCATGCAAGTCAATGTTGGAGGGCAGCCACGTAGGCCATGTTGCAGTCAGGGAGAAGGTTCACACATGTCTGATCAAAGTGGGGGGGTATCAGGGATGGGAGACGGCGACAGATCCCAACACCAGACATGCAGCACCATGACATCTGTCATGTGCAACAGGTGTGGATGGCTATCAACCCATGACGGGGTCCTGATGCTGAGACCTGGCACAGTCCATCCCACACAGGACATGTGCAGTGATAGCCGGCAGTACTGACACCGCACCACCGAGGGGCATGGGTGATCCTCATGAGGGCAGGGGAACAACATGAGGTGCACGCCACATGGGGTAGCACATTGCCACACATCTGAGACCCGCACACAGGATATCATAGGTCAGACATGTATGTATTTGTAGGAGTATGTGATGTGTTACGTCCACTGCCCCAGTTGCAGTCGGTGTGTCATATGTATACTATATGTCCACATCAACCACGACTGCAAGGCAGTTACAGGTCAACAGGGATAGCGACCTGTCTACCCTGTCAAACATGCACATGAACAGATGTTGTTTCAATGTGTTTAATGTCCAACACACTCACATATGCACTGTTCAAATCAGCATCACTGCAGTGTACATTTAGCAACCTGACTGTACCTTGCACAGGGCATTATGAGGTGGAATTACCTATTTTACAGGGAACAGGGGCTATGGAGGGTCATGCGGCTTGCCCAGGTCCACATGGAGCACCTGTGTGCCTTGTAACCCCAGTCCAACTGACCCAGGGTAGCTATCCCCACTGGGAGTTTAACCCACGACCATACGGCCTGATGTACGTTGCCCCAACCACTAGACCACACCTACAGGTCACTTCCTGCGTGGCCGCCCCCGTCGCCCATGGCCCAAACCACCCCTCATCTGCTGTGTTGGTGGTGCAGCCTCTGGGGCTGGTGCTGGCTGTGGCATCCTTGCGACCATGGCCTCCAGTGCAGTGGCAATTCGTTCCGCTGCTGTCCGCAGCTGGTGCAGCTCCGCCATGTTCCGGCTGACCTCAGTCCTTATCTGCTCCAGTGCCCGACGAGTGCCTGTGGGTGGAGGACATGGTGATTTGTGCTATACCCCCTGCAAAGGCAACTGTCACACATGTACATGTCAGCCATATCCCACAGGATCAGTCTGTCACACACCCATGCAGGGCACATATCGCAACACATGACCATGGTCAGACCTCTGTGTACCATGAGCCATTCCCAAGCATTTCATGGGGCCCAATGATGGGTCGTGGGACACAAAGAGCCCCCAGATACCTGTGTTGCAGAATGATCCATCCATATGCACCCTGCACAGTGGCCATCTAATATAGGTGAGTGGACATGAGGGGCATAGGACACACATGTGTATAGCTCTGGGGGTGTCTAGCCAACATTGCTGTCACACATGGCTAGGGTGCCGAGATACCTTTGCTACATGCTCAGGACAGTCTATGATGCAGTTCACTGTTGTACCATGCAAGTTAGACCTCGCAACCACCCACTGCTGTCTGCACAGAGAACGTACTCTCCTTCCACAGCCCCGTTTGACGTAGGGATCACAAACATTTTGCTACACAGCCATTACAGAGCACAGCATTTGACAGATCTGCGCAACCAAAAGACCACATACACACATTGTTATGTCCACAGTTGTGCGGGATGCCACGGAAGACATCTATGCTACCCTACATCGTGGCTTATAAACACAGACCTGATTGAGATGTTTCATCTTACGTATCACTGGTAGCATCTGTAACATACATACTGTGAAGGTTTACAACACCTTCGGGAAGATCAGGATGATAACTCAGATGGCAGGTCACGATCCGGGCATTCCCAGAGTCAGGACACGCCTCATGAACACATGAAAACCCTGATAGCTCCAGGACATCTGGGCACCCTACACATTGCATACCACGCACTTGTAACAGGTGATCTCTGGGAACAGCAGGTATGAGTCTGTATTGGCCACCCACCTCCCCCCCCCCAGAGTTGTATCACTCTCTCCCTCTCTATCCCTTGCCCTATCTCTCGCTTTCATTTTGTCCCAGCCTTTGATGCTCAACAGGGGTGCGGCATTTGGGAAAGGCTGGACAACAGTATGCTGGTGCTGTGGGATGCTCCCAAAGGCTTTCACATTGGCTGCTGGTGAGCGGTCCCATGCAGGCTCCCTTGCTACTGACAATAACCACATGTGGAGATGTATCCCTGCTGTTCCCGGAGGTCACTTGCTACAGGTGATTAACTACATTGCTCTGTGTTGCGCTTGCTTGGGGTATGTGTTTGGGGAACAGCGCACATAGTTCTGTACCCCTTACACATGCTGACCCCTGTGACGCCATGCTACACAGGTTTGGAATGTACAGGGCACCTGTCAAACCCCTCCCCCCCCCATGGCTCTCGCCCTGCTATGTTGCCAACATGCAGTCCCCTGGTGCATCTGTGGACAACCCCCATGGGGATTCCTGTATATGCTCTTACCCACCTTCAGCATTGCGGCTCGCTGATGCAGTGTGGAGATGCAGCCCCTCCAATGCAGTTGCCATGCGTGGGGTGGGTTGGCATGCCGAACCCTGGGCCTGACCGGGGTGTTGGGTCTCCCCCCTGTTGGCGCCTGCATGGCCATGTTCGATAGTGCAGCTGGCATCCACAGTGTCTGCCATGCCCAGGAGCATGTCCAACCCCTCCTGGTGCATGCCTGCCCCAGGTGTGCTGTTGCCATCGCTGCTGTTATCTGCAGACATTGTAGCCTCTGGCTCCTCGCCATCCTTGGTCTCGGGCACTTCGCACTCCTCGGGTGGCTCCATGATACTGTAGTCACCTGCGTTGTGGGACGACATATACAACAGAGCTTGGATTGGTCCTTGCAACTATGTACATCTGTGTGGTACATGCACCCCACATGTGATGTGTGCTTGGCCATGCCCTGTGCGTGTGCCACATAGTTCTGCCACTACTGGTACCTGGCCTTGCGGAGGCACTGCCAAGCACATGCAGCACTGTGATGCTGCAGTCACCAGGTGCCAATTTGTGAACAGGGGTGCTCCACATTGTGTCAGTCAGTGCAGGAACAGGTGTGAGAGGTGTGGGATGTGCAGGAGTTGTGCATACTGGGCAGCCAGAGGTTGGTAGGGGGTGTTGTTGGCACCATCTACGGGTGGGTGACTGGTCCATGCAGATGTCAGGGGCGATGCTAGTGCAGGGGACACCTGTGGGCCTGGGGATGAGGGATGGGGATGACGTATGCCACCAGGTTAGGGGGGGAATAGGATGCGGGCCACATAGGCAGAGTGCTGTTACATCATGCCTTTGTGACAGCAGGATGTGATGTGTGTACCTACCTGCAATGGGATGGGCGGTGTCCAGTGCTTCCGGCAGGCCATGCAGGTATACGGGACTGAGCCGATCAGCCAGCTCCTGCTTTAGTGGTGTTAGTGTGGGGGTATGCATGCGCAGGGTTGCAAGGAGGGTCTTCACCTGACATGTTGGATTGCATATACGCTTTGGACTTTGCACACTGTGTACTGGTCCCCACGTGTGCAGCAGGGACTGACATTGTCACTGTATGATCTACATTCCTCCACAATTGTGGTGGTGTTATGTTTTGGCCATGTGTGTGACATGGAACACAGGATACGCTCATCTGTTTCTTTCAACACAGGCATACAGCCATGCATGTGTCATAGGGGGAGCGATGGAGAGGTCCTGTTGTATATATCCACCTACTCTCCACCTGGACATGATACAGGTTTTGCCACAACACCGCTTTTATGACCAGCAGCATCCTGGATTTATGTTTTCAATCAACAGGGGTGTTTCCCTGCATGTGTGGCATCACTGTAGCATGTTGATATGTACATGGTGCATGTGCATATGACTGAGTATGTTGGAGAGACACAGCACGTGGCAATATGGCTTCTGTGTGATTTACTGTGACATGTTGGCCCTTACTTTCCATCTCTCTATACTCTTTTTTTAGTCTGCTTACTGTACAGACGTGCTGCTCTACATTGTTTCACAAACCTTGCATTGCATGTCTGCACAGTCCTGTTTATCCCCTGAGGTACCGACACTCACATTGCCCCATTCTATTTGGAGTGTCAGAGTGTGAGTGTCCGATGTCTCCCTTCAATTGTGCATTCCCTGTGATGTGCTATATGTGTACAGACACTGTCTACACACCAACCAGTCCAGGGGGATCCCCTGCATGGTGTTATCTCTGCATGTTTCTGCAGGTACTTTTCATTTGAATTCTCTCTGTGTTGATGTGCCTCTGATACCTATTAGCATATCCTCATTGTGCAGTTGATGATTGCTTAGAGTTACATTGTTGCAACATTGATTCCTATATGAGGCATCATGTGAGAGCTGAGACATATGTTTTCTTCAAATTACAACATGTTAGCAACAGATGCTGTTTTCATTTGTGTGCCTCCTGTGTTTGCCAGATAGATATGTTTTGGGGAACAGATCATGATTGAGGTGTGTTGGTCCCTCATCATGCACCACCTACTGTCTACATGCACTCATATGTGAGTAACACACATGAGGCGTGCAGCAGCATGTGGGGGGTGGGGGCCTGTGAAATGGTGCATACCATGGACCTGCTGCACATTATGTCTCCTGCCCTTCATTTGTAGACGGGCCAGTGGCCTTTCTGTATAATGTGGGTTGCTGCCCTGCTAAATGTGTTTCCATGTTTCACCTGGGATCCACTTACCTTGAACTTATGATGGCGGTATCGGTATCAGCACTATCTGTGAGGATACACCCAAACAAATATATGTGCTTGATATACATTTGTCTCTGCTGCTGCTTGATCATGGTGACAAACATACAGTACAATGTGTGCCTTTGAGTCAGTCCTGACTCCTTGTGACCCAGAGACTCCAGGGCTTTCTTGACAGTGTCACTTGAAGTAGATTGCCAGGCCCTTCTTCCAAGGTATTGGAGGGTTACATGTGTTGCCCAGAGCCACATGGGGTTCTTGTGGGAGTTGGACCCTGCTTGCTTAGTAACCAAGCCAGTTTCCTGAACACTAGGCTACTCCTCCGCTCTTTGCTCACATTGACATGTGTATCTACTGATTTTCTGGTTATGCACATGGCCCACTTGTGCTCACATCCTTGTACGGTGGCAGTTGTGTATCTGCCAGCCATTTACCACATCACTGGGTATTACAGCTTCCCATGCATACCCTCCCTTTGGGTTTTCCTCTTTGCATTGTGCTCAGTGTACTCATTGTGGTTGTTTGGGATAGTGGTTGCAGGCATGTGTTCTAACATGATAGGTTGCAGGTTTGGTCCCAGGATGGGGTTTATCCTTTTATTCTCTGTCATGCTAACATGACCATTGGGTACCATCAGGTTCATCACCTCTGCACACACCCTTCCATCTACTCAGTGTACACCAAGGTGTGCCTTCTGTGCTGCCTAGCCATCACATATTAGGTGTTACATATGTCTCTTTCTTTATGGTGTTTACATGGCAGTCTGCTTGGGGGTTTGGTATTGCTGTGGTTCAGCTGTTGTGTGGTATACCTGTTTGCATGTTCACTTCTCACCTGCCCTGTTCCAGATTTTGCAGCAGCTCCACACACCATCCTATGCTGCCCTTGGGGTTTGGGTACGTTCCTCTTTTGCATGCTGTGTCCACTGCATAACATTTCATTGTGTGTGTGCATGTAGTTCTATGTGGCTCTGGTACCAAGTACAGACTGTGATCTGATCTGTACACAGCAGATCTGCATGTGCATTTCAACATGGTTACTGCTGGGGGTTTGTCTGTCCTGACAGCCAGCAGGCGTCACGTGTGCTGCCCTGCACTATTTTTGTATGCAGCCTTTGCTAATGCACTCACGTTGGTGGCGTGGCCTACCGGTTTGTGCATTGCCATTTGTGTTACTGGTCATAGGCTAGCTTCCTCTCTGTTCTCTTTCATTTGTATGCCTGTCCTGCAGGACTATTTTTCATTCCTGTGACAGTCATCTCTGTGCAGAGCTGTGCTGTGAGCACCTTGTACCCTCATCACTGTTGTGAGCCATCCTTCTGTCCATCTAGTGTGTCTGCCAGGTGTGTGTCATCCTACCCTTATGTGCATGCTGCTACCCCACGTCCTTCACTCCTACACAGTCCTGCATTGCAGCTCTCCCTGTTTGCCTCTCATGTGTGTGCTCTGCATGTCACTGCTACTCCACTTTCATCCTGACATTGCACCTATCCTGCCACTTCTACCTCCTCTGCTGCACACATCTTCCCATCCTCTGCCACACACTGTCATTATTGCATAGTACATTACCACCACTCTGTGCATAGCTACAGCTGCCCCCCAATATGTCTTTCCATTTTGTAACTGCCACATGGGCTGGGGGCTGCTTTGTCTGGTCCATCAGCTCTGATCTACATCCTTCCATTACTTATGCATTGTATTTCCTTACTGCTCTGTGCAGTGTTTGGGTACGTGGGTGTTTGGCACATACCTCTCTTGCCCTTTTAATTGGGTGACCTTTCTGCTCTTGACCACAGTTTGTGGGTTCACTTGTACATCCTTGGGGCATCTTGTGGCACGCCTTCGGTTCAGGCAGCTTCTGGGGTGCCTACTACGGTGCCTTGGAGGTTGGCAACCTTTCAACATGGCCTCTGGGGCACATTATACCCCACTTTCACTGGCGTGGTTGTTTCAGATGCGCCTTCTGGTGTATCCTAAAAGGTGCATTACTTCATGGCACTAGGGTGCAGTTATCTTTAGATGGCAGCACTGATTGTTGAACAGTTGATAGCAGTAAAAGGGGATTCCCTCTGCCAACTTTATTCATTAGGTGCAGTGGGGACTTGAACTCATGATCCCTGTACCATCTGTCAGTGTATTAACCATTGTACTACACCTCTATTGCTATGTTTGTGGGTCAGCACACCTACTTACGATTTCCATTCGTTCACATGCACATTGCTGCCATCAAAAACAGTGCTGTAACTCATAGGGCACCTATTCAGCACCTTATAAGGCTCCTTAAGGGCAACATTATAGGGTGCCTCGGCAGACAGTGCACTTTATGATCTGCTCTCTGGAGTGCCTTATGCTACAGCACTTTGAGGGTGTGTTTGCTGGCAGCATAGTTTTCAATAGGACTGGCACATGCCTCTGACAGCACTGGACAGAGATATTATTATTCATCTGGCCCACTTGGGAGTTGAACTCAGGACCCCTGGAGCATCTGTCAGGGTACTAACCATTGCACTACACCTCTATTGCTGTGTTTGTTTCTCAGCGCGCCTACTTAGGTATCCATACATTAACATGCGCAGTGCTGCCATCAGAAACAGTGCTGTGACCTTGCGGAGCCTCATGGGGCACCCTACACCCTGTGCAGCACCTTATAAGGCTCCCCATAGGCAACATTATAGGGTGCCTTGGCAGACAGTGCACTTTATGATATGCCCTCTGGTGTGCCTTATGCGGCACCTTATGTTACGGCACTTTGGCGGTGTGTTTGCTGGCAGCACCGATATAAATACAACTGGCATATGCCTCTGACTGCACTGGGTAAAAGTATCATTATTCATCTGGCCCACTTGGGAGTTGAACTCAGGACCCCTGGAGCATCATGTCAGTGTACTAACCATTGCACTACACCTCTATTGCTATGCTTGCATCTCAGCGCGCCTACTTAGGTATCCATGCATTAACATGCGCAGTGCTGCCATCAGAAACAGTGCTGTGACCTTGCGGAGCCTCATGGGGCACCCTATACAACACCCTGTGCAGCACCTTATAAGGCTCCCCATAGGCAACATTATAGGGTGCCTTGGCAGACAGTGTACTTTATGATATGCCCTCTGGTGTGCCTTATGCGGCACCTTATGTTACGGCACTTTGGCGGTGTGTTTGCTGGCAGCACTGATATAAATACAACTGGCATATGCCTCTGACTGCACTGGGTAAAAGTATCATTATTCAGCTGGCCCACTTGGGAGTTGAACTCAGGATCCCTGGAGCATCTGTTAGTGTACTAACCATTGTACTACACCTCTATTAGTATGTCTGCAGCTCAACGCGCCTACTTAGGTTTTACGCGAGGTGACGCACACCACTCCCTTTCCGTGCGGTATGGTGCACCGCATGTACTAGCGCACATTAACGCGCTTGTTACTTTTTGACCGGACCGCCCACTCCTTTTATGGCATCCTGCATGCTACCGCCGCGCGCACGTTAAGAAGGTTTAGTAAACATACCCCTAAGTATTTTTGTGTGATTTTTCTCTTTTTCTTTTGTCTAATAACTAAAAATTCAGAACCCTAACTGCTCCCTAACAGCGAAATCTTTTTAAGAAAGATTAACTATTGGCATACCCTGATTTCTTGCCTGCTTTGAAGACTGATGGGTAAAATGTCAGCCTCCTGCCTTAACAGTATTTAAATGTATCCATGAACTAGTTCATCTGAATACCTTGATCTCCGACAAAAGTTTCAAAATGCAAATGTTTGATTGTTGAAAGCTTCACAAAAATATCTTCTGGGAGCATGAACCATCATAATCAAATAGCTATCATTTTTTCATTTTCCAATGTTTATTTCCTAATTTTCCCAAAACTAGATACTTTTATTCTGTGCCTGATTGAATTCTACTTGACTGCTCACATGGGATCACTTTTACTATATTACAAATAGTTGGTAATTCTTTCTTTATTTGGGCCTTAATTCCTCTTATTTTCTCTGTAAACCAATGGTGCAAATGTCTGCATGTGCTTTATACAGGCATTCACATTTTTTTTTAAGTTTAAACTTTATTCGATTTTTAATACCCATACAAAAGAAACCTTACTTCTCCCAATCCCACACGAACCAACCGCATCCCCAGATCAAAATGTCATATCTCCTCATAGGCCAATAATCATACATATGATCAAAACAAGCCTTTCAAACATATAAAATGCTAAAAAATACAAATGCAAGAACACTGTCACAAATACCAACAAAGTATGCAAAATTATATTAACCTTGGCTCATTGCAACTCAGAATAACCTTCCCTCCCTCCCTACTTCTCTTACCCTTTCTCCCTCATCCTAGCTACACCCCCCCCCCCCCCTCCCTAATCCCCTGCTCATCTAACCCCCTCTGGTATAACCACCTAGAAAGCACTACCCAGCTTTTTACAAACTGATCCACCCTGACATGTCTTAGTGCTGTCATCTTACTCATCAGATATACAGAATCCAGAGACTAAACTTACCCACCTGCAGGTTTGGGGATGTCAAAATAATCCCCAATAGCCCCGTTTATCACTCTTACCACCTTGGTATCATCCAAAATTGATTTGTTTAAGTGCCAAGGCCATCTGCCCGGCTTAATCTGAGCCTGCTTCCAAGATGTCCAGACTGGGGAATGATCTGATCCCACCCAGAATCCTATTCCTGTATCTACATCTCCCAAAGCCAGCTCAAATACTAGAAAAATGTAGCTGATCCTAATGTAACTGCCGTGAGGCAAGGAGAAAAATGTGCATTCCTATCACCTAGGATTAATCCTCTGCTACACATCACTCATTTTCTGGTGACCAAGCAACACTCTCAAAGCATTCCTTGCCTCTTCTCCCCCTCTCTACCACCAGATAGCCCCTAACCAACAGAAGTCAGCTTCACATCCAAATCCTGAAAGAACTGTACCTGCCCCTCATTTGGTGCATAGACACAAACAAATTATAAGTATCCAGAAAGAGCAAAGTCCATACCATCAGGAAACATCCCCCAGGGTCCACAATAGCTTCCAATACCTACAGTGGCAAATTTTTAGATAATAATTTCCCTACCCCCTCCTTCCTCTGTTGCATATTAGAAGCAAAAATACATGTGGTAAGCTTAGATTTTTCATTAATCTCTCATCTTTCTGCAATTAATGTGTTGTTTTAAACAGAGAAGATCGAGGCTGCAAGATACATGACTTAAACAGGGATTTATGTTTATAGTGAGAATTTAATTCTCTTGAATTGATAGATATCAATTTCAAGGAACCTGCCATGAGTGCTATTCCCCCTCCTGCCACTATCCCGTACCCCAGACCAGCCAACGAAACCCTCCCGTATCCCAGACCCAGGCAGCTCGAGACCTCCAACCTTTCCCAACCTCAATCCACCCTCCTAAATAACCGCTCTCCCACTCCAATCTCTGTCTCTTCTCCCCAACGTGTCCCCCATCTACCTCCCAACCCCATCCCTCTCACTCCCCTTTCCTCCACTTCACCTGACACCCTATCTACTCCATCTTCCACCCTCCTCCAGGCAGGTACTCCAATCAGTGAAGAAGTATCCTCACTTGAGCCTACCCACCCGCCACCGGCACAATTGCTCACAGCATATAATATCCCTCCCCCATCCACGTCCACACTCAATCCCCCCAACACTCTCTCCCAAGCTGATATTCAACCATGCCTAACATTCACTCCTCAGGCAAAATCTTACCTACACCCCATACTTCCAACCCCACCATTCAACACACCCCCTTCTCCCATTGCTAAGAAACACAACTCGCTTCTCAAAGTCCAACAATAGTCCTTTCAGTGCCTTTCCTCCAGCAGACCTTGCTGCTGCAATGACTATCTCTTCAGAGAGCCCCATTTGTTCACCACTCTCTGCTATCATGGAGTTTCCCATCCCAGGTGCAGCCTCTATGACTTCTTCTCCATGCCCAGCTCTAGGCACAAGTGCCAGCAAAGTTTCCCTGCCTCCGCCTTGCTGTGCAGCCAGCCTATCTTACCATTTTAAGCAAAGTTCAGAGTAAAGGGATGAAGCCTCCGATATCATATCTTCTCCTCCCTCAGCTTCATCACCAGTGGCTTAAAGTCCCGTCATCTTTGCAAAGTTATGGAAGTCAAATCCTAGTAAATCTCAACCTCATATCCCTCCCATTTATCTGTAAAATGATGAAAACATGTTGTAATATCTTTAGGTAAGTTTGGCATCTGACCTCAAATACATGGTGAGCTCTGACAATCATTAAGGAACAATTTGACCCCACATCTGATGCATTCCCATTGTGGAGGAATAGCGTAAAAATATCCTGCACTACTTTCACACAGTCTATATACGCCTGCTCCTCAGGGACACCACGAAATCTCAAGTTAGACCATTTGCTTCCAGTTCTTCAGGTCCTTAATCTTGTCTGCTAGCTGATCCTGTGCCTGCTGCATGGCTACCAGCTATTCGCTCAGCTCACCCAGGACCTCTGCCTGTTCCTCCATGCTGGCCTCCACATTCTCCATTCTGCCCCGGAGTGCAGCCAAATCAGCCCACAGGTCCATCTCCTAGTGTTGCGATCTCAGACCTGACCAAAGCAATGTCCTTGGATTGTGCCATTTCATGTGCCTACTTCAAATCTTTTAGTGTGTTTTTGCATTGGGTCATAGTGCAGAAGATGGGGTTTACTAGTATAGTGCATTATTTGGATGACTTCCTATTTGTGGACCCAAATCACTATGATACTTGTGCAACATTGCTAATGAGGTTTTGGGAGATGACTGCTGATTTCGGTGTGCCGCTGGCAGTTGGAAAGACAGTGGGCCCAGTGACGTGTATCATCTTTCTAGGGATAGAGATTGATTCAGCTGCATTAGAGGCATGTTTGCCACAGGACAAGTTGAAATGTCTGATATCGGAGGTGGGCTCGGCTAGTAAAGTTGCATTGCATGTGATGCAGTCACTGGTTGGTCATTTCAATTTCGCTTGTCACATGATACTGATGGGGCGCCCCTTTTCTAGGTGTCTGTCTTTGTCAATGTCCAGAGTACTTAAGCCTCACCACTAAATTCAGGTTTCACAGGGCATTCGGGAAGACCTGTGTGTGTGGGATGCCTTTTTGGCTCATTACAGTGGGTGCATGGTCTTGCAGTTGGCTGAAGTCTCCGATTTGCAGTTGTTTTCCAATGCAGCCAGCGGTCAAGGATTCGGACTGTATTGCCATGGAGCGTGGTGTGTGGAGGCTTGGTCAAGGGATTGGCATGCTTCGGGATTAACTCGCAACATCGCCTTTTTAGAGCTCTTCCCAATTGTAGTGGCTTTTGCAGTATGGCCCAAGTGTCTCCGAAATAGGAAGGTGTTCTTTTGGTGTGACAACGCAGCAGTGGTGGAGATCATTAACTGACAATCTCCCAAGTGTCCGCGTGTCATGGCTCTGATGCATGGTTTTGTACTTTATTGTCTGTGACTTAATGTGACCATTAGAGTTTGTCACTTACCAGGTGTTCTCAATTTAGCTGATTCGTTATCTAATTTTCAATGGTCACAGTTTCATCAGTTGGCACCGGGAGCATAGGCAGTGGCCACATCGGTGCCTGCACATCTCTGGCAGGTTGAAATCCCAAGAAGATGACATTGCTGCAGTCATCAGTAGCACCTGTGACTTTGCTGTCTTACCAGGGGGCTATAGGAAGGTTGGTGAGTTGCTGACAGCAATTGGTTGGTCAGGATGTAGGGACCCTGATGAGTTGCTTGGATTTTGTCATCCAGACCAAATCTGATGCTTGATCCAGAGAAGTAGTGAGGTCAGTTTTGGCCGGTTTCTCATTTTTTAAGTAAGGCAGCGGGCTGGGATAATCCACGGGCCACATTTCTGGTCAGGCGTCTATTGGCAGGCTTGGAGAAGAGGTCTTCAGTGCAATGGGACTGGCAGCGCCTGGTGTCTCATGAATTGCTAGCCCGCTTATGGGAGGCACTACCAGCGGTCTCAGCCTTGGCATACGAGGCACTGTTATTCTGGGTGGCCTTTTCGCTCGCCTTTTTTGGGGCATTTAGAGTAAGTAAGTTGGTGCTATGCTCGGGAAGAGTGGGCGCCGGGGGGTTTAGATAGGAAGCATGTGGTAGTTGGGTAGAAGCAAGTCCATATCCTGTGTGTTATGTACCCCCATTCTACTGCTTTGATGTAATGATAGAGCAGTGCACATTTCCCTTGCCTGTGTATAACCTTGTGATGTCTTTTTAACTGCTTTGGTTGAAGGAAAAGGCGGTATAAAAAGCTTGTCAAATAAATAAATATTCTTATACACCGGTCTGACAGATCAAAGTGTGTCGGGCAGCTGGGTTGTTCTATGCAGGGCAGAGCAGTTGCCCACCTATCCTGTGCAAAACTTGCAGGCTTATATGGCCCAGTGCACTGGGATGGAGGGTTTATTATCTCAGCATGAGGATTTGCATCCAGTGACGTAGTTCCAGTTCACAGCAGTGCTGCACATGGCATTGTGACACCTAGGCTGTGACAAGCGACAGTTTGCATCACATTCCTTCTGAACAGAGGCCGCTACCAGTGCTACAGCAGCAGGACTTAGGGAGGCAGTAATTCAGCATACGGGCAGATAGTGGTCCAGAGCCTATATAGGATACGTATGCCCCCAAGCCAATGGAGAATAAGCAGGGGCTAAGTGGAGGCGGGTTGTGTATTGGGTGGGGGGGCGGGTGATGTGTTTTAATGGCTTTGTTGTTTTGCAGATGGCAGCCAGAGCTGTTGTATTGCAGATGGCAATCCTTACCTTGAGGAATGGTGGATGCTCAGCCATTCTTTTATGTACTGGGTCGGGCAATGGGCCTCAGTGTGACCTTTGGGCAGGCATCTTGGGTTGGCTCCAGCAGGCCTACAGTTGGAATGGATGGGCAAGCGTGGCATGTGGTGGTGTCGCTTACTGCCTTTGATCTGTTTCCAAGCCAAGCAGCAGCGACGGCCCACCGGACTCCTTATACATTTGGGAGGCAAAGATCTTTCAGAATGGACTCATTTGAGTGGCACATCGGAGTTTTACTGCCATTTGTTCATTATTGCTAGGTGTGACTATCATATGGTCTTATATTAATCCAAGGCCTGCCTGCCAGTCCCAGCGCAGATCGTTTAGAGGTCTTGTGAATGTGAACCGCCAGATAGGGGGGGTGGGTACAGCAAATGGGTGGATTTCAAGTACAACACCCTTGGATAGAAGTAGGCTGTGCATGTTTGTACCTCACAGATGGGGTTCACTTGTCGCCAGTGGGACAAGATCTCCTTTTGAATGACTGGCAGGAGGCCTTGGAGACAGTTATCCGAGAGGTCACTAATGGTTGCAGCTAACTTCGTTAGGGGTGGGTAGCGTAAGGATAATACTATTACCTTGTTCTGGTGGCGGTGTCCCAAGCCAACAGGCACTGTGACAGCGGGGCCTAACGGCTGGTGTGAGGAACTAAAGGAGCACAGCTCCTGGTGGGGATCTTCACCCAGAGATGGGAGGAGAGGGGCCAGCCTTTGCTAATAATATGGAAAGGTTGGCAGTGCTGGGGAGGGGGTGAGAGAGAGGATGATGCACCACTTAGCTAATAATATGGCTGATGGGGAGGGGGGGCATCGTCCGGTAAGGGGATAGAGTTGGAATATATTTTTTAATGAGTAATTGTTGGCTCGGGTTAGGTTTTTGAAAAGAAGTTGTATTAATAAAAATGGCACCATGTTTTGTTCACAAATTACATGTGTTGTCATTTGTGGTTGGGGAACAAGGAGGAAATAATAAGAGGTGGATGGTCAGGGAAGCTGGGGAGTGCTCGGACAGGACAGGTGTCTGGGCTACCCAGGTTACTGAAATCATACCTGAACTTGCACGTGCCTGCTTTTCTTTCAGACATTTTGGGTTTAGCATCCTAGATTGCACGTTGACGTCCTTTGTAAAATCTGTCTTCATGTGTGTAACTGTAAAAATCTTTTAAAAAAAATTTGATGACAGGGAGTTTTCCTGAAATATTCCTTGTTGGATGTTCATAATGAGTGTGGTTTTTGCCATCTTTCATGGTGAACCAGATGCACTTTTTCAATTGAGGGTTTATTTGGTACATTTCAAGGCTATTTATTATCCAAGAGTGTGGGAAGCTATCTTTCTTATAGTCAATCCACGCTATAATGAGTTTTTCTTTTCCTAGCACTGGCCATGATAGCTTTCTTCAAAATTAACTAGTTCCTTTCTTATTGCCCTTTATTTCTACTGCCATCATGTTATTAGAATTGATATTATTATACGTTCTGTGAACATTTATTGTGATGAGCAGTTTAAAGACTGTGGGGGACATTCTGAGGCACGAATAGCGGGGATGCCCCTGTATAACTTCCCTGCCGGTTGTCCGGGGAAGTTCTACGGGAGTGGGGAAGGGGTGGCACGGGGGCAGAGAGTGGGCAGGCAGTGGGCAGTCACCAGCCCTGGAAGTACAGAGCCAATTCTAATGTTGGCCCTCTACATTCTGGGTTGGCAAAATGGCCGGGGAAGTTATTCCACCCCCAGGATGGAATAACTTCCCTGGACGTTTCAATTTTTCTGCTCAGGAGAGCGGAAGGGGCTGGGGGGGGAGCAGTGTTAATTCCCTGCAGCCCGACCCTGGCCTTAGGAGGCTGGATTGGGGGTTGGGCTGCGGGGAATTAACATTTTGGGCACACGGCCAGCATCACGGCTTTTAAATGGAGCTGCGGTGCTATGGCAACATGATGCCATGGCACCGTCGCTCCATTTAAAAGCCCTGGCTGAGTTATCCGGGCAGTGCCTGCACGTACAGGCTTGTTCACGATTTTGATCCCACGGGGCTAGATGTGCCCCGCAGGATCAGAATCGCAATCTCCTCTGTACATTCGGGTCAGCCCGGACGTTCAAAGGAGATGTGCTTCGTGATCGGAATCGAGCCCTGTAGATATACAAGTGATTGATCTGTAATGTTTGGGAACATAAATTGGATTTTTCTTTGAATGGATAAGTGTTCCTGCAGTGTTAACACTACAGTGTTAAGTATGGCTGCTTGACCAATTTATTTTTGCAGTTTGCCAAGCCTTGGTGATGTAATATTAATTCTTTGAATCAAAAATTGTTCACTCCATCTGGGCCAGGGCTCTTCAAGTTTGGGTCTCTTTTTAACCTGCCTAATTAGTGTATTCCACGTTTACCGCTGTGCCTCAACCAAGTCTCTGCTGTACTCTTAACAGTTTATTTTCTATCAAATTTCTCACTATGGACCACAGAACCTGACTTTCTTCTGATACACAAACTCAATAAGTGCCTAGCCCCTTTGTACCTAAGCTGTGTGCTCTTTGTTTTCCTTCTGAAACCTACACCTTCTTAACTCAAGATTCTCTTCCTCTAAAATCCAAGAGAGAAATGGCAAAAGTCTCAGATTCAAGATAACATCATTAATCATAGGATTTGGAAGACATAAGGCTAGAATAGGCTTGTTTGGATGCTTGTCCAAGAGTTTCAACATGGTAGGTCAAGTGTCTCCTACTTTTTCCTTATTCTTTGCAAGGTTGATCTACTCTGTCTAACTGTTAAGCTCACTAGGGATGCAACCAATGATCCTTAGGAACAGAGGCTGGATACTTACAGGCAAAGCCATAGAAGCTACATGGTCAGGGTAGAAGCCAGTGAATACTTATTCTTTGGGCAGCAAAAAAGAGGAGAACACCCCTGGAGGAGCATGGGATGCACCCTTGATTAGAGATCAAATGCTGGGCCAATGGGCTCCTCCAGGGACGTGTTTCTCTTATTGCTGTCCAGTCTCTGGTCTTCACTCCTATGGGTCATGGGTTTGAATCCTAGTGAGCCTTGTACTGGCCAAGCAAGACACCATAGACCAAAACTATGCTGAAAACAAATGGAATTTCTAGTCATTTAGGACCCATCCTTATTCTAATCATTTAGAGGGAATGAACATAAAATGGCCTGCCTTTTTTCTTCCAAATAAATGCATATCAGAGTCATTACTTCAGCCCATTTCTTCCTTTCTTGTGGTATGAACATCTGATGACTGAAGTACTATCTAAAAGTTATGGTCCCAAAGATTTCTGCTTCTATCTTTGAGAGTGTGCTCTGAAATTGGCTTTTTTGAATATTCACTAGGGCTGAGTTCCTAAATTTATACTGACTAAACCACCGCCTTCAGATGATACAAAATGCTGCTATCTGGATTCTTTCCCACTCTTCCCGCTACGGCCATATTACTCCTCATCTCATTCATCTGCACTGGCTACCTGTTTCCTCCCACATCACCTATAAGCTTCTGATCCTGACCCACAAGGCGCTTCATACTCACACTCCACAATATCTTGCCGATTCCCTGCAGTTTCATTCTGTATCCCGTAGTCTCCGATCTGTGCATGCCGACAGACTGAATCTTATCTCTCTGGCACATGCGCATCTGAAACAGACCCATCACTTAGCTTTCTTCTTCCTAGGACCTTCTCTCTGGAACTCACTTCCCCCTTCCCTCCTGCCTGATAACTTTTTCTGTCCCTTTTCCCTCTCCTTTCCTTCCTTTCTCTGGTATGGTTGTTTGCATTCCTGCCAACATTTGCAGTTCCTTTCTGTTTCTGACTATGGCCACTGTGCGCTTTGCTATATTGCAAACTGCCCTGATGTTTCGAAGGCGCGGTAAATCAAGTTCCCTAATAAAGAAAGACTTCTAAATTTAGGAGCATAAAAAGTGGGCGGCAACAGGTGAAGATTCAAGTCATTCAAAATAAGTTAGAAGTATAGCACTGATAGTCAGCATTAAGCTCATAAATCTAGGCCTAAATTTATAAATGTGACTTTTAAATCCCTAAATTAAAGATTAATTTTCTGCTGAAAACTTAGGTGTCGATATTTAGCCTTGGTAGTCAGCATTGTTAGAATTAAAAGATAGACTAGTCGATTTCTTTGTTGAAGGCATAGGAGATGATGGAATTCAAATGGAAACGTCACTGTTGTTTGCATTGTAACAATTTTACTGCTCCTTTAATGATTATATAGTAAGATATGTCACAGGCAGTGCATTTTTCCTAGCATAAATGGTGCCGATACTCATAGGCAGCTCATAGACAGGGCTCTTTCATTAATTTGTGAGGGCCATGAGTCAGTTTTAGCAGGCAACAAAAAAGAAAAATAGAGACATAGAAACATAGAAACATGACAGCAGATAAAGACCATACAGCCTATCCAGTCTGCCCTTCCATATGAACCTCTAGCTCTACAGTCCCTTTTTAACTTTAGAGGTCCTCCGTGTTTGTCCCATGCTTTCTTAAGTTCAGATACAGTTTTTGTCTCTACTACCTCCACTGGGACACAATGCCACGCATCTACTGCAAATATTCAGTACCACTGAGTGCCCCCTCAAAAAAAGCCCTGGCCACAGGTATGATGTCACTATACGTAGGAACTGAGCTTCTTCCTGTGCTTGTACCTTTAAAAAAACACCATTGCGTATGTGCTAGCTTTAACAGGATTGAAACATTTTGTTTGGCAGTAAAGTAAGTTTAAGATTTTTAATTATTATTTGTTTTCAAAAGATTTTGACAGTTTTGATGTTAATGTTCATTTTCTCTCCACAGATAATTTTAGCGGCACTTTTATTGGTGTTAGGCAACTGAGTTAACCATTATTTCCACCGCTGCATAAAGCAGGCTGTTATGCTGCCTTTGTTGGCATCGCTGCCTTTGTAGAGCTGGTCTGGACCGATGATGGTTTTTTAGCTCCTTGTCAGTCCTTTGACTATATGCCTCTTCTGACTTGTAAGATACCCTTCACCTTAATAGATACGAACATTGGAAGGATGAATACAAGCTAAAGCCGCATCGTGTGCCAAACTTTTGAGGTGCTCAACTTTTTTGCTGTTAGCATACTTATAATTTTGAAACTGTGTTCCCTGGTTCATTTGTTGTTGTTTTTTTAAAATTTGACAGAGAGATCTACAAACCAGAATGACGGGAAAGCCATATCCTTTCAGATAAACAAGAGGGAAAAATCTAAAGCAGTACTTTAGAATACAAATGACTGAATCAAGCAGTAAAGAAGTCCACTGATATGTCATTTAACATGCCTTCATGCCAGACAAATTTATTTTAAAGTTCTGTTTTAATTAAAAGATAAGGCTGAACAACAGCTTGGCAAAGGAATAAAATGAAGTGTTGCAGCTTTTGTTTATTATGTCATGGCGGCGACTTTTATTTTTAACTTAATCTCTAGAATGTCAAACCAAAGCTCAGCTTCTGCATTGTCATGCATTAATGGCTTATCCAACTTTCCACCAAGATAATTACTGTTTCAATCCAGAAGCTTTACATAGAAAATTAGCAGGTGTGTGAGCCTAAAGGTAGCGAGGAAGTAATTTCTTCAGCATTGTTCCTACTGCCATAATTCTCACTGTGATTTTACAAGTAAATCGCTATTAGTAAATGATATCGTAAATATATTGCGCTGTTAAGTAGCAAAAATAAAACCTGTGCTAAAGATGTTGCATATGTGGTGTCTGGAGCAATACCTGGTTATTTTGGATTTTGGATTTTTATCTTTTGCATATTACAATTTTCCTGGTCTTGCCTTTCTCCAGACTTTGAGGACTTGATGTTGCCGGTGTTATGTTTTCTTGTTTTTTATGTTTAATTGAAATTTCACTTTTATCCAAGCAAAACTTGTGTAAATAGGTTGGAATGGTTAGGAAAAAAGAAGAAAACAATAACAAATTATAAGGCATACAAGGACAATTCAAGTTACATTTACGTACAGCATGATCAAGTCTTTCCACCTTAATTCTTAGGTTAGTGCATTCTTTCACCATAGTACTCTGCATAGACTGACAGCTTTTTTAAAGAAGCCTCCGCTGCTGAGGGCTGGGCAGCAGGAACAGCACATTTGGGGCTGTATGGTGGATATGGGCTCCTGCAAGGCGTCCCAATACCATGACAACAGGACACCACGGCACCGAGGCTCCATGCAGGTGCTTCGGCTGGGCTAGCTGGGGATCTCGTTGGACATCTGACAGCACAGAATCAGGACACGTCCTGCCCATCTAGACCCTTTGCCCCAATTCTACTCCTGCGGGAATGTCTAGCTCCTGTGGGTACAGAATCAGCTGCAAATCTGGCCGGTCCAGATTTTGGACATCTAGACGGGCTAGACGTGCCCCAATCAGAAAAGGGGGCCACTATCTCCAATAGTGGTTATGATTAGTGTTATGGTTTATTTAACTTACTATACCACCTTTTGCCAAGTATACAAAGCAGTTTACAAATATAAAAAATAAGAAAGTATCAATATAAAAAAATAAAGAAGTGAGCATCAGACCCAACATTGAACCTTCCCTGGTGGGTTCCTTCATCAGTTGCCTAAGCAAAGTCTCTTGTAGAACATCCATGATTTTTCTACTTCTTTCCAAATTTGCATATGGAATATTCCAATCCACATCTACAAATTAAAATCCCTCAGTATCATCACTTCACTCTTTTTTCACTACCTTTGCAATATCATTGATCAAATCTCTCTCCATTTATTCTGTTTGAGTTGGAGGTCTATAAACTACACCAGTTGGATGATAGTTCCATCTTCTCTTTACAAACCAATCCACGGGACTTCTTCTTTTCTCCATGTCTCCTGCATTTCAGTTGTTTTAATACCATTTTGACATAGATGGTTACTCCTTCTCCTTTCCTGGCTTCTCAATACCTCCTAATTAAATGATATCTAGGAATGACAATATCATTAAACCATGTTTCTGTGATGGCCACAATGTTCTTGTCCATTTCCACCATCATAGCTTCAAGGTCAGTAACTTTATTACCTAGACTGTGAGCATTTGTGCTCATTGCCTTCCAGCAGGTTTTTGTCAGCTTGATTCTATTTTGCATGGGTTTTATTCCTGACTCCTTTTTCCCTTTGTTATCAATGCATGAGTTAATATTATGCCTTTTTCTAATTTACCATTACTACAATACTTTTTCTGGGATTGACATCCTGAACTTGTTTTCCATCTATCACCCCAGTTTAAATGCCTGTCTACATATTGTATGAGTTGTTCACCTTGGGATCTTTTTTCAAGCTACAGGTCTTCTTCAGATACTTCTTCATTTCACTAAAGTCAGTGTGTTTGAAATCCAGCACTTTGGGGTATATTTACTAAATCGTGCTAACGGTTAACCCGGGCTATCTGCAACAAGGTCCCATTGAATAATATGGGACCTAGTGGCAGATAGCCCGGGTTAACCGTTAGCCCGGTTTAGTAAACATACCCCTTTGAGTTTGGTATATCATTCTACCTTGACATTCTACCTTGGCTTTTAATCACCTACCTGGACATTAGACACACTTCTCCATTTGTCAGTATCAGATCTAGCATTGACCCTTACCTGTTGAATTTCAACATAATTTGTCTGAGCAGAGCCTTTTGTAAGACATCCACAGTCTTTCCCCTTCTTTCCTTTTTGCAAATGGGATACCCCAATCCACATCTGCTAGATTGCAGTATCAGTCATAAATTCTGTCTCCATCTCCTCCATTTGAGCTAGAAGTCAGTGTGGATGGATGCACCATTTTCTCTTTTCAAGATGATTCACAATGCTTCCTCTTTCCCCACAGCTCCTGCATTTCAGCCACTTTAATATTGTTTTTGACACTGAAACTACTTATCCCTCTTTTCTATCATCTCCATCCTCCTAAATAGATTAGAACCAAGTATGGTGATATCCTATTCAAGATACTGATCTAACCATGTCTCTGTTATGGCCACAATATCTTATTTATTTACATTCTCTTATATACCACACTATTCTACATCAGTACAATTTACATTGAACAGGGCATTATAACTTGGAGATAACTATTTTACAGGGAACATGGGCTATGGAGGGTTAAGTGGCTTGCCCAAGACCACAAGGAGCACCTGTGGGACTAGAAACCCCAGTCCTTCCAGCCCAAGGTTGCTGTCCTCTAGTGGGATTTGAACCCCTGACCTTCTGGCCTGAAGTACCTTGCCCCAACCACTAGGGCACTCCTCCACTCCATGTCTAAATCCATTTCCACCATTAGGGCTTCCAAATCAGGAATTTTGAAGGGTAATTTTATAACAGGGCACCTCAGTTAAGTGGGTTGGCAGGTGCTTATGTTAAGCCTATTTTGTAAAGACAAGTAGGCATCTAATTGTCTTTCTAAAATATTAGAAAAATGTTCTCTTAGGCTTCCTTGGCTAATATCATGATCTTTGCAGTTTTCTGGTTCATACCGTGTCTTAGTAAGTGGAACTGATGTTTCAACCATCATGCTGTGGCTTTCTTCAGGGTGAAGTGGTTATGCAGTGAATGTCTGTTCTTATATACAGTGGTTCTCAAAACCGGATTGGTGGATTTGAAGCAGGATTATGATGATGGGATGTGCATCATCAGTGCAATTAATTCTCCATCCCATCCCCTGGCACATTACCTGGCCCAGAAACTGAGAACTCTAACAGATGACTGCCTCAAATGTCAGAGTCTCTACCTACTTCATTGAAATCATCAGCAACCTAAGACTAAGCAACACGGGTATCATGGTCAGTTTTGATGTGGTCTCCCTCTTCACCAAATTCCCACTGAAAGACGTCCAGGCCATGTACCACAAACTAGAAACACATTGACTTCCAATGGAATGGGCCAACCTAACAGTATTTTGTCTAAATGCAACTTTCTTCCAATACTGGAAACAGTACTATGCCCAAAGAGAAGGCACATCAATGTGTTCCCCTCTCTTCCCATTAGTTGGCAACATTTTCATGGAGTCTCTTGAATTCACCTACTGGACAATTCTAAGCTAAAACCCAAACTCTGGGTCTGCTATGTAGATGACACATTCACAATTTGGCCCCATGGATGAGAAAATCTCAAAGACTTTCTAAACATCTGAATAACAGCCCCCCAACATAAAGTTCACTATGGAGACCAAGACTGATTCTTGTCTCCCCTTTCTTGATATAATGAAAAAAAGCAGACAGATGGAAGCCTGAGCCACACTGTATATAGAAAATCCACTCATGCCAACTATTATCTGCATGCAGAGTCATACCACCATCCATACACAAAAAGAGGCATCCTGCACACACTAGTAAACAGAGCACTAAGAGTCTGCGACCCAGACAATCATTAGGAAGAAAGAAACACCCTCTGAGACACATTCTCAGCCAATGTTTACAATAAAATGGCGGTCTCCCAAGCCTTAAAACCTTTGAACAAATAAAGTCACAAGAATAGCAACCACCAGCCACCACTGGATAGCAACCCCATGACAGAACAAAGATTTGTGGTGCTTCCCTGTGTCCAAAGAGTGACAGACCTCATTGGTAAACTGCTTAAAAAATAATATCAGAACAGCATATACAGCACCAGAGAAACTGGCATCCTTACTCACACTTGTGAAAGATCGCAAATCCCCCCCCCCCCCCCACACACACACCTGTTCCAAACTGCTGGAGTCTATAAAATTCCATGCAGCTGTGGCCAATCATATATAAGTAAAACCGGACACACCATAGAAGAAAGGATACAAGAGTACAAAAGATTTTATAAAGAAATCTGCTGAAGCCCTCCACACAATGGAAACTGTCCATACAATCAAATTTGATGACATAAGAATCCTGGAAAAAGAAGAACGCTGATGGCCAAGGAGGACCAAAGAGGTGGTAGAGATAGTAAGACACCCACAAAATGTCATGGAGGCAAACAACTTAATATCAACAAAGCATGGCAACCCCTCTTTCACAGAAAGTTTAGTGCTACAAGGTTTGGTGCCGAAGACAAACAATTTTTTTGACCTTCCAAAATCTGAGATTGTCACTACAGTCCCTGCTAAAATCCAAATTCCTTCTCTCCAGGAATCCTACTTGCACTTTTCCCGTCTTTTCACCAATGACCCTTCCTGCCAAAATTCAAATTTCAAAACTTCCGGCTTTTTCCAACAAACTTTCCCTCCAAAATCAAATTCAGATATCCTGCCTTTTCTTCAATGAACTTTCCCACCATAATTTAAGTTTCCTGCCTCAATCCGATCAATCCAGTTTGTGAACCATTATATGTTAAAACAGACATCACTGTATAACCACCCTGAAGAAAGCCATAGCATGATGGCTGAAACAGTGGCTCCCCTTACAGTACCAAGATGTAGCATGACCCAGAAAATGGCAGTGATCATACTAGGAAACATCCTGTACATAATCATGGCTACATATAGGCACAGAGACAGTACCTACTTAAGAGCAGGTGCAAATGCCCATGCCTACATTATGGAAATATGCCACAGATATATGAAAACAAACATCAACTGAACAGAAAAGGAAACAAGGTGAGTACCCCCCTCCCTGCAGAACCAAGAGAAGCACAACAGAGCAGGAGGAAATGCTACTGGAGAACTAAAAGCTTTTATTCGTGTCACTGGGTCTGCCCAACATGTGTTTAGGACCTGAAGAAGACTTAGGGCCGAAACACATGTTGGGCAGACCCAGTGACACGAATAAAAGCTTTTAGTCCTCCAGTGGCATTGCTTCTCTTCAACAAATATCAAATGGACATATACTTGTTGTTTATGATGGTACAGCAAAGCAGATCAAAGTGCCCAGCATGTTTCGATACAATGCCTATATCAGAGGGCCCCGGATAATATTTATTATTCTTTTATTCTATTTTTATCTTTATTTGTATTCCTGTTTTTTATAATAATTTCTTAATATTTCTTATTATTTTGTTGCATAGTTGGGATCTTCTGACTAAAGACTAATTATGTTACATGATTTTGGGGAGTCCTTCATGGGGGAAAGCACCATTTTAACAATTTAAATATTTTCAACAATGTTTTTGAAGGGATTTTAACTTTTTTTTACTTTTTCTACATTTTTCATGTCTTTTTCATTTCCACTTTTACCTGCCTAGATCCATAGCCTGAATGTTTATGTTGTTAGTCCCTCTGTACACACCAACTGATTAAAATTAGTCCCTTGATACAGGCATCATGCCAAAACTTTGATCCACTTTCTCAGACCATCATAAACAACAAATATATGTCATATGAGACCAGCAAAACAAAACGCCAAAAAATGGGTCAAAAAGTCTATAGATAAAATAACAGCTGATTGAAACCCACTCAATATGTCTTCATAAAATGTAAAATTCTTCTATTCAACAATTGGGGCTCAGTTCACGGACTGACAGCAGCAAACTACTGCATGCCACTCACAAACTGTCATCATCACCCACAATTGACAAAAAATAAAACACATATAGATTGTATCAATATGCTGTAACCACTGGTTGTGAAAAAGCCACTGTGTGACAAAACCATCAGCCATGGTCACCTGCCTGCTATAAACCGTCATTTGTAGCCTGATTTAATACCTGGAGGTGTCAGTGCCAGAAAACTAAGTTGAATATGCTATGAGTAAGCTTATGTTTAAAAAGAAAGGAGCACTCTGCTCCTGGGCAAGTTTGATATTTTGTTAATTGGGGGCGATGATGACAGTTTGTGAGCAGCATGCAGGGGTTTGCTGCTGTCAGACTTTGGATTGAGCCCCAGCTGTTGAACAGAAGCATTCCACATTTTAGGAAGACATAGGGGTATGTTTACTAAACTGCGGCAATGTGAATCATGTTAGGTTCCGCGGTAGAGGCAGAAATCCCAAATAAGGACATGGGCGGTACATCGTTACAGATAACGCGCATTTCTGGTACTGATAACGCACGTTACAAGGCGCCATACATTAACGAGCATTACAAAATGCCGTGTAAAGCGCCACGCAAGGCGCCCTGTACGGCGCCCATAAGGCATTTGATAAGGTGTCTAGCAAGGTATCCAGAGCTGTAGCACAATGGTTAATACACTGACTAATGGTGCAGGGGATGTGAGTTCAATCCCCCTGTGAGGCCAATGAGTAAAGCTGGTTGAGACATTAGCTTTTACTTCAAATCAGTGCTTTATGAAGCATATTGTTTTCTAAATTTAATTAGTGCTGCCAGCAAATGCACCCTCACAGGGCCATAACCTAAGGTGCCACATAAGGCGCCCTATAAGGTACTCCAGAGGGCAAATTATTAAGTGCACTGTCCACCAAGACAACCTACAATGTTTCCTATGGGGCGCCCCATAAGATGCCTTATAGGGTGCTTTACAGGGCGCCCTAGAGGGCGCTTTATAGGGCACCTGATGAGGCACCGTAAGGAGACAGCACTGTGAGGGTGTCTGTGCTGGCAGAACCAATTTAAATTAAAAAAAGAAAATGCCACAGACAGCCCTACCAAATAACCCCACTGTGGGATCAAACCCATGACCTCTGGCCCCACAGGCAGTGAAGTAACTAGTGGGCTACATCTCCAGTGCTACTAACAAACCCCTGCCTGGCTACTGAAGGACGTCAGGTCACCACACAAACTGTCTGCTGTGGATACCAGGATGTGGGTTAACCCACCCATACCCATCGTGCACTGCACATGCAGATCAGCAGTCTATAGATGACCACAAGATGCGGAATGCACCCCCCCCAGCACCTCGGCCTGATAGGGGATACTAACCATGTGCACCCCCAGAGCACCTCAGCCTGGTAGGGTGTACCGACTGTCTGTGTTACTGGCACAGAGTAGTTACAGACCGTCACAGTGTGCAGGTCCTGAGCTCACCCTGAGGGTGAGGTGGGGTGCCCAGCACCATTTCCACAGCACCTGGCTTTGTTGAGATAGACTATGCTGCAGGTCTCCATCAGTGCCAGTGTGTGATAGGTGGTCCTTGCGCACACACCTAGGATATGCCTGTGTCCATCTGTATTTCACATCTAGCCCTTGTGGACTATGATGTACCCAAAAATAGTGCATACCCTGTGTGGGTTCCATGGTCACATGATTTAGGTGAAGGGGGTGGTTGGACCCACAGGCGGATTCCTTACCCCCCCCCCCAACCCACCCTCTGTGGCTCAGGGTTGGGGACGGAATCTCCCACCAACAGATCCACAATGTACCCCCCTGCAATGGTGACAGTAGAGGGTACCATCAACCATAGTCCAGCTGATGATAGGACACCCTACAGGGCAGTCAATGCAGATCTGTACGCATCCATAAATAGGGTAATGGCAGACAGACAGTCACCACGGGAATGCACAGCTGCCCCCACCACCATCTGACATTCTCCAGCAGCAAGCACAGCGAGTCACCAGCCGCTGCACGCTGCAAGGTGTTCCAGCCACAAACATACTAACTGCAGACAGTCTGCTAGCTAGTCCATAGTGCATGTTCCTGGAGGGGATGAGCGCACACCCACCAAGCAGATAGATCAGTGATTGAGCCCCAGATAACAAAACCCATATAGATCACTTACAAGAAACACTGTAAAGCACTATGGGGGAACCCAGCCATGCCATTGTCACTGCACAGTCAGGGTGAGAGTGACCTCCCAGCAGGACATGCTGTGGCCACCCTGTCCGTGCAGGTGGTGGCCGGGCACAACAATGTCCCAGCCATTGCCCTATGCTCTGTACAGATGAATCCAGGCCAGGCCACCCTATCCAGGCTATTCCCACAGTACCTTGCTTCTCATTATGCACATTGGCAGCCCAATACAGGCAACAGTGCTAGCAGTGTGGGCTGTGGGGGGTGTTTGCAGCCACCACACACTGGATAGACAGACACATACTCCCCACACCTATGCCAGCATTGTGCAACTATAGCGGTGTTTGGCAGCCCTGGCCACCGCACCAGTCCTGGGCACAGTGCAGGCATGGCTATGGTACGCAATACTGTTGGAGTCACTCCCCAGGGTGGTAAACACTGTCAGACACAATACCTGTAGCACATACCACAGACATCAGAAAGGTTGCTATGATGCAGCTCACTCAGAAATTTATACTTAACTTTGGAATTCCTATCTGCCAGTAATCATAGCAACTTTTTGATAGCTGTGTACCATATTCCCAGGTTTAGGGTGGCATTCCTAAGATATGCACGTGCTAGTATTGGGAGATGCACGCAGGGCCCAACATCCTGCCTCTCCTGGAGGCTTCGGTTAATGGGGCCTGTGGGTGCGGGTGTTTCTGGCCCTGTTGGCCGCTGCTCTAGGGCAGGGGTTCCCAACTCCGTCCTGGTGGGCCACACACTGTTCGAGTTTTCATGCTGTCCCTCATGAATATGTATGGCAGATATCTGCATACCATGGGGGCGGCGCATAGAAATGCAGCACAGGCATCTTTATTAGCGACAGCATGGTACCTGAATGGTGTTTGACCCTCCAGGACTGCATTTGGGAGACTCTACTGTAGGTAATGCGCCTGTTTAGGGTGTCTGTGCTCTGTAGGGTAAAATGTAGGTGTCCCAGGCAATGTTTCTGTTATAGGGTAAAATGTAGGTGTCCCAGGCATGTTTCTGTTATCTGCAATAAAGGTTCTGTCTTTCTTACCATGGTTTATTACTGGATAAAATATGGGGACAGGGTTGGCAGGTACCATAGCTGGGACTTGAACCTGTGACTTTTTGCTCCTAGGCACACTGGCTGTGTGTACTGCACCACCGTGTTGCCACAGGGACATTTCTATTCCCTGGAGATACCATGACTGTTTGTCAGATGGAGCCTGTCTGTTGCAGTGCACCGCACCTTCCTAAAAGGGGCTAGGCCATGGTCTGCTGCGGCCAGCTGCCACTGCCCCCTCCGCCACCAGCACCCCTCCGCCACCATGCTGCCATGCCCTTCTACTGGTGGTGCTGGTGATGCGCAGTCTCATCCAGTGTGTGGGTAGACGGCTGCCTATGGTGCGGGTTCTGGGGTAGGGGTGCTTGCATAGACGTCCACGCTTCCCCCCAGCACCGCCTGCCACTGTTCTGTGCCCTTGGGGGTAGCTGCTGAGTACTATCCCCTGTGACACTGTGGGAAACACAGTCATGCACATGTTGGGCCTTCATCAGTTGCTGTCTGGCTGCTCTGCTGTTTCAGCATTCGTATGGGCCACCTAGGCATCACCCTAGTCTGCACTGTGGCCCAGCTGCACCACAGCATGTGTCGCCTGCGGCCCTCTGTATCCCCTTTTGCAGCATCTGTCCAGTTGCCCGGTCCAACATGCCCACCCTGCTGTACGCAACATGTGCACACCATAGGACACCTGTCCAATAACAATGGACATCCCTGATCAGCGCTATTTCACTGTGGGATCATTCACCTTTTCTGGGGACAGAGCATAGACCCTTCCACAATTAATATCTTTTTTTTGGAGCTTTCTCGGTAGTGTTTTTTGCTGTTTCCCAATATTATCACTATTGGCCAGCTTGTTTAGGTTTTTATCCAGTTTTTTTGGGTCATTTTCAATGTTTATCTGCTCTTTTGTTCTGTGCACATGTATAACACTTATCACTTTTTGTAGGTTTCCCTGCCTATGCTGTACATTGCTGACACTTAAATGGTTTCTCTCCCCTGCAAATGTGCATCTAACGGCAGGTTTTCAATCGCGTTAGGATTCAGCTCTTCAGATCAGCGCGTTGGTGTGAAAGGGGCCTCTCCCCGCCCACACTCCGCCCATTGACCCCTTCTCTCTGCCCTCTCTCCACCTTCTGCGGTGTTTTACCGTGCCGCAGATCTTTACGATCGTTAAGTTACGTTAACGCGCGTTATGAGACGTTAACGATCGTTAACGTCTCATAACGCGCATTAACGTTACTTAACGATCATTAACGTTACATAACACGCGTTAACTTTACTTAACGATCATTAACGTTACATAACGCGCGTTATGTAACGTTATCGCAGTTTAGTAAACATACCCCATAGAGTGGGTTTCAGTCAGCTGTTATTCTTTGTTTCCATGGCACAGTACTGTTAGATATTGTTAATATACATGGTTTTATTTTCAGACCAATTCACTGTTTATTTTTTTTATTATTTTTTCTGTATGTATTATGCACTTTCTGCTCCTTCTGTTCATACAATTTTATAAGAGCCATATTACTTATGGGGCAAAAGTGATTTTAGGAAATGATCCCCTTATCACACTATGAAGATTTGTTCTCATAGTCTTCTAGCAGTTTTAGGATGGCTTGCTCATATTTTGCATAGTTCAAACTTTGATTTCCTCTTCTCCTTTGCTGATGATGAGTAAGTTAAGATAATGTCTATTTTATTTTCTCCACTATTGTAATGTTTTATCTGAGGGGGGCAGGGATGGTGTTAGGCAGTGCAGAGCAGGCCCCAGACTTGGTTCAAGGTGTCGATGCCCTAGGCAAGACTTATGTTCCACACACACCCTGGCTGTCAAAATCTATTGTTTAGCTTTGAATGTTCTGCTCCTTGTTGCCCACCCCAACCCCCCACCAAAGTTGTCTCCCTAGGTGACTGCCTTGTTTGCTTGATGGTTCCTTGAGGGGGGACAAACAGGGTGCTTTCCCTAAGCTTCCATTCCACAGGGGGAGCACAAGCTAACCTGAAGGCAAGCTTTGGAGGACCTTCACCAATTTTTCCCTGGGCCCCTCCATGTCTATCACCAGTCCTGCTGGTTGTTTCTATGAATTAAATTCTTTATGTTATACATTCGACATTCTTATTTCACGTTAAGTTTTTTTTTTTCTTTATGGCAAACTTGTTAAACATTTCGATGGAACGATACAAAAAGAAATGCTGCAGCAATGTGCCAAAGTCTGTACTTGGATCAGTGAACATAGAGCGCGATTATTAACTCTTATCTACAGAGAACAGGAGATCAGGGACAGCACAGATGAGAGTGATTTTGGTGCTGTGGTCAGAGAAAAATACAGATTGAAACTAATTGAGGATACTGTAGCAGAAAGTTTAGAGGTGAGAGCAGGTCAGCTTTTCAAGGAACAGTGATAAATGGGAGACTGGAAATAGGTTAGGGATTATAAACAGGGTTGGCACCAAGAAATCTTGTGAAGGGGGCCGCTGTGGCAGTTTGGTAAAGTGCTGAAGTAACTGACGTAAAGGAGTTACCGGCAGTGGGATAAAGCAGGGAGACAAAAGGACAGATGAAAGAGGGGAAAAGAGTTCATAAGAAAAGATGGCCAAAATGTCATTAGTATTATTAAGGACAGTTTTAAAAAGTAATGCCTGTACATTAAACCATAGACTCTGAAGCAGCTCTGAAAGGGAAAGTATTTGTGTACTTTCCCTTCCAAAATTTCCCAGGGAAATAAATTACCTGCAGACATCAGCACCTGTGCTTTCTTTAGGTAATTTTTCTCTTTCAAACAATGTCCAGAATTTTGAAAATGTACAACAATTACCCTCACCAAGAAAAGTCTCTGCTGAGGCAGGGAAAAGTATGTACTTTGTACTTTTATCCACAAATAGAGGGAAATATTTAGACAACCAGTTCTTCTAGTAGCAATTGCAGATCCAAACATTTGGGAGATTTATCAGGTCACAGTCACTGATCACAATGAAGAATCCATGAAATCTGCATTAAAATAACGACACATTAATCACTGAAGCATCCACTGAGGTCATTTTACTTGTAAAGGCCCTTTTAAAATAGCCTTGTGGTCTATGCACATATGAGTATGTGCACCGACAAGATGGTACATGCCTATAGATATTTTTTATGTAGGACATTCCCACACCTCCCACCCAGTGTAGTTTAAGAAGAGCAGGGGTGCCGTTGAGACATACTCGTGTATTATATAAAGTACGCAGATATATATGTAGAGTGTTTGCGCACATTTAGACCTGCTCGGAAGTAGGTGTAAACGAGTACATCAGTAAACGTGTGCATCAACATTACCAATGATTGGGGCTGGATTTGGGTGCCTATTTTATAAAGGCATATGGGTGCCTATGTTGCCTTTCTAAAAAAGGCTTTAGATTGATGTGTTTTTGGACTTCTCATAAAGGCAGCCTGTTATAAAATCTGGGGAAGAGGGAAGGAGGAGGGAGGGGGGAGAGATTTGGCTGAGTTGGTGCTTACTCAGAATTATTTTTTTTATGATGAAATACTTTTATTAATTTTTCCATAATGCATCCAATTACAAGCAAATAAAGCAAAAACTAACCACAAAGTTTTTCACATTATAAAGAAAAAGAAACAAAACAATATAGTCCACAAAAAGAGGAGAAACAAACCCAATAAAAAATAGAAAACTAAAGTAATCACAAGGAGGCTAAGCTCCATATTGCAGCCAAACAAAACCCTATTCATCCATCCACCAACCAGAATTATTTTTATTATGATGGGTAGTGCTTGTACAATGGCATGGTATTGCTATGGGGGCTTCTTTGCCTCATCAATTGCCATGCTCCAAAGAGGTTTTAGCAAGTAAATTTTTGAAGTGCTTTGTTGATAATAATTTTACTTTTGGTAGGACTTGAAACTAGTCTTTTGAATTTTGTTCAGTGACTGAATTCACTTAATGAAAGTTTGCAATTTTTGGTTAAGTATCATAGTTCTTAGATTGAATTGTTGGATGTTTTTGTATGTATTGAAGATGGCAAATTGCAAACTACATTGTTACATAAGAAAGCTGACAGAAATCCATTAATACAATTTCAAAGTCATCATCCCATGCCTTTAAAAACAAATCTTCCTGTAGGACAACTGTCATGCATTCAGAAAATATATTCAATACTTTATGAATTCCAGATGAAAGCCATGGATTTAAGAACTAGGAAGCAGATATTAAGAGGCAGCGGTCAGGGGGGGGCGGAGCCTGATGTCCAGCGGGATGGTCGCGTAACGCTGAGGCTCCCGAGAGGCCTACTCAGAATCCTGAATTAACACCGGACATTCTTGAATTTATGCTCTGATCTTACCGGGGCACATTGGTGAGATGGCGGGGACCAAACCTACGCGCCTGGAATTTGGATCTCCAGCGGCTTCTCACGGCAAACGCTCTAAAACTGAACCCCCGTCCCCGCAGAAGGGGCTGGCTCTACGCGAGGGCCCCGAAATGCAGCAGGAGATCCTCGCAGAGATTAGAGGGGTTAAAGACCTCGTGCAGTCAAACGGGGAAGCACTCCGAGCGCTGCGGGAAGACCTTGGAGTATTGCAAGGCAGGCTAGAGGGGCTCTCCTCGCGTCAGGACAAAATGGAGAGCATATTAGACTCCCATGTGGTCCGGCTGTCCAAACTCGACAAAGTGGAACGTCAGGTGCGGGCCTTGCAGAAAGAAGTGGAAGATGGCAATAATAGAGCGCGCCGTAACAACCTACGACTAGTGGGCATACCGGAGGGAGCGGAATCGGGAGACATGAAGGAGTTTCTATATAAAATCCTCCCTTCTCTGCTCCAAATCACTTTTACCAAAGAATTGGAGATCGATCGCGCTCATCGTGTACCCACGAACATAACGCTCAACAGGAAGACCCCGCGGCCTATTATCTTTCGACTTTTGAGATATCAACATGTGGAGCAAATTCTCAGCGCCTCTCGGGCGAAGTGCCCTATGGAGTTTGAGAGCCATAAAATCTCCTTCTATCCTGACTTGGCTAAACCCACGGTTGACCGCCGAAAGCGCTTTCTGGAATTCCGGCCGAGGCTTCAACAATTACAAGCACGCTATGGCCTGATGTACCCGGCCAAGCTCCGAGTCACGCTGCACAATCAGACAAGAACATTTGAGGACCCTGATCTACTAGCGGAGTTTTTGGATGCTAAAGAAGCCGACTTGATGCGCTGACTTCCAGAGTGTTCCTACTAGTGTTCTCATGTCCGCTGTACCCGCCATCTTGGATTTGCCAAGGTTCAGCAAAGAGGCTGTCGAGGGCGGTTTGTTGCCTTATTTTGATGATATTTGTTACCCGACTCCATCTACCCAGAGTAGCCTCGATGAATATCAGAGACAGTGTTAATTATGGACTCTGGTGTTTCTTTTCTTTTCATGTCTTTATCCTCCTCTCTGGGGCCTCCTCCCGCAGACATATGGTCGCCATATTCATTGGGGGTTTTGCTTCTTCTCTAAGTTACTTTGGTACATGTTTTTCAATATGGGGTGTATTGGCCAGCATACTCGGTGATTATGTCATTGCTGTACAGATTCTGCTTATGTTGTATGTTTTCAAGCGCCCTTATCTAAAATGTCTATTATCGATTGATGGCACCATGTAAGATTTTATCATTGAACGTAAAAGGCATCAACAACCCGATAAAACGGAAGAAAATCCTGAGCTATCTAAGTCATGAAGCTGCTGATCTGATTTTCCTCCAAGAAACGCATTTAAATTCGAAGGAAACTCTTAAACTCGGTGTTAAACCTTACATGGTGGCCGCCTATTCTCCAGCTGTTTCTAAGAAATGTGGGGTTGCCATACTGGTTAGGAAATCTCTGCATGCCACTATTATTGCGACTAGCTCAGATACAGCAGGCAGATGGTCCAGGGTTCATCTCAAGATAGGTAACCTTGAAGTTACATGTATATGCCTTAGCTGCCTCAACAGATAACAGACCAGTTTGGCTTGACATTGAAGAGGAGCTAAGTAGCCCAATTCCGTTGATCCATCTCCCCGGCATGTCCCATCAAGTAGACCTACGCCATCCCCCAATGATTGTTGATACTCTTGCGGCCTTTAACACTCTCATTCTATCACTGGGTTCAAACGTATGTCCTCCGGACGGACTCCCGCTGTGGAATAACCCCAGAATTCAAGTCCTAAATAAAATGATTGCATGGAAACCCTGGTACTCTAGGGGGATCTGGACACCCCAACAACTCTTCTCTGCAGCTCGTTGGAAGACCTTTTCCGACTTACAAAAGGCATTTGCGTTACCAGCGAAACATTACTTTCAATTGATGCAGCTTCAACACTGCCTCAAAAGTGCTCAAATCCTGCCGCCCTCTGCCCCTACTGAGAATGGGCTATTAGAACTAATTCACTCTATTAGTAGTACACATGGGGTAGCCTCTAACTTTTATAAATTATTATGTCAGGGTACCGACACTGCTACTTGTAGAGCTCAACAAGCCTGGGAACGCGAACTGCAAATTACTTTAACCCCTGTGCAATGGAGCGTTTTCTGGAGCAAAGTGGTGCGGGTTTCCAGATCTGCCTCTGTCACCCAAACTCTCTTCTTTTTTGCACATAGATGCTTTTATACTCCAGAAAGAATAGCCAAATGGAACACCACTGCTAGGGACCAGTGTTGGTCTTGCCATACTGCTGTGGGAACCCTCGCTCATGTTCTTTATGAATGTCCTCAACTGCAGGTTTACTGGGGGCGGGTCTGGGGTCGTATTCAATCTATCTTACACCTCCACGAGCCTCTTTCTTGGAAGATTGTGGGACTCCGCTCAGTGGCGGAGGTCCCCTCTCTTACTAAGAAGGGTCGCTTTCTCCTTGATTTCATGTTGGGTATAGCCATATGTTTAATCACGAGGAATTGGAAGGATAGCTCTCGAATTACTGCCAATGAATGGTGGAACCTTGTCTGCTTATATAGTAAATATGAGCAGATATCTCGGAGAGCTATTCCTCATATCCAAACTCACTTTCGCTTGTCTAAATGGCAGATGCTCAATGATTATGTACAATCTGCCCATTGCTCCGACATGTCTGTTTAATGCATACTTATCATGTTTTAGCTCACCGTTAGGTTTTGTACCATAATAATGTCAGTACACGCCCGTTTTCGGGAATGATTAGTTTCTAGAGAAGAAGCAGGGGGGAGGGGGGTGGTAGGGGTTTACTTTGGTGTATGTATCGCATTCTATGTACGTATTTGTCTTTTAGCTGTATGTCTTCCTTTCCTTTGTTGTTATAAAACGAAAATAAAGCATTTAAAAAAAAAAAAAGAGGCAGCGGTCAGCTCATCTAAAACGGCTGACTATTGTTGCTTTAAATTAAAATCAGATATCTGATGTCGGGGGTCATATTTGGCCACCGGTATTGAATATCTGGTGGGCCCGGTTAGCATTTTAGCTAAATGGGCAGCAGCGATATTCAACAACTGCCTGGTTAACTAAACTGGCTAAAGTTAGATCACCCTTTTATGTGCCTGTTAACAGGTTTAAGTTAACTGGTTAGCAGCTGAATGTCGCCGTTTGCTAGTCAACTTCAGTACTGCTCCCAGAATGCCCAGAAACTACGTACTTAGCCTAGGGTCATGCAGCGGGGTTAAGAGGGGATATTCAGCAGCAGAAAATGGCTGTGTGCCGCTAAATATCCCATTCACTGTGATTAATACGGATAGCAGATGTGCTGATCACATTAATCATTTTGAATATGCTCCCCTAGATTATTGCAAAGAGGATATCTGATTGATGTCATTAATAAAGCCTATAAGAGAGCGAGATAGGCACCACAGATCTGCTTTTGCAACATACTATAGAAAGCATGATACAGAAGATAGATTGACTTGTTCATTGTGTTTTTCAATTAGATCTTCACAATTAGCTCAGTTGATTAAGCAACACTGGCATATTTTGTGATTGCATTCAGTATTTGAGAGGCCCCCTTTGATAGCGTATAAACTAGGGAAGAATATTGAGGAGCTATTAGTTTTGATGCGACATGCTAATTCTCATCAGTTTTCTCATTCCACTTGTGAAATTTGCCAATGGTGCAGTCAGGTTTTGATGGGATCAGATTGGACTAATTCTAACTGTAACACTGTGCGAAGCAAAATGCTACCTGTGATCCTGCATTTGTGATTTACATTGTTATTTGCCCATCTCCAAAATTATATGTGGGTCAGACAAAAAGAACAGTGAAATGGCATTTCAATAAATATTTTAGCAGATTGTATATGAAAATGGTGTCAGCTCCAATGGTCCAGCATGTTGATATTAAGGGACATAAATCAACTGTTTTCATATGGAGAATGATTTTGATTTACATGAAAGCTGTCTTGTGATACTAAGCCCTGACTGGCTTTAAATTTAAATGAAAGCTCTCTTGTGGTACTAAGCCCTGACTGGCTTATCAAAAACTGATTTTCAAAATGCACAGATTTTATCAGCTTTAACCCAAAGAATTGCATTTTCCCCAAGATTTAGGGAATTTTCCAGCAGTTAAATACTTACATGTGCAGATTTCTTCCCAGCAGTAGCAGTCCCTTTTGGTAGTCCTCAAGACTGACAATCACTGATCTCTGGATGACCTATTTATACCTGTGCTTCTAAGATAATCTCTTAACAATTTCCTGGATGATTCACACTGCCCTTGATTTGATAGAGGGAGCCTTTCAATTGTCCCTTTGATCTGTCACTTGACTTTAACATCTATTTAAACAATTTCAAAGTTTTATTGCCTCCTAACTGGAAGTCTCTTTGTAAAAGTGTCTAGGAACAATTTATTTCTTTCTACTCAAAGCATATTTACCCTATTCTATCTTCTCTGCTGAGCCATACTCTGATTTTGATTTAAATCAGAGCTGTCTTGTGATACTAAGCCCTGACTGACTTTTGATTTACATGAAAATTGTCTTGTTCATTTCTGCTTCTCAGGCAGCTCATGCCCACCCTTCACACTTTAATGAAAATTCACAGATATTTTTCAGAATTTCTCGGTTCCCTAAGGACAGGACTGCCACTTTTCTTGACCCCAGGCCTAGGGAGTCTCTGACAATTGTGTGCATCAGGTGTGCAAAGCATCTTATCCCATGAAAGAATGAAAAACTACTTACACCCTTCCCAGTCTCTATTGTCCCTCTACCTGTGTGGTGCTCTTGGCCTTAGCATTGCCAATATCACTTCCTACCTCCTCACCAGTTAGCATTCTAACACCTCTACAAACCCTTCTCAGCCAGCACACTTTCAATTTCTGATGATTTAGATGTAAATCCCAAACTTGTGTAATCCTCAAATTCTTTATCTGTGAAGACCATCGCCACACACTTTTCTACAGGAAATATTTTGCACCTGCTGCTCTGCTCAGTTGCCTTCATCTGCTGCTTCTCTCATCTGCTACCATCCTGTACAATGACAACTTCTCTTTGACCCTATGTAGAAATGACACCATACACCTGCTCTTCCACAGTTGCACTGAAAGCTGAAGCTCTTTCTACTCTCCTTGTAAAGACTTCTTTCTTTAGCAAAGCATACCCTGGGGATGACTTACAGTATCTCTACATTTTTGTGCCAGTACTGGTCTCCCTTTCGCTCCTGTCTTTCCTTCTATGACCATTTAATTCTCAAGCATTATGATATACTTTCAACTTTTTTTATGCTTTGAGTTAGCAAGCCCCAGTAACCATTCCTCAGTAGCTCCAAATCAGACTTCAAACTCACTGTATTTTGCTACTTTGAAATTCTAAGCCCCAAGGAGATCTTCCCCCTCCCTCAAAGACAGACTTGAAACTGCTGGTTTTTTTCACTGCTTTCTTTTCTCCTTTGCAATCCTAAGCTCCAAGAAACTCTTCCTCACTTCTTCACATACAGACATGATGTTTCTATTTTTTTTCACTCCTTTTTTCTTTCCACTCCTAAACTCCAACACCCCTTCTTCACTATCTAAAAGACAGAGGAAAATAGTTCTCTGGGATTTGTACTGGAGTGCATATTCTAGCCCTGTAGTGACATCATGGCCCATGGGATTCACATAACTCTGATATGGATATGTTTCTCTGGCTGCCTGTCAAGGATTTGCAGCATGGGCTCAAGTACCTCATATTGGCTGCTGGTGACCCTTCCTTGACATTTTCCCCCTCCCAGATTGGCTCCAATATGTTTGCCAGCAACTGAGTACTTAATGAAACAAAGACAATGAATTGTGATTTGTAAAACTTTTCTGTAACTAGACAGAAATGGATAAAACTGCAAAGGGATTTGTCCATGCAGATGCCCTCTTTAAAGAGAGACAAAATATTCACAAGATAATGCTTATACGTGTCCTCTTTTTCTGCAGGCATGCATTTAGGAGACCAGTACTCCTAGGAGCAACAACTAGATTTATCCCATTTTCCACTTCATTACTCACTATCTTCAGGGAAACCCACAACAATCAAAATGAGGTCTAGAAAAACATTTATTTACTTGTGCCTCTCTAGATGAGCAATTTGGAGGGTTAGTCAGCCACAACAAACTGGAAGCAATTTTATCATAGTAAAGAAGTCCAGGTAAGGCAAACACAAATTGATAGAATATATTGCAATGTTACAAGGGTAAATTGTATTTATTTATTTATATTCTCTTATATACTGCGCTATTCTGCATCAGTGCAGTTTACATTGAACAAACTGAAATTACATTGAACATGAACAGGGCATTATAACTTGGAGATAACTCTTTTACAGGGAACATGGGCTATGGAGGGTTAAGTGGCTTGCCCAAGACCACAAGGAGCACCTGTGGGACTAGAAACCCCAGTCCTTCCAGCCCAAGGTTGTTGTCCTCTAGTGGGATTTGCTCTCACTTGGTTTGCAGCTTGTCGTGCTGTGAGGACTTGCGTGCATCAGTGATGCTGAGAGCTAAACTATCGATAGTTTAACTACTGGCAGGGTCTCCCAAGATGGACAGGTCTCAGCTGAGGTGCCAGACCAAGACAAACCACCCATCTGGGCAGCAGCAGAATAGGACAGTGTTGACGGCGGAGGATCACATTTTTGTGACAATGGCAACAACACCAAACTTAAACTGCGCGGAAGAAAGGCCCGGCAATCTACTTCTGTATCTTGCCATGAAAACCCAATGGATAGTTACAACAAAACAAATTGTGCTAGGGTGCTGGAAGATGAGACCCCCAGGTCAGAAGGCACTCAACTAGCTACTGAGGAAGAGCTGAAGACTTTTCAGAGTAAAGCCAGCATTTATGATGTGGTGGGATCAAAGCCCTCGGGAAGTCTGACTGCTGATGTAGCTGCGCATGAAATGAGAGTCAGAAGCTGTAAAGATGTCTTACACATTGGAACATGGAACGTACGAAGCATGAACCAAGGGAAGTTGGAGGTGGTCAAGAATGAAATGGAACGTGTACAACTTGATCTGTTGGGTGTCAGCGAACTGAAATGGACTGGCATGGGGCACTTTGCATCAGATGATCACATGGTCTACTATGCTGGAATTGAAAGACAAAGAAGAAATGGTGTTGCATTTATAATAAAGAAGAAACGTGCAAGAACTGTAATGAAATACAATGCAGTCAGCGAACGCTTAATCTCTATTCGTCAACGAGGATTGCCTATCAACACAACTATAATTCAAGTATATGCCCCAACAACAGCTGCAGAAGAGAATGAAATTGAAGAGTTCTATGAACAAGTACAAGCTGAAATTGACAGAACATGCAAGCAGGATATCCTGATAGTCATGGGTGACTGGAACGCAACAAAGAAGAAGGCAAAGTAGTTGGAAAATATGGACTTGGCAACAGAAATGAAGCTGGAGAAAGACTGATAGAATTCTGCAAGACCAATGATCTATTCATCTCAAACACCTTCTTCCAGCAACACAAGCGGCGACTGTACACATGGACTTCACCGAATGGATTATATAAAAATCAAATTGACTACATATGTGGAAGTCAATGATGGAAAAGCTCTGTAACATCAACAAAGACAAAACCTGGAGCTGACTGTGGTACAGATCATCAACTACTAGTATGCAAACTCAAGCTAAAGTTGAAAAAGAGCAAACCACTCATGAATGCAGCAAAATATGACCTTGAGAATATACCATTGGAATTTAAAGACTGCCTGCAAAATCGATTTGCTGCTTTAGATACAAATGACAGAGCTCCGGAAGAGTTATGGAATGACATCAAGAAGGTTGTGTTGGAAGAAAGCGAGAAGTCTCTACAAAAGGTGAAAAAGCAAAAACGGCCAAAATGGATGACGGAAGAAACTCTGAAAATTGCCCAGAAACGCCGAGAAGCTAAAGCCAGAGGAGAAAGAAAGACAATCGCAGAACTCAACAGAGATTTCCAACATGCAGCAAGACAGGACAAGGAAAAGTACTACAATGACACTTGCAAGGAAATAGAAGCAGAAACTATTAGAGGAAGAACAAGATCGGCTTTCCTAAAGCTACGAGAGTTAAAGAAAAAGTTCCAGCCTCGAATTGGAATGTTACAAGATGTTCAAGGTTCTATGTTGAATGATGCTGAGAAGATCAAGAAAAGGTGGAAGGAATAGACAGAGTTTTTATATGATAAAGATCAAGTGGACCAACAGCCGTTTCAACCTGTACCTTATGATCGGGAACCATTGGTGATGAAAGAAGAAGTTGAAGCAGCATTGAAAGCCTTATCAAAGAACAAAGCACCAGGCATTGATAGCATTCCCATAGAAGTATTGCAGCAATCTGATGCAGCTGTTACCGTACTCACAAGGCTCTGCCAAGAAATATGGAAGACAACATCATGGCCAACTGACTGGAAAAGATCTGTGTTTATACCAATACTAAAGAAAGGTGATCCAACTGACTGTGGAAATTATCGCACAATCGCTCTGATCCCACATGCCAGCAAGATTCTACTGAAGATTATTCAAAAGAGACTACAACCATACCTGGAACAAGAACTACCTGACGTGCAAGCAGGGTTCAGGAAAGGGCAAGGAACGAGAGACATCATTGCGGATGTGAGATGGATCCTTGAAAAGACTAAAGAATACCAAAAGGATATCTATTTGTGCTTTATCGACTATAGCAAGGCTTTTGACTGTGTAAACCATGAGAAACTCTGGGCCACATTAAAAAGCATGGGTATACCAGAACACCTGATCGTTCTCTTGCGCAATCTGTACATTGATCAAGAAGCAACAGTTCGAACGGAACAAGGAGAAACAGAATGGTTTAAAATAAGCAAAGGTGTAAGACAAGGCTGCATACTTTCCCCCTACCTGTTTAATTTATATGCAGAACAAATCATCAGAGAAGCAGGATTGTATGAAGACAACAGAGGTGTGAAGATTGGTGGAAGACTCATCAACAACCTTCGCTATGCTGATGATACCACATTACTGGCTGAAAGTGAAGATGATCTGAAACATTTGCTTCTCACAGTCAAAGAACATAGTCTCAAAATGGGCCTGCACCTTAATGTAAAGAAGACAAAGATCATGACAACTGGCATAATCAACAGGTTCATCGTTGAAGGAGAAGAAATTGAAATTGTGAACAACTTTAACCTACTTGGATCAACTATCAATAAAGAAGCAACAAGCAGTCAAGAAATCAGACAATGCATTGCTCTTGGCAGAATGGCTATGAAAGACCTAGATAAGATTCTCAAGAGCAGAGATGTCTCTCTCCATACAAAGATTCGACTTGTTCAAGCCATGGTATTTTCAATAACATCATATGGATGTGAAAGCTGGACAGTGAAAAAGATAGACAGGAAGAAAATTGATGCCTTTGAATTGTGGTGCTGGCAGCGAATACTGTGTATACCATGGACTGCCCGAAGAACAAACCAGTCGGTACTAGAGGAGATCAAACCTAAGCTTTCTTTAGAAGCTCAGATGACAAGACTTCGACTTTCATACTTTGGACACATCATGCGAAGAGAGAGATCATTAGAGAAAGACATTATGCTTGGCAAGATAGAAGGTCAACGCAAAAGAGGAAGGCCAGCAATGAGATGGATTGATACAATAACAGCAGCTATGGGTACCAGTCTGTCAACAATGAGCTGCCTGACTGAAGACCGAACACAATTTAAGATAGCTATCCAGAGGGTTGTGATGGGTTGACTCCAACTTGACTGCACTTAACAACAACAACAGTGGGATTTGAACCCCTGACCTTCTGGCCTGAAGTACTTTGCCCCAACCACTAGGCCACTCCTCCACTCCAAGTGCTTCTCCACTCCAAATTCAAGATGATGGGCATTCCATGATTGTATCCTCCAAGGATCGCAACTCAATTTTTTTCAAGGAGTTAGTCATTTGCTTAAATATTCATTAGGCTTTTTATTTTCCTGATGATTAAGCACTGAGGGAAAATCCAGGTTTGGCACCATCAGACTAGTGGATCAGTTTTTACATGTCCAGGCTTTCCAGATGATTTAGCCTTTAGTGCAGCATCCTTGAAGGTCCTGGCAGCAGAGTCATCTGTGGGTGCTTTGAGACCTTGAACTAAGATAATCCATTTTTTCCAGGTGCTATGACTCAGAAAATGTAGTCAATGTCTCTCCTGTTTCTATGCCTTCACATAACATTGTGGCTTTAGGAGCAGGATGCAGACAGTTGATCAGTGCAAGCTCCAGTAGAACAGGCAACCTCTAGGGCATGCAGGAAAACGTGGGCAGTGCAACCGTAAGCTGAGGAGAATCATAAGAGATTGTCCTGCTTCCTGGAACTGAAGATGAGTCTGGGCCATAATCGAAGAACTAAATTTGAGGATTTTTTAAAAATTTATGAATGTTCATCTTAATACAATCAAGAGATGTGCCTTGTACAGAATAAGGACATGAGTTTCATATAAAACTAAGACAAATCCTCAAAGACTAAAAGGAAAATGAACAGAAACTAGATCCTACTAGTCCACTATCCTGGGGAGAATTAATTTACATAAATTCCAGAAGGTTACAGAAATGAACGTTAATCTAGCTAAACACTCCAACGTTTTCTGGGATTCTATTCCTCAGTTTCCTTTCCATTGACTTTGGCTCCTCTCAAAATATTCAGTTTTGACACAGTTTGTAAAGCCATTGCTGATACTGGCAAAACTTTATTTGATCATATTCAGCAAATGTCAAGATGGTATAAATAATTTATAACTAGCTCTAAAGCATATAAGACTGAATTACAAACATGTTAAAAAAATCTAAAGAGCCTTGATAGGGCAATTTAAAATCAGAGAAATCAGGGAAAATTCAGGGAACAGAATCCTTGGAGACTGGTAAAAAGTCACAATCTGTGTCTCATCAACATCTCAAAGTTTATCTCAGTCACTGTAATAGATAAAGAGCCCCATTCTGGGAGGGGGACATCCCCGCTGAAGATGGGGGCTGTTAGGACCTGATTCTGGTCCATGAGAACATTAGCCAGAATTGGGCCCGAGGATGGTCTGGCGTGCCCCCTCTTCCTGCAAGGATGTCCTCCCAGCATCCTTGGGGGCTCCAGCCCCCAAATCCCTGCTGCCTGACCATGTTAGTACTGCTGAATATCCCGGCCATAACCGCAATGACTGAGTGCCTTGATGGTGTCCATGGGGCTGAGGCACAGGGCATGGGTTTACTCCCGCTGCAACACAGACCTGCAGCTGTGGGGGCAGGCCCAGAGACAGGGAGGTAGTGTTCTGCAACTGCAAACACTACCATTCCCTGAATGTTCATGTTGTATGTGATGCAAATATGCATATTCTGATTGTGGTCCCTAGGTTTGCAGGGTCCACCCATGACTCCTATATCCTGCATCACTCGGCACTATTCAGACAATTTGAGGCAGGACAGTATGAGGACTGTATACTGCTGGGTGTGTATTTCTCATCTCTGACATGCACATGGTGATCCTGTGACTAACCATATGTGCACATATCTGTCTTTGAGGTGTATCCCTAGTTGTGTGTGTGTCTCATCTGTCTGGGTGGGATCTAACGTTGGGGGGGGGGGTTGCCATCCAGTTCTACCTTGCTACGGTGCTGTGTGATGATGGTAGCATGAACGCTAGCATTTGTGTCGTGTTTACAGATTATGTTGATTGCAATCCGTACACCTACCCCTTATTTTGTGTGTCATAACTTCACACGCTGATGCATATTTGTGGTGTCCCATCATGTGCTGTCATATGTTTCTGTCAGGAGGTTTTGTGTATTTGGTTTGCATGTACATACTTGTGTCCATTTGGGTGGACATCAGCTCCTGCTTTAACGTTCCACATGTCTTTCTGCAGGTGATGCAGGATATGTGTGTCGCCCTTGGTTGCTGACCCCTGTGCGTCAACCACGGAGACGTGCAGAGAGGAGTTACAATAAGGCCCATGCCTCCAGCCACTCCGTCATAGAGCGCACCTTTGGCGTTTTAAAGAGTCGCTTCAGGTGTCTGGATAGGACAAGCGGGGCCTTACAAAACAGACCACAGACTGTGGCAGAGATAATTATAGCCTGTTGCATCCTGCACAACATTGCTCTCAGGCACCATATCCCTGTCCAAATTAATGAGGATCTGGAGGATGATCCGACGTACCCTCCTGTATGTGCCCGTGGTGACACACGTGAGGGCACAGAAGTCAGGCGGCAGATGATTGAGGTGCTCTTCTCATGTAAGTGCTGCATATGTTACCACATACATTTGTTTAGATATGTGTGTACTACTACTACTAGTGAACATTTGTATCCCAATGGCAGTAAGATGCAACACTGCACTGACATGTAACAGACACAAGAAGCCTGCTGTCTGCCAGGGTAGGGAAACTTCCAATAGTAACCATGATGAAATGCACATACAGATCTGGTGTGTACAGATCAGATCACAGTCTGTAATTGGGGCCAGAGCCACATATAACTACATACACACACACAATGAAATGCTATGCAGTGGATACAGCATGCAACTCATCAGCACACAGCTGTTAATGTAAGTCAAGGTATGAGATATACGAGGTACACACCAAGAAAATGTATATGGACAGAGGATAAGGATGGAGCCCCTGCATATTTCCCTGTGTTACAGGAACTGACAGCAGTGTAGCAGATTTTTATTTATTTATTTATTACAAGTTCTTATATACCGCACTATTCGGCATCAGCGCGGTTTACATTATAACATAAAGACCATAACAACAAGCTGTTTGGTTTACATCGAACAGGAGTACAAACTTGGAGAACCGGGGTAAACTATATACAAGAGATAATTACATAGAACAGAATAGAGTCTTAATAATATCAAGAACGGCATTGAGACACCAGAACATACACTGAAGGGGCATTGGGAGCGATATGAGGGACACAGGATAGTACTGCATGCTTAGAGCCAAGCAGGGACACGGTAGCGAGGAGATAATTCTATTCCACATTTTTTTACAGCAACAGAGAGGTGAGGAAGGGGACAGACAGAGTACGGACCTTTGTTGTTTGCCACTTCAGTGATAACTTTAACATGAAACAAATCTGTACAGTGTGATGGGGAACAGTCAGTCTGTTAAGGATCTTGGGGGGTCTGCGAGCTGAGGACGTGAAGGTGCAGTGTGTGTTGCACAGCTCCAACATGACATATGTATGTTTCTCTTGTGTTTCTCAATCCACAGGACATACTTGGTGACCCACCTGGTGCTGTGGTGCATTGGCAGGTGACTGTACATCATCCAATATGCAGTAGCCTAGGGTAGGTGGACAGTCAGGGGGAGCACATGTCTGTAGTGATCTGTCATAATGTACATATGTTGTTGTTCACCTCTTTTCCCTGCACCCCCATACCCCATATGTTGCTGTTGGCACACATATCCACATGTGTTCCTGGCCGGTTTGTCTTCTCCAAAACTGTCTCTGGGACACGTCCAACAGAGCTGCGTGTGTGTGCAGGTCCTAGGTGTTTCGGTGGTGGAATGCATGTACACCCTTCCCTAACATTGTAGCATCAGCCAACAGCAGGGTATCATTGCATTTAAAAGGCCTTTATCTCCACTAATCTCCAATTGTGCACATACAGGCCATTTGCTACTGCTGGCACGCTCACCTTAGCATACTGTGTGGGGGTGTGTTTTTGGGTTGGCTGTGTGATGATACAGTGTACAGGCATTTTGCATTATCATGTGGTCTGAGGGGTCTGTACACCTGGGGAGCGGTGGTGACTGTGCTATCTCTACCTTACTGCTGTTTACCTTGTGGACATTGTGGACATGTGTTGTGTGTTGTGAGCTGACCTATCTCTTGTGTGCTGACAGACCACTGCGCAACAGCATTTATCGCCTTAATGTGGGCATGCATCAACAGTGTCTGGACATTTATTTATTTGAAAAACTTTTAGATACTGCCACTTCCCAAGATCAGGGGCGGTTTACATAGAACAAAGGTAAAATACATAGAACATTATGCAAAAAATTGCAACTATATACAAAAAACAGTATAGACATAGTAAGTATTTACAACTTACAACAAAACTTTGAAATATTTACAACCTACGACATTAATCTAAGTTCAGATTTGTACAAGGTTAATTGTATGAGAGTAATTGGGTAGAATTGTCAGGTTGTGCCCGTGGGGGGCCAGATCCGAGTGATGGTAGTAATGCTGAGTGAATAAGTATGTTTTTAGTTCCTTTCAGAACGTTTGGAGATCTTTTATCTCTCTTAGCTGGTCAGGGTGATTATTCCATAGGGTAGGGGCTGCATATGAGAAAGCGCTGTTGCTTGTTATTTGTTTTGTCTTTCTTATTGAATCTGGTACTTGAATGGTATTGAGGTTCCTTCTTCTTCTCACTCTGTTTTCAGGAGGGCTATGAATCAATGTAGATAGATATGATGGGGCAATCTTGTTAACTAACTTAAAGGTAGTCAATATGATTTTATATTGTATCCTGCTGTTAACGGGAAGTCAGTGAAGTGAGTATAGAATGGGAGAAATGTGATCAGATAACTTAGCCCTGGAAATAATTTGGGCAGTAACATTCTGAGACATTTGTAGTATGTTTTGATTCTTCTTTGTTATGCCTTTGAGGATACCATTGCAATAGTCAAGGTGGGGTGTTATTAGGATTTGGGTAATGGTTCTGAAATCATCCTTTTCTATAAGTGGTCTAAGTTGTTGAATGGTCCTAAGCTTGAAGAAGATTGTTCTGGCTATTTTCTTAATGTGAGAAGTGAAGCTAAGAGTTCTGTCAAGGGTGACTCCCAAATATTTTATCTCCTGCTTCACTGGGAGGGTGAAGTTCTGGAGCTTAATGTCTGATGGAGGTGTGAAATTGGGGTTTCTTGAAGTAAATAGTACTTCAGTCTTTTTGAAATTAATGTGCAAATTCTTTGATTGGAGCCATAGTTCGGCTTCTGAGAGGCAGGCTGTTAGGTTGTCATAGTTGGGGTCAGTTATGTTAATCGGGGAGAACAACATAATATCATCCGCATAAATGTGGTAGTTTATATTATGTCTTTTGAATATGGTGCTTATCGGTTGCAGGTATAGGTTAAAAAGGAGAGCAGAAAGAGCGGAGCCTTGTGGAATTCCCTGTTCCTGTGGAAATGGTGGTGATGCAACCTGATCGATTTGCACATATTGTGAACGATCAAATATATATGATTTAAACCATTTGAGGGCTACATCCTTTATACCTAATTGGATGAGTCTCGAGATGAGTATGTTATGGTTTACACTGTCAAAAGCAGCAGATATGTCAAGGAACACCAATATGAAGGCTTGTTTGATGTTGTCCATGCCTCTGACGAGGGAGTCAAGGAGGACAAGGAGTAGAGTTTCCACGCCATGGAACGGGCGAAACCCGTATTGATGTTCATCAAGGGGGGGCCGAGGTATCTATAAAATCCTGAAGCTGGAGTTGGACAACCTTTTCGATGATTTTAGTCCAGAAGGGAATACTAGCGATCGGTCGATATGAGGATGGATCATTGATATTTAATGATTTGTTTTTCAATAGCTGTAGGATTGCAGAGCATTTGAGCGCATTTGGTAGTATATCTTGTTGTAAAGATTTGCTTACTATATCTAAGATGTAAGGGGTAAGTTCTAGTTTTGTTATCTTAATCCAGGCTACCGGGCACAGGTCCAAGAGAGATGCGGTTGTATTAAGTTTTGTAATTATATTGAGCAATTGATTTTTATCAATAAGATGGAAAGATTTCCATTTACTGATGTCATTTATTATTGTGGGAAAGGGGTCAGATACCGAAGTGACACTTTGTTTTAGTTTGCCAGCAAAATAGTTTGCTAGTGTTTGGGGATTAATAGGAATCTTGCGAGTGCTAGCAGGGGGAGCTTTAGATAAGGATTTTACAATTTTCAAATAATTGGACATGGGGACATGGTGACTCTACACATTTCGATGACATCTTCTCCCTTCACTGTGACATGTTATGGCCTTTGAGAGCCTCAGGGGATCCCAAGCATACACTTGCTGCAAACACACGGTAGGTTGCACCTTTGGTCTTTACATGTTAATGATTTACTGTTTGTCTCATAGACATTTCCTGTTGGGTCTCTGTACATGAATGCTGATCCACATGGGGTGGAGCTGTGAAACGCCTGTGTAACATGGGCATGGACATGACCATATCCATGTGACACCCTCGTCTGCAGTTCCAATTCAAAATGTCCCCAACATGCAGTGTGTTCTGTGTTGTGATCATGTTATGTTTGCCTGTGTGACGTTTTCTTACGTATATATTGATGTTTTGCTCTCTGCAATTTGGGCTGATGTTGCAAGCAGCATACCACTACATTGTTTATCCTCTTCTGACACAGGGCAGTGAACACACACAGCACATCTACTACAGTGCATCCGGCGTCACCATCAACCACCTATTGGAGGACACAACAACACCATGGAACTATCCCTGGGAAATGTTGCCATAGGATGTTTGACCTCTGCGAGTGGGACACATGCCTAGGATGGACAGTATTATTGTTGGACTGCTACTTTGGGCATGACAGGCCTGTCCAACACACCGTTGCTGCTGTGCTCTGGCTGGGTGTCATGTTCATCGCAGGAGACACACATGACCTTTCCAGTACTGTGGCATATTGGGGTGTCACACTTGACTATGCATGTCCAGGGTTTCAAGGACAGTCGTAACATGACTAGTTGGATTGCAGACACCCTTTGCCCTTTGGACACTGTGTACTGGTCCCCATGTCTGCAGTCCCCAGGGACTGACATTGTCACTGTATGTTGTACATCCTTCTGACATTGTGTTGTTGTGGTTTCCTCATGTGTGTGACATAGAACGCAGGATATGCTCATCTGTTTGTTTCAACATTTTATTTATTTTATTTATTTAACAGTTGCTTATATACCGCTACCTTCCACAGATCAGGTGCATATAGTAACATGAGCATATAGCCATGCGTGTGGCATAGGGGGAGCAATGGAGAGGTCCTCTTGTCCATGTCCACCTACTCTCCACTTGGACATGACACAGTATTTGCCACGACACCACTTTACTGCACACCAACATCTTGGATTGATGTTTTCAATCACCAAGGGTGTTATAGTGCATGTGTGGCATCACTGTATCATGTTTCAACGTACACGGTGCATGTGCATGTGACTGACTATGTTGGTGCAACACAACATGTTGCAATATGGCTTCTGTGTGGGTTACTGTAACATGTTTGACCTTTCTTTCCATCTCTATATACAGGTTATTGTGTCTGTTTACTGTACAGATGTGACACTCTGCATTGATTTACAAACCTAGCATTGCATGTCTGTACAGTCCTATTTATCCCCTGAGGTAATGACACTCACATTGTCCCATTATATTTGGAGTGTGGCAGTGTGAGCTTCCATTTTCTTCCTTCATTTGTGCATTCCATGTACCATGATATATGTGTACACTGTATCCACACCAACCAGTGCAGGGGGACCTTCTGCATAGTGTTATCTCTGCATGTTTCTGAAGAGAGTTTCATTTGAATTCTCTGTGTTCATGTGCCTATGCTACCTGTTAGCATATCCTCATTGTGCATTTGACGATTGTTTAGGGTTACATTATTGCAGCTTTGATTCCTATATCAGGCATTATGTGATAGCTGTAACATAAATTTCGATATGTGTGTTTACACTTTCTTACTTTTAACAACATATGCTGTTTCATTTGTGTGCCTCCTGTGTTGGCAGACAGATATGTTTTAAAGAACAGCTAAGATCGCAAATATCTCCTATCTAACTGGGATCTTCCCTACCGCCCTTAAACAAACATCAATTCGCCCTCTGCTAAAAAACAACCTGATGGACCCAACGAAGGAAGAGTCCTACCGCCCAATCTCCAGCATTCCCTATCTAGCCAAGATACTTGAAAAGGAAACTCAGAGACAGATCCAACACCACATTGACACAGCAGCCCCGTTGGACCCATGCCAACATGGATTCCGTGAAGCTCACGGAACAGAAACACTCATGACTTCGCTAATTAACAAACTCATTTGTGGGATCGACAACATTCATATGGCCATTGCAATGATTTTTCTGGACATATCAGCGGCATTCGACTCAGTCGACCATAAGATTATGCTAGCTAGACTTCACGAAAAAGGCATCCGTAACCAAGCCTGGAACTGGTGCAAATCCTACTTAGATGAGCGCTGGCAACAAGTCCGTACAGGCAACACTACATCTGAACCCTTCAAACAGAAACAGGGAGTACCCCAAGGCTCATCTCTATCTGCGTTGCTTTTTAATATATACATGCAACCAATCTGCCAAATCACCAGGGACTTCAATATATCATGCCTAATATACGCAGATGATGTGCTAATATTCACACCGATCAATATATCAAGCCCTGACTACTCTCCATTAATCAACTGTTTCAACACAATAACCGACTGGCTTCTCAATCAGAACATGAGAATAAACTTCAAGAAAACCGAAGTACTCATAGCCACAAGAAACAAGCAATTTTCTCCGCCAACCACCCTCACAGTAAGAGATGCAGAACTCCCAATCAAGACCTCCATAAAGTACCTCGGTGTGACACTCGACCAAAAACTCAATCTTAAAGAGCACATAAAGAACACAGTAAGGTCAATTTACTACAAACTAAAAATACTGCGCCACCTGAAACCAATGATGGAGACAAAGGACTTCCGTACAGTCTTCCAAGCAATAGTCACACCACATTTTGACTATGCTAATATCATCCTCCATGGCCTCCCCAAGAATACATTAAATCCGCTTCAACTGGCGATGAACGCGGCAGCCCGCATCTTATCTGGAGCTTCTATAAGAGATCATATAACACCAATACTGATAGATCTGCACTGGCTTCCGATAAACTGCAGAATAACATACAAAACCCTCCTCATCACATTCAAGGCTATTAATAAATTATCTCCTGCATCAATCTCAAATCTCATCACCCTTACACCAAACAACAGACCCAGGAGACTAGTAGCAGAAAACACACTAGTTACTCCTAGTATCTCCACAAAATGGACACAACAAACTACTAACAGAGCTTTTATGTCCTATGCTCCCAAGTGCTGGAACAATCTACCTCCAAACATCAGAGCAATCAGGGATATCACCCAATTCGGAAAGTCCATCAAACACTATTTATTCACATTACACTTCAGGCTACCATACACACAATAGAACGGATCTTACCCACTCAGATAACTCTTACACAAAACAGCAATCCAGAACAAAGGATCAAAATGTGAAAACACTGTATTTCTGTCAAATATCGAACCTTGATGTAACCTACTCAATGTATATATATTTATTTATATATAATTATGTAAATAGTTCTCCCCAGTTCACACCCAGTTTATCTTCCCTGTTATCTGTAAACCTAGATCAGTCATGTATTGACAGGTATATCGTTGTTCAATGTAAACCGCACTGATGATGAATAGTGCAGTATATAAAAAATGTTAAATAAAATAAATTAAATAAACAGATCATGATTGATGTGTGTTGTGCCCTCATTATGCACCGCCTACTGTCTACATGCACACATATGTAACTAACACATTTGGGGCATGCAGCAGCATGTGGGGGGTGGGGGCCTAATGTATACTGCACACCATGCACCTGATGCACATTATCTCTCCTGCCCATCATCTGTAGACGTGCCAGTGACTTTTCTGTAACATGTGGGTTGCTGCCCTGCAAAATGTGTTTTCAGATTTTCACCTGGGATCCACTCACCTTGATATTATGATAGGCGGTATCTACACCATCTGTGATGATTAACCAAAATAAAAATATGTGTTTGACGTACATTTGTCTGCTGCTGCTTGATCACACTGACACTTGTATTTAGTGATTTCCTGGTCATGTACATGGCCCACCTGTTCTCACATCCTTGTACGGTGCCAGCTGTCTATCTGACAGCCGTTTGCCACATCACTGGGTGTTACAGGTTCCCATACACACCTTCCCTTTCAGGTACTATTTTTGAATTGAGCTTGTTGTGGTTGTTTGGGATAGTGGTTACAGACATGTGCTGTAATACCATAGGTTGCAGGTTTGACCCCCACATGGGGTTTACTTTTCTTTTTCTGTTGTGCTAACCTGACCATTAGGTACCTGCAGGTTCATCACCTATGCACACACCCTTCCATCTCTTCACTGTACACTTATCCATCACATATTAGCTGTTACATATGTCTCTTTCTTTATAGTGCTTGTATGGCAGTCCACTGGGGGGCTTGGCAGTGCTGTTGTTCAGCTGGTCTGTGGCACACCTGTTTGCAGATTCAGTTCTCTCCTGTTCTGTTCCATATTTTGCCCTGCTCCAGAGAGCATCCCCTGCCGCCCTTTGGGTTTAGGTTCTTTCCTCTTTTGCATGCTGTATCCACTGCATAGCATTTCATTGTGTGTGTGTATGTAGTTATATGTGGCTCTGGCCCCAATTACAGACTGTGATCTGATCTGTACACACCAGATCTGCATGTGCATTTCATCATGGTTACTACTGGAAGTTTCCCTACCCTGGCAGACAGCAGGCTTCTTGTGTGATGCCCTGCAGTATTCTTGTATGCAGCTTTTGCTAATGATATCACGTTGTTGGTGTGGCCTACTGGTTTGTGCATTTACATTTGTGCTAATGGTCATAGGTTTGATTGTTCTCTTTTCATTTGTCCTGCACAGCTACTTTTCATTCCTGTGACAGTCATATCTGTGCAGATATGTGCTGTTAGCACATTGTACCCTTATCACAGTTGCCAACCATCCTTCTGTCCATCTATGTGTGTCTGCCAGCTATGTGCCGTCCTACCCTGATGTGCTACCCCACGTCCTGCACTGCTACACATTTCTGCATTGCAGCTCTTCCTGATTGCCTCTCCTGTGTATGCTCTGCATGGCACTGCTACTCCTCTGTCCTCCTGTCATTACACCTATCCTGCCACCTCTACCTCCTCTGCTGAACACGTCTTCCCATCCTCTGCCACACACTGTCATTGTTGCATGGTACATTACCATCACCCTGTGCATCGCTAAAGCTGCCCCCGATATGTTTGTCCATTTTTCCAGCTGCCACATGGGCTGGATGCAGATTTGTCTGGTCCATCAGCTCAGATCTACTTCCTTCCATTACTTGTGCATTGTCTTTCCTTGTTGCTCTGTGCAGTGTTAGGGTTACATCTGTGTTTGGCCCATACCTTTCTTGCTTATCAACTTGGGGGACCTTACTGCCCTTGGCCAACATTTTTTGAGTCACCTATACATCCTTGGGCCATCTTAAGCCACACCTTAGATTCAGCTAGCTTATGGGGTGCCTACTATGGTGCCTTGGGAGTTGGCAACCTTTCGACATGGCCTCTGGGGCACATTATAACCCGCCTTGGCTGACATGGTGGTTTAGGATGTGCCTTCTGGTGTGCCCTAAAATGTGCATTAGTTTATGGCACTGGGGTGCGGGTATTTTTAGCTGGAAGCACAGATTGTTGGACTGTTTTAAACAGGAAAAGGTATTGCCTTGGCCAACCTTATTCATTAAGCCCACTGGGGATTGAACTCATGACCCCTGCTTCAGCAGTCATTGTATTAACCCGTGTGCTACACCTCTATTGCTGTGACTGTAGGTCAGCACGCGAAGTTAAGGTTATCGCACGGTAACGTGCGCAGCTCCCTCTATTGCGCGATAATGGACACGGCGCACTTTATAGCGCGATTGCAACCTTAAGACCGGAACGCCCACTCCTTATATGGCATCCTTCACATTATCGCTGCAACTAGCATCGGGAACATTAAGACGGTTTAGTAAACATACCCCATAGAGTGCAACCCAACCCACCCCCACCAATTTGATCTACTCTATCATTGCGATATAATTTATACCCGGAAATTACAGTGTCCCACTGGTTGTCCTCCTTCCACCAGGTCTCTGAGATACTAATCACATCTAACCTCTCATTTAGTGCTATACATTCTAACTCTCGCATCTTATTTATTAGACTTAGCATTTGCATATAAGCATCTTAGAGATTGCATTTTATTCATGTTAATCTTGTTATTGGTAGGCAGGGGTAATGTGCAATCTTTAAGCTCTGTCTTTTCTATACTTAAGGGTATTTCAGTTACTTTTGTCTTTATTGGAACCTCTGTCAATGTGCCCTAGCTTCAATCTTTTGCTAGTATCCTTCAAGGATACATCATTCTGAACCATGTGCTCCTGGGCGACTGTCGGCTTTCTCCTATTATCTAGTTTAAAAGCTGCCCTATCTCCTTTATAAAGGTTAATGCCAGCAGTCTGGTTCCATCCCAGTTAAGATGGAGCCCATCCCTTTGAAAAGCTTGTCTTTTCCCCAGAATGTTGCCCAGTTCCTAAAAGATCCAAAACCCTCTTCCTTGCACCGTCTCATCCATGCATTGAGACTCTGGAGATCTGCCTGCCTTTTGGGTCCTGCACATGGAATGGGAAGCATTTCTGACAATGCTACCCTGGAAGGTCTGGATTTCAACTTCCTACCTAAAAGCCCAAATTTGGCCTCCAGAACCTTCCTACCACTCTTTCCTATGTCATTGGTACCAACATGTACCAAGGCAGCAGACTCCTCCCCAGCACTATCTAAAACCTTGTCTAGGTGGCCTGTGAGGTCCGCAACCTTCGCAGTAGGCAGTCATGTAACCAGGAGATCCTCACATCCACCAGCCACCCAGCTATCTACATGCCCAATGATTGAATCACCAACTCTAATGACTGTCCTAACCAGATGTCCAGACCTGCTAAATGCCTGGGACCATATTCCCACTCCAAAGCTCCCCACACATGTAGGGGTGATGTGCGGGGAGCTCTGGATGGGGCTAGGAGGGGGCAGGCTGAGGGAGGAGCGAGGGCGGGCAGAGGGTCGATTCTGAGATTGGTCCTATATGTCTGTGGTAAGCCATTTAAACGGGGAACTTATTCCACCTCAGAGGTGGAATAAGTATCCCTGGACATCAGGGGATGCTGGAACCAGAGCCTGCAATAAAGTTGACGGGGTGGAGGGGGTTCCCCACAACCTGGCCCAGGCCATGGAAGGCCCGATGGGGAGGTCAGGCTGAGGGAATCAAAGGATTCGCTATTGCTGCCAAGGATCATGGCTCCTGCATGGAGCCACGGTGCCAAGGCAATATGACACCATGGCACCATGGCTCTTTGCAGGAAACAGGCTGGGCTAGCCGGGCAATGGATTGGATGTCCAGGGTGCCTGAATTGGGACACGTCCCGGATGTCCAATCCCTATGCTGGAATTCTGCTCTCATGGGCACGTCTAGCCTCCTTGGGAGCAGAATCGGGTACACCTCCAGGCTGTCCAGTTTTCTGGACACCCAGATGGCCCAGGCATGCACCTTCTGAATGGGCCTCCACATGTTTAATGGACTTTGTTCACCTCAAGATAAATTAATCACATTTCCTTAATTATTGATTTCCAGTTGAGGATAATTAGCCACACATGAAAGTGAATATGGGTACCTCCTTCCCTTTAATAGGTTTAAGAGCCTATAAAGCTAAGATTAGCCCTGAGGTGGGTGGCAGTTCAGGTGGGAGGGAGGGAAAGAAGACTTAATAAAAGCTGGCTTCCCACACAGTGACCTGACCTGGGCTTCTAAGATAAACTATTTGTACCTCTGGGTAGTCCTTCAAGACAAAATATCTTGAAATATTTTTTCTGGAATCGGTGTATCCCTTATATCTTCTTCAGTAAAGACCAAAGCAAAGAATTAATTTAGTCTCTGCTACGGCCTTGCCCTCCCTTAGTGCCCCTTATATACCTCTATCATCTAATGGTCCGCCTGACACCCACACAGACCTTTTGCTTCAAATGTATCTGAAAAAGTTTTAGTGAGTATTGTTTCCACAGCAAGCTTTTTTTCAGTCTCTGTCTCATCAATGTTTTGCATCTAGCTTGCTGTGTCCTTCATTCAGCTTAGAGTTGGGTAGGAGTGGAAAAAGACTCTTTTCCTTTGAGGCTATAAGGGCCTACCTAAATCTAATAGCATTTAAAATTTCTAAAACAAGCTACTATTTACTTGTTTACAGCCCAGCTAAATCTAGCAGAAATGTATTGAAAATCTCTACAGCAAGTTGTGTGCCTGCTCTCTTTTAAGACTATAAGGGCCTACTTAAGTCTTACAGCATTTAAAACATCTACAGCAAGCTGCTATTTGCCTGCTATTTTGAAAGAAGTAGCATAAGGGACTAATAGTCAAAGCCATTTGTTGGTGACGAATGTTAATGGAATGTCTATTGTCCTCCGCCTATGTGCCTTAAATAACTTTTATGGGGCATTTTTCATATTTCTTTTCTATAGATGCTATTTCTGTTAGCTTTTAGGATAATTGATATTTAGCATCTTCCAATATGCATTCTCCAAGATTCCAGATTATTTTGAGTCAATCAAGCCCTTGAATTTTAGAGGACAATAAGCAGCCTGTGTCAGCCTGATCCCATTTCAAACTAAGTGCAGGTCAGATGAAAATAAAAACAGACTGGCTTAATTCAAAGCAAGAAGAGCCAAGCTGCAGCATTTACTTATGTCAGCTGAACCACTGGGTGAGAAGTACAATATTTTTCTTGGATGACAAGAACCATTAAAACCCTGCCTGCAGGGCCTCTCTTCTCCCTGACACACATGGGTTCTGACAGCTAGATCAATCAGTGAAAGCAGTCATCCAGAGGGACTATGATATCAACTACCGGGCTCTTTTAGACAGTATCTTCACTTCTCAAAACACTAAGGTCCACGATGTGATTGATTTCCTTAGATTTCCTTAACTGATGACACCTGACAAGCAAATGTTGGTGACATTTGTGCTCCCTTTGCTTTTCTTAGCTGAATTATTAATCTTTCTGTCAAATTTAATTCCTGACTCTCGGTTTAATTTCATTTTGCCAGCTGATCCCTCTATTAGACTTACTGCACTTGAATTCTGTCGCTCCCCCGGTAGTGCCCTAGCTGTTCACTGACTTTGAGCATGGCTTGCTGCTATGGAATTCCTTAGACCAGTGATGGCTAACCTTTTTGAGCCCGAGTGCCCAAACTGCCGCACAAAACCAAAGAATTTCCTCAAAGTGCCAGCACGTCATTTGCATAAGTGGTCTTATTTGCATAAATATTTGCATAATGTTACCATACACTAACTTTTAGTAAACATGTCTCTTAATGAGTGTATGGATAAAGAAAGACTAAAAGATTTCTACATTACTATAATCCAGTGCCAACCGCCAGGCACATTAGGAACTACTACAAACGCTGCCCATTTAGAACCCATAGCAAACCCGCCGTATCCTGACAGCATTACCAGGACTCACAAAGCACCATACCCTACCTATCAAAAGGCAACACTGCAAATATTAAACCAATACATTTCAGTGAATACTGGGGAAAGAGAACAAGTGGCAACGTCAAATAGGAATTTCCTCTTGTACCAAACAAAGCGCAGATGTTAATGATGCACATTTCCCAGAGCTGACATATTCCAGTTAATAAATTCAAAATAAAGAGATATCTTTCTACCTTTTGTGCATTTTTTTTCAGTTGCAATTGGTCCAGCCATTTTCTTCTGGTTTCTTCATGTTTTCTGCTAACTCTCCATCGTCTGCTGTCCATTTGTCCTTTCTTCTCTCTTCTAGTTTTTTTTCCATTCTCTCTCTCTCTACATCTGCTTTAACATACTAATCTTTCTCCTTTTGCTCTTTCCTCATTCCTATTTCATCCACACAAATTTTACCCCTCCATCCTCAATCCCCAATTATTCTCCCAATACCTGGCCAATTGCAGATTTTTCATCCCTCCTACACAAAATATTTTTCCCCTCTCCATTTTACTCTCCCAGCCCCATCCCATTCTAATCCTCCCCCAACATCAGCTCCCTTCTAGTTCCAGTCTCACCCAGCATCCATTCCCTTCTTCAAGCCCCCCACTTCCCCTCAGCCCATTTCCATTCCAAGCCCCGTCCCCATCAGCTATTTGCAGTTCAAGCCCCACACTTCCCCTCAGCCCATTTCCATTCCAAGCCCCATCCCCAACAGGTATTTGCAGTTCAAGCCCCCTTCCACTCAGCCCATTTCCAGTCCTAGCAACCCCCCAACCCATTACCAGTCCTAGCCCCCCATAGCCCACTCCCAGTCCTAATCCCACCAGCCCATTTCCAGTCCTAACCTCCCCATCAGCCCACTCCCAGTCCTAATCCCCCATCACTCAATTTTTAGTTTAAGCCCCCCCAGCGCCTATCACCACTCCTAACCCCCCCAGCCCCCCTCACCACTCCACCCCCACCCCAGCCCACCGCCAATCACCACTCCTAACCCCCCCAGCCAGCCCAGTGCCCATCACCACTCCTAACCCCCCCAGCCCAGTGCCCATCACCACTCCTACCCCCCCCACCCCAGCCCATCACTACTCCTAACACCCCCCAGCCCAGCCCAGCCCAGCCCATCACTACTCCTAACCCCCCCCAGCCCAGCCCAGCCCCCATCACCACTCCTAACCCCCCCAGCCCAGCCCAGCCCATCACCACTCCTAACCCCCCCCCAGCCCAGCCCAGCCCAGCCCATCACCACTCCTAACCCCCTCCAGCCCAGCCCAGCCCAGGGAAAATTAAAAAAAAAACCGCCCGGTCGGCGGCCGGGGTCGGGGCCGCCACGGCGGGGTCGCGCGTGCCGCGGGGCCCCCCGGTAGCCACCCGGCAGAGCCGGCCCTCCCCGTAGCAGCTCTCACTTTGGCGCTGCAGCCACACGCGCCGGCTTGCAGAGCGTGAGGGAAGAGTTCCCTCGCTGCTCTGTTAAGCCCGCGGGGGCTGATGGGAAGTTCCCATCAGCCCCCGCGGGCTTAACAGAGTCGCGAAAGGGAAACTCTTCCCTTCGCGCTCTGCAAGCCGGCGCGTCTGACTGTAGCTCCAAAGAGAGAGCTGCTACGGGGAGGGCAGGATCTGCCGGGTACAGGGGGGCCCCGCGGCACGCTCGATTCTGCCGCGGCGGCCCCGACAACGGCAGCAGACAGGGTTGTTGTTTTTTTTTTCGATTGCGGACCTTCCCGCGTGCCAGCTGCAAGGCCTTCGCGTGCCACAGCTGGCACGCGTGCCATAGGTTCGCCATCGCTGCCTTAGACTATAAGACAGTCAGTTTTAATTACAAACTGATTTTACAAATTTGAACATTTTACAGATGTCCAAAAGAAAAGCCATGTTTCAAAGGTCAGCCTACATTTGCAATTACACATGACAACAGCTTGCTGTAGTGTAGGGGGGGAGTAAGAAGAGTCCCTTACTAATACTTGACATTGGTGGATGTATATCAGAGATTTATTCTATATCTGAAGGCTTGAGAGTGAAGGTGCACTACAGGATTATCTCTCATCCCTAGTAGCTTGTGATGTATAAGGCGGAAATGTGTAGATGGATATTCTTCATGGAAGACCAAGGGAGGAGCTATGGAGATTTGATGATGTCATTTACTAGTATTAAAACCCATAGTATGGGTGAGGGTGGGTTATCTTTTTCTGCTTTTCCACCAAATGTACAGAAGGGTCAGAGTTCGAACGGGATGAGTACATTATTCCTGAGGAGCTGGGACCTAAGCTAAGTATCAAAGAGGTCGAGGGACAAATTAGAAAGAGGAGCAGTATTTTTCTTCCTCATCCAGATGAGGGTTTGAAACTCAAGGTCAGAGTTATTAGATTATTTTGAGTAAAGCCCAGCAACCAGGAAGCAATAGTTTCAAACTGGAAGGTCAAGGAGATTGGAAGAAAAGATTTGTTTAGCTCAGAAGCATGCCTGAGTAGAGTCAGCACCCAAGGTTGGAATGGTTGAACTGCCAGGACAGGGTACTGTCAGTCAAGATGACTGCAAGGTTGAAGAATTAGAGTTCAGATTTTTAAGACATTTTTGAGGGTATTTGTCCTACTGTACCTTGTGGCTCATGCAGCCAGAGATGAAAGAGGAAGTTTGGGGAACTTGTCTACTCAGATGATCCCTAGAGTTCAAGGAACGATGACATTAAAAGAATTTAGCAGACTTGTAAAACACTTTGCAGTTTTCCAGAAATTGAAATGTGAGACCAGAAAGAAGAAGGACTCCTATCAGTCTGATCAGGAGGAATACCATTATTCCAGGAAGAAGAGACAAGATAGGGAGATTTTGGCTTTGGGAAGCACTGGATAAATAGTTTTCAACAGTTTGTGTATCAACTAACCTGTGCATTGTGGAAAGAACAGGTTTTGTCTATTTATCACCCAGTAAAGAGATTTGGACCAATATTCAAAGCCAATTAAGCATTTGGCAATGACTGTTGAATGTAGAAATGACTTATCTGTAGATTTTGAAAAGTTATATAGACTGTATCAGGCTATTTAAATTACTAAAAATCTCAATACTATCTGTGTAATTCTGGGAGGGGGTGGGGAGGGGCAAGTGCAGCCCTAAAAATTATTTGGATAGCAACAATCTTCAGCCACTAATTGGATAATTTAGGTCTGAAAAGCAGGTATAACTAAGTATATAGTGCAGGCATGGTCACTAGCTGCTTCAGATATTCAGGGCTGAGAGGAGAAGAGGTAGACACCATTGCTGATATGGAGGGCTGTAAGGGTGGAGGTGGAAGCTGTTGCTGATGCAGGAGACTGTGAGGGGAGGAAGTAGAGACTGATGTGCTTAGGGGACTGGAAAGGCCGTTGCTGGGACTTGGAGAAGGGAGGCTGATGCTGGGGCTGCGAGAAGGGGTTATAGCCGGAAAATTGTGTTTTGTATAATTAAATAGAATCCACCTAAAAAACCACTAAAATATTTTTTCACAGTGCAGATATATCAGTAAATCCCTACTTTTTCAACCCTGGAAAAGCACATAATTGCTTCATAAATAAACCCCTAAATTTCCAAATGATAAACACCTAAGATCAGAAGTCCTACCTATATGAATAGCAACGCTGAATATACTGATTAAGTCAAACAATGGTGTCAGCGCTTAACTTAAGCTTTACACTTTATTGGGGTGAGTAGAGATTGATTGTATGAGGACAGACAGAGTGTCCACAGAGAACTTAGGACCCCAGTGTGACTTAGTCTTGTCCTTGCCTAACATGAATCGGAAAGTAAGAAAAGAGTCTTCTCCTTCACCTATTAGCCCTCAGGGTACAGATTTGCAGAAGAGGTACTGGAAGGATCTGCAACAAGTAGCATAAGAACTTGCTGCAGCAAGAATTAATCCACTGTACGCCATCTCTTCATAAAGACTGTTAATAAATGTTAACAAATAAAAGAAACTAAATAATAGACAAATAAATAAAAGAAACCCTTATACATCAGTTTTCAGTGAGCCGATAGGCAACAAAGATAACCAGTCATTTTATCTGGTTCTCATAACCCAGATATTCAGCCTCATTTAACTGGCTTGAGTTGTCTAAATTTAAACAAACAAAATTTCACTGGCTAGATTTAGGTTAACCATTTGCACTACTGGAATTGCCTGGCTATATTTATCCAGTTAGTACTGAAAATGTGCCTTGGCCATCTAAATCTAAAACCTGGACTGGGAATGCTTCCAGAAATGCCCTTTGTTTCTGATTGCCTATATTTGTGTTTCTTGTGAATTTAAGAAGACAAATTTAGCCAGTCAGCTGGGTGAAAAAATTTCAAACTCAAAAGTTAACCTGGTTAAGATAAAGGGGGTTAATTTAGAAGCCCTATTCGTGCTTTAGACATCTGGAAATGAGCACAGAGAAGATAAGAACATAAGATATGCCATACTGGGTCAGACCAAGGTCCATCAAGCCCACTATCCTGTTTCCAACAGTGGCCAATCTAGGTCATACATACCTAGCAGTTTCCCCAAAAGACACAGAGACATCTCCAGAGGCATTTTGGAAGCTGGGTCTGTGAGGCCATCAGTCTGAGTGGGTTGTGATAGTGGCATGGCCAGACCTTTCCTAAGAATCTGGACGTCTCCATCTGATCTCAAAAATGTGATGGATGTCAGGAGTCACATCTAAGGTTATACCTGCTCCAGGCATGAACAGGCATCTGGAAAGTGAATATTTTGTCATGCAAATCATGACATCAAAAATCGCGCGCGAGGCCCCGGCTCCCTCTGTACAGCCGCCAGCGTGAAGAGCCTTTTCCTTCACGCTGGCGGCTGTATCTGTGAAGCTGCGAATGCTGGGAAAGGTTAAAGGGCATTGCCTTTAACCTTTCCCAGCAATCGCGGCTTTACAGATACAGCCGCCAGCGTGAAGGAAAAGGCTCTTCACGCTGGCGGCTGTACAGAGGGAGCCGGGGCCTCGCGCGAGCTTACCCTGCTCCCTCTGAAGCCCTGCGGTGTGTGGGCCAGCCCCGGGTGGGCCCTTGCCAGCTGTGGGCCCTACGCCATGGCGTACATGGCGTATAGGTAAATCCGGCCCTGGCCCTGGATATCCTGGATTGGACTTGGACTTCCATCCTAAAATGCCACTTTAGCTAGATAAAGCTTTTGAAAATTGACCAGTTAGTGCTCATAGGAAGTTTTCAGTAAATATAATGAGCTCTCTTTTCCAAAAGATTTCTCCTGTTATGTACTGTAACTACAGCAAAAAAAAAAAGCATCTCTTGAAAATATGAGGAACTTAGGTCCCAGTTTTCGAAGGCATTTACACGGGTATCTGCACTAGTTACCTACTGTATACAAATGCCTTAACAGGGAAATTTCGAAGGCACCTACATGGGTAGTGCCTTCAAAAATTCCCTGGTTTGTCCCTTACACGCCCCGATGATATGCGGTTAGCATCAGGGCATATCAGGGGCATTCCGGGGTGGAGCCAGGGTGGAGGAAAGGGCTAAGTGTGTAGCAGCGATTTTTGATGCTACCCGGTTAGCCCTCAATGCCTTAAAGATAGTCTCGGCGGCTGCTGGCATGTTCAGCCAACCTGGATTTTCACTTCCGTTGCTGCGGAAGTGAAAATCCCAGTTAAGGGGGTCGGGGGCATAGCCTGCCTAAATTAAAATTGGGCCCTTACACTTTACCTAAGGAACAGGAAAATAGGTGAAGTAATTAAGGAATGGATTTAATGTATCTTGTACAAAAAGACCAAAACATATTGTAAAACTGCAACCTTCTCCTTACTGGTCTCTCTGTGAGCCATCTCTTTCCCCTTCAATCTATTCAAAATTATGCTGCTCGACTAATCTTTAGCCAGCCTCGCCATGCCCACATTACTCCTCTTCTCAAGTCGCTTCACTGGCTCCCTATCCAATTCCACATCCAATTCAAACTTCTCCTCCTGACCTATAAATGCATTCACTCTATAGCCCCTCATTACCTTTCATCTCTCGTCTCTCTCTACATCCCCTCTCGGGAACTTCGCTCTTGTAACAAATTGCTTCTATCTAGACCCTCCACTCACACCGCTAACTCCCTACTTTGCTCCTTTCACCTTGCTGCACCGTATGCCTGGAACAACCTACCTGTGTCTATACGCCAGGCACCCTCCCTGGCCCTCCTCAAGTCCAGGTTGAAAACCCACCTCTTCACTGTCGCTTTCAGATCCTGACTTCTACCCTTTGTCCTAACCTGACTCCCGTCCTTTGTCATGTCTTAAACTGTAAATGCCATACTTGGTTTTTGTAAATGCCATACTTGTTTTGCCCGAATTGTAATTGCCATACTTTGTTTTACCCCATACTTTGCTTTATCCCGAATTAACTATTGCTCCGTGTCACCATAATTGTTTTCCCAATCTGTCTATTGTTCTGTGTTGTCTTGACTAGATTGTGAGCTCTGACGAGCAGGGACTGTCTTTTTGCTTATATTTCTGTACAGCGCTGCGTGCGTAGCGCTATATAAATGTTAAATAGTAGTAGTAGTAAAACATTAAAATGGAGGCAATGTAATAATCGAAGATTCAGCTGTGCGGAATATTAGATTTTCTTGGTCATGCTTTATTTTAGAAACAAGTTAATATCTGTAATATGTATGACATATCAGCATTGAAAAACTAATAAATCTTCTTCACTAATTCCTATTCAGGTGATTATTTTTGGTTCAAGTCATTCCAAATTCTTTTTGAGTGCAAGCTGTCAGCTAGCATGAGATACTAGTTTTTAGCTGAATTTCAACTGGAAAACATTTTAGTAATATTTTGAAAGAAGTATTCATGTCACGTAGAAGGATGGAGGGGACATCGTAGACATACCCCACACTGCCTTCAAAATTCTACAGAATGGATCTACCACATATCTAAGAGCCCTCCACCAGACTGCACCGGAAACCAGAACAAGGAGAGGCCACACAAAAAACATTTTATCAATCCCTTCAGAATATGTGAAAGGCAACACAGCTACATCTAGACGAGCCTGCTCACTTTACTCACCTGGACTGTGGAACTCACTGCCAGAAAAGATAAGAGCCGCTACTGACCCACAGGTATTCCGAAAACTCCTAAAGACGTCCCTATTTAAAGAATGCTTTGAAGATTCGGTAACCTGATTATGCTTTGACCAGGCCAAGATCTGCCTAGTAGGTAGCCTCCCTGCTACTACCTAGATCATAACTATGAAGAAAAAACCTTCAAAAATGTGATGACACTCAAAAGGCACAAGAAAAAAGTCAAAACATATGTAATGCCTGTGTATCCGTTTAGCAACCAAACACTACTCAAAGTAACAAAATAACATTTCAGTCAAACAAACAGTTTTTCTGTCGGGATCCGCCGACCTGAGATGGGGAGAGGAAAAACTCCCCTCTCAACGTCGGCAGAAGCCTTTTTTTTTATTTTTTTCAAAACAAAAGGAATAGTAGTGAGAATCACTTATCTGATGGTGAACCAAAAGGGCAGCAAAATAGCAAAGCAGCGACATGCATGTTTCGAGCCCAAAAAGGGCCCTGTATCAAGCTGATTCCTCAATATACGCGCCCTTAAAAAACAGGCAATTTAAAGCAACAAAGAAAGCTCTGAATGGCTGCTGAAAAGATAACGTCACCAAAAAACGTCACAAAAAACGTCAGCAAAGACGTCACCAGAAAAAAGGGGGAAGGAGAAACTGAATAACATGACTTCAGTAAAATCCAAAAAGGGGGGCAAGGGATGATCAAAGCAAACTCCACCAATCACATTCTAAATTCAATCCCGTAGGAAGGACTGTTTGAAGCTGAAAAATCCACCGTTATTCACAGCGTTGAAGTGTCTGCTCCCGATCACCACCCTGGGGATCCAGAGGAACGGAATCAATTACCCTCCAACGTAGATCCGCAAATACATGTTGATGTTGAAGACAGTGCTCTACTATGGGAGCCGAGAGAGTCCTGGTGGCCAATCGGGAGGCATGTTCGCCCAGATGAATCCGAACAGGGCGGATAGTTCTGCCAATGTAGGACAAATTACAGGGGCAGGTAATTATATACAGCACAAAGGGTGTTAGACAGGTAGAATGACCTGTAAAAGAAAAAGACCTGCCCGAGAGCGGATGTGACCAGTGAACATCCTCCTCAGTAGTAGCACAAAATCTACAATTTTGACAGGGCCAATGGCCCACACGACGTTCATCAACAACAGAAGGAACTGGTGGAAGGACCGCACGTACCAAGCGATCCCGAATATTCCTGCCCCTAGTATAGGCCAAATGAAGGGGTTTTTGAAAACATGTGTGCACACGCAAAATCCCCCAATGTTTCTTCAAAAGAGCAGTGACAGATGAAGTATATTGCATAAAAGGAAGAACCCCAGTTACCTTGTCCAACTCTTCTTGCCGAGGGGCACCAAAGGGGGATGCAGATAGAGATTCAGGGCCATCCAAAAGCCATTCCCTATGGGAAAACCGAGCTCTTGTGTACGCCCGACAGATCACTGCTGCGGGGTAGCCACGATCCAGAAGGCACTACCTAGATCATCCTAACAAAAAGCCCCAAAATTAGTGATAATAGAATAACCTCACCAAAAAATCACTAAATACGGGGGGTATTTAGTGATTTTTTGGTGAGACTACCTAGATCATGACATGTCATTCCATAATGTATAGAGCCAAGAGTTCTTTATATGATTACCTGTAAATAAGGTTATCTATTACTCACTTGTTCTTACACATGTTCCCTGTTCTATATACTTGTTCTTAGCTCTATATAAGCCACTTTGATTCCTGATAAAGCGGTATATAAAGCCATACAAATAAATAAATAAATATATGTCACTAAAACCTATTGCTCTTCCTATAGACCCACATCCTAAAGCTGTTTCATCACAATATAAATGTGCCATTGGCCCCATTCAAAGACTCCTCTGAGACAAATATGAATAGACATGCCACAGAAGGAATCAAATAGGGGCTAGTATTCGGCAGTGGCAGTCAGCACTCTTAGAGCTCCTGGCCACTGCCACTTTAACCTACATTGGAAAGTTAGCGCCGGAGCTTATCCAGTGTCTGGTGCTGAATATCCATTTTCACTGGACAGCACAGTTGTTATCCAGTTAGTAACAATATTCAACCACTAACTGGACAGCAAAAAACACATAGTTAGGCCAACCATTGACCTGTCCTAACTTTATGCAGTTTTGCTATCATAAGAACATAAGATATGCCATACTGGGTCAGACCAAGGTCCATCAAGCCCAATATCCTGTTTCCAAGAGTGGCCAATCTAGGTCATAAGTACCTAGCAGTCTCCCCAAAAGACACAGGTTCCTTAATGCTTGTATTGGGTCAAGCAGTGATATCCTGGGTCCCTTATAATAATGGTTTATGGACCTTTCCTCCAGGAACATATCCGGTCTGAATATCACCGCTAGCCCCATAGCTGTAAGAGTTGCCCCTGATCTACCCACAGACCACCCAGGGATAGTGCCGCTGAACATCAGGATCATCGTGATTCAGGTTGGTTAGCTGGTCCTACTAAACCCTTTTGAATATGCCCCCTTATTTATTTTTTTCAATTTGTTATATTCAGCAACCATAAAGAAAGTAAATCTTTTGGCAAATCAACCAAGGAAAAAGAAAAAGCATACAAAGCAAAACAAAAAAATTGCAAAAGTCCACATTAAGTGTCATTGGATTCAGGCAACAAAAACAACCTACTAGATTCCTTTTACATCTCTAACCAGAACATTCAATTATTTATTTATATTTTACATTTCTTATACACTGCCTTTCATGATATCAAGGTGGTTTACATTGAACAAACTGAAATTACATTGAACAGGGCATTGTGACTTGGAGATAACTATTTTACAGGGAACATGGGCAATGGAGGGTTAGGTGGCTTGCCCAAGACCACAAGGAGCACCTGTGGGACTAGAAACCCCAGTCCTTCTGGCCCAAGATTGCTGTCCTCTAGTGGGATTTGAACCTCTGGCTGTCTGGTCTGAAGTATCTTGCCCCAACCACTAGGCCACTCCTCCATCCCTAACTATGAAGTAGCTGCAATGAAATTACTTATCCAGAAGAAACTTTTCAAGAAGCGACATCTATAAAGATAAATCTATTAGCCGAGTACATCACAATACACTTGCAGGGAAATTTTAAGTAAAACGTTTCACCAATCACCAGAACCTTAGATTTTAATTGCAGAAATGACTTCCGACGAAGTCGAGTAGCTTTGGCTACATCCCACCCCCCTCCCTTATTTTTTAATTTAAAAGAAATTGCCATTTAATAATTCAGTAGAATGGGGACAGCATAAAGACACATGGATAATTTACTCACACATCTTTGTTGTATTTTCAGCTACACTATCAGCCCAAGTCTAGTGCAGAATATGTCAGTATAACCTTACACAAACTTAGGCCTTCTGTTTCTGTTCTGATCTTTAAAACATAAGTTACATGGTTAACAACTTAATATCGCCACTATCACAAACACTCCTGGCTACACCCTTGGACCACTCCTAACCCCATCTTCCTTTATACAGAGAAATGTTGGCCAGATAGAAGGTAATTTTATAAAATCATTCTGTGCATAAAATGAAGTCATGCGTAAAACTATGCACAGTGCAATTAGATGCATACTGTGACCCTCCAGGTTGACAGTGGGTAGGACCACAGCCATATCTCCCTTTCCATGTAAAGAGGAAGCCATAACAAGGAGGAAAAGAGAGGGCTAGAGATAGACCCCCAAAAAATGTCAGGGTTCCATTAAGCCCAGGACTTCTCCAGCAATGTTCACTCCCCTTCCCAGCTCCTGTGTTACAGATAAAATTCAGGGAGGGTTGGAAGAAGAGGAGTTTCCAGGCCCATCACTGTGTGAAGTCACTTCCTTTGCAGCACCTGAGGCAGAAGGATACATGACTGAAGAGGAGCTTGGGGGTTTGGAACAAATGAAAACGGCCTCAATAGAAAAGCTACTACAAGGTACGGAGCCTATCGACTGCCCTTTAAGCAGGAGATATATTACGTATGTGTGTGGCTGAATGAAAGAACTATTAGTTAGATAAAGTTGCTCCTTCTTAAAGCAGTTTATGGGAGAGGCAAGCAGAAGAAAGCTCAAAAGGTCAGAGCTTGCTTGCCAGAGGATGGTGGCTGTCCTCCCTGCTAAAATAAACTAGCAGAAAGGGAGAACAGCAAAAGGCTGGTAAAGAACTTGCAGTTACCAGAAATAAGCTATTATAGACTGTGGTATAAACACTGAGGGCCTAATTTTTGAAGGCATTTACACGCGTAACGGCCCTAGTTACCCATGTAAATGCCATATCTGGGTTTTTCGAAGGGCACCTACATGAGTAGTGCCCTTCAAAAATCCGGATATGTCCCTAACATGCCCAGATGCTATGCAGTTAGCATCAGGGCCTGTTAGGGGCATTCTGGGGCAAAGGAAAGGACTAACCAGGGAGCACCAATTTTCAATGCTACCCGCTTAGCCCTCTGCGCCTTAAAGATAGGATTTTCCTCACTTATCTTTCAGGTGCAGGGGCTAAGCAGGTAGCATCGAAAATCAGTGCTACTCGGCTAGCTTCTGTGTGGAGAAACCTGGATTTTCAATGTCGGGGCCGCATATGACCCTGGCATTGAAAATCTGGGTTAGGCGGAAGGGGGCGGGCTATGCGCCGACGCGGCGCATAGCACCACACAAATGAAAATCGGGCACTGAATGCTTATAAAGACTATTCTTTGCTTTTGAGAACTGAAATACTAGTGGAGAGAATAGTTGTTTCAAAAATGGCATCACACAAAATAGCAGCACAAATTATTCAAAACTTTACATAATAAACACAATAAAAAGTTTCATTCCACTTTCACAAATATTGCTTTAGGTATAGCAGCAGCACCAACTTTTATTTTGTTTTTGCTTTTGATAGCAGCCTATGTTCAGAATTTAATTTCTTAAATTCACTTGAGTGCAATAGCCATAAAAAATGGCACTCAGCTCTGACTTGAAGGCTTCTTGATGTTCCTACTTTGGGAAGAGTGACAACATGAAAAATTTCAATGCCATTCCCAAAAGCTCTTCAAACTCCAAACAGAGGAGCATGACTTGCAAATCACTGAAGACATTGCTGAAAAAGCTGTGAATTTAAATGCACAGGCCACTACAGCACATCAGCCAATGCTAATGTTTTGCAGTTGACTCAGTTTGCCCAGGATTGACACGGGAGACAGCTTTTCAAGGGACAGTGCTGCTGGTATCTTTAGTTCTAATGGTTCTTGCCTCTTCTCAAACACATTTCCTGATTTTTTAAGACCTTTAGCATGTGTCCTAACCCCTTAACTCTAAGGGGTATGTTTACTAAACCGTGCAACTGTGCGGGGCGCACTTGAGCATGCGCTAAGGTACCTTAGCGCACGCTAATAGTGCATTTTGGTGCCCCCGCACACGTGCACGCCACCCGCAAAAGTGCGCGGTGCGCTGATGTGCGATAGAGGCGTGGAAAGGCATTTCGAGGGCGGAGGAAGGCTCCCGAGGGGCGGGGGGACGGGGTCAATGAGTGGAGAGTGGGAGGGGAGAGGCTCCCCGCACAGGAGCAGGGCTGAATTTCGGTCCAAAAACTACCGCGAGTGAAAACCTCGCGTTAGAGCCGATTTAAAGGGAAGAGAAACCATTTCCGTCAGCAATGTACAGCAAAACCGGGGAAACCTAAAACACGTGAGCAGTGTGATACATGTGCACAGAACAAAATCTCAAATAAAACCTTAAAATGACCACAAGAAAAATTGAAAAAATTTATAATTCAGCTGGGCAACAGTGATATCACTGGGCAACAATAAAAAACACCCCCAGGAAAGCTAAAAAAAAAAAGAAATGATTTTTGGAAGGGTCTAAGCTCCGTAGACTCTTTCAAAAATCACTGCATTTTATTGGAGCTTTCCTGGAAGTGTTTTTTATTGTTGCCCAGTGATATCACTGTTGCCCAGCTTGGTTTGGGGTTTTTTCCCCCTTTTTTGGAGGTAATTTTTAAGGTGTATTTGCACTTTTGTCCCCATACAAGGTAAATGAGCCCACAGTAAAATTGTGCAGAGCAGGGTGTCTGACTCGTGCGGCCAGATTTCCTATCTCCAGGGATTGCACTGTCTCTGTGGCCCCAGTGTGGTGCAGCGGACACAGCCAGTGCCTGTAGGACCAGAGAGTCACAGATTCAAATCCCAGCTGGGGCTCCTGCCAACCCAGTCCCCATAGTTTTACCCACCACTAAACAGTGATAGTACAGACACTCCTTTATTGCAGAGATTATAAGCATGGTTCCAACACCTATATTTTACCCTACATCGCACACAAACCATAACAATGGGCATTACCTACAGCCGAGTCCCCCAAATTCAGTCCTGGAGTGCCACAACTCAATCAGGTCATATGCTTTTTCCCAGATAGGGACATGTCTGCATGTTGGCGGAGGGGTACACGTGGTGGAGGGGGCAGTGGCTGCAAACCACAGCAGACAGTGGCCTAGGCCTTTGTAGGCTGGCACCGTCCACCGCAACAGACAGGCTCTGTCGGATGTACAGTCATGGACTCCCCAGGGAACACAGCACATCTGTGGCAACATGGTGGTGCAGTGCACACAGACAGTGTGTGCAAGAACAGAAGGTCACCAGTTCAAAGCCCAGCTGGGGCTACAGCCAGTCCAATCCACACATTTTTCCTACAACTAAACAGTGATAGTAAGGACAAACCTTTATTGCTGAGAACATACGCATGATTCATACGCCTATATTTTACCACACCAAACACAGACACCATAAACAGCCGCATTACCTAGAGCAGAGTCTCCCAAATGCAGTCCTGGAGGGCCCCACACCATTCAGGATCCATGCTGCCTCTAATAAAGATGCCTGTGCTGCATATCTATGCACCACCCCCATGGTATGCTGATGTAGCTCATGTATATTTATGAGGGACAGCATGAAAACCCGAACAGTGTTTGGAACACCAGGACTGGAGTTGGGAAACTCTGCCGTAAAGCAGCAGCCAACAGGGCCAGACACACCCACACACACACCCACAGGCCCCATTGGCCAATGCCTCCTGGAGAGGCAGGACATTGGGCCCTGCCTGTATCTCCCAATACTAGCAGTTGCATACCTTAGCAATGCCACCCTACACCTGGGTATATGGTACACAGCTATCAAACATTGCCCATGATAACTGGCAGATATCAATTCCTACGTTAAGCACATTTTGCTCATTGATCTCCACCATAACAATCATTGTGATGTCTGCGGTGTGCGCTGCAGGTCTGGTCTCTGACAGTGTTTACCACCCTGGGGAGTGACCCCCAACAGTATTGCGTACCATATCCATGTCTGTACTGTGCCCAGGACTGGTGTGGTGGGTATGGCTGCTGGACTCCTCTATAGTAGCACAATGCTGGCATAGGTGTGGGGGTGGCTGTCTGTCTATCCAGTGTGTGGTGGCTGTAAACACCTTCCACAGCCCACACTGCCAGCAATGTTGCCAGTATTTCTGGGTCCCTGGGTTTTCCTCTACTTGTGTCTATCTTAATTTTAAACGTAAAAAGATCTTTATCTAATAATTTTATTTAATAATTGCATTTTGCACAAATTATGGATTTTATGCAATTTAGTATGGCAATCTTGTTTTTTTTTTCTCCTTTTTCCCTTCAGTAATAACAAGTGGGACAGATTCATATAGGTAAGAGTTAGCACAGTATTTTTTATTGGATGGAATTATAGGTTTTGTTGTTTTTATTCAAATGATTAATGCATGTTTTAGGTATATTTTGTCACGGTTTTTATACATGTATGATTTTATATTTATATGTGTCATGGAGTATAATTATATATATTTATTTTTATTATTAGATTATTATTATTCTATTAGTGTATAGAAGGTTCGCTGTACTTTAGCATTTATTATTTTTATTCATTTTATTTTATTTTATTTTAAATTATTTATTTTGTATTTATTGATGTTTTAGTTATCTATTGCTGTACCAATACATTTACAGGTGCCGTTTTTATGATTATATTTACGTTCATAATTTGTTTTATGAATGTTTTTAATGGTGTTTTTATATGTTATTGTAGCCTAAGCCCCTGATGAAGGCATGAACGAAACACGGCCTGTGTCGGGCCTGGCTTTATGAAATAAAGTGGTAAATAAATAGTTCCTTCCTTGCCTCCACGTCTTTGGCTGCCCACAGCAGACCATGGCCTAGCCCTGTGTAGGTGGGTGCCGTGCACTGCAGCAGACAGGCTCTGTCTGATCAACAGTCATGGTAGCACCAGGGAATGCACCATCTCTGTGAGAACATGGTGGTGCAGTGCACAGAACCAGTGTATTCAGAAGCAGAAGGTCACAGGTTCAAGTCCCAGCTGTGGTTTCCGCCAACCCAGTCCCCATATTTTACCCACTACTATAACGTGCTAATACAGACAGAACCTTTCTTGCAGATGACGTAAACATGCCAAAAACACCCACATTTTACCCTACAGAGCACAGACGCCATAAACATGCACATTACCTAGAGCAGAGCCTCCCAAATGCAGTCCTGGAGGGCCAAACACCATTCTGGTTCCATGCTGCCTCTGATGAAGATGCCTGTGCTGCATTTCTATGCGCCACCCCCATGGTATGCAGATGTATCTCATGCATATTCATGAGGGACAGCATGAAAACCCAAACAGTGTTTGCCACTGCAGGAATGGAGTTGGGAACCTCTGCCATAAAGCAGCAGCTTACAGGGGCAGACACACCCGCACCCACAGGCCCCATTATCCACAGCCTCCTGGAGAGGCAGGACTTTGGGCTCTGCATGCCTCTCCCAATACTAGCACATGCATACCATAGTAATGCCACCCTAAACCTGGGAATATGGTACACATCTATCAAAAGGTTGCTATGATTACTGGCAGATAGCAATTCCTAGGTTAAGTACAAGTTCCTGAGTGAGCTGCATCATAGCAACCTCTCTGATGTCTGTAGAGTGTGCTACAGGTCCTGTGTCTGACAGTGTTTACCAACCTGGGAGTGACTCATACAGTATTGCGTACCATAGCCATGCTTGCACTGTGCCCAGGACTGGTGTGGTGGCCTGGGCTGCCCAACACCTCTATAGTTGCACAATGCTGGAATAGGTGTGGGAGTGTGTGTCTGTCTATCCAGTGTGTGGTGGCTTCCAACACCCTCCACAGCCCACACTGCTAGCACTGTTCCCAGTATTGGACTGCCAATGTGCATAATGAGGAGCAAGCTATCGTGGGAATAGCCTGGATAGGGTGGCATGGCCTGGCCGCATCTGCACAGGGCATAGGGCAATGGCTCGGACATTGTAGTGCCTGGTACCACCTGCACGGACAGAGTGGCCACAGCATGTCCTGCTGGGAGGTCACTCTCACCCTGACTGAGCAGTGACCACGGCATGGCTAGGTTCCCCCATAGTGCTATATAGTATTTCTCTCATGTGATATATATGGGTTTCCTTTTGGGGCTCAATCACTGACTTATCTGCTTGGTGCGTATGCTGACATCCCTGTTCCGGGTACATGCATCTTCTCTAGGACCATGCACTATGGACTAGCTGGCGGACTGTCTGCAGCTAGTATGCTGTCTTACTGGAACACCTTGCAGGGTGCAGCGGCTGGAGGCTTGCTGCTGGAGAATGTCAGATAATGGTTTGGGGCAGCTGAGCATTTCCAGGCCTACCGTCTGTCTGCTATTGTGTTATGGATGTGTTCCGCTCTGTCTGTTCCCCAGCAGGACTGCTGTTGCTGGTCCCCTCTGCCATTGCAGGGAGGTAGACTGTGGATCTATTGGTGAGTGATCCTGTTTCCCCCTGAGCCCCAGAGGGTGGGTTGTGTGGTGGTACATAATTTGCCTATGGATCCATACACCACCCCCCCTTCCCCCACAGCAGGTAACAATGGCACCAACACAGGATATGCACTGGTCTGGGTGCAACAGCGCCCATAGGGACTAAACATGACTGGGACATACAGCAGGACACAGCTGTATCCTAGGTATGTCTAACGGACCTATCTATCACACACTGATAGGGTCCTGCAGCATGGCGTATTTCAGCCATGAGAGGTGCTGTGGACCTGGTGCTGGGCGCCCCACTTCAACCTCAGGGTGGGCACTGTACCCGCACAATGTGACTGTCTGTGGCTACTCTGTGGCAGTGCTACACATGGTCTGTTCCCCCTACAAGGCGAGGTGCTGTGGGGGTGCATACCCGATCTTGTTCCCATCTCTCGACTGCTGATTTGCATGTGCAGTGCATCATGGGTACGGGTGGGTTACCCCTATCCTGGTAACCACAGCAGAATGTGGGTGTGGTGCCGTGCAGTCCTCCTGTAGCCAGCCAGTTGTTAGCAGCTCTAGCCCACTGGTTACTTCACTGCCTGTGGAGCCGGAGGACATGGGTTCAGAACCCACAGTGGGGTTCATCAATAGGGATGTCTTAGGCATTGTCTATTTTTATTGTATATTAGTTCTGCCAGCAGGACCACCCTCAGGGTACTGTCCCCTTAGGGTGGCTCATAGGGCGCCCTATAAAGCGCCTTATAAGGTGCCTTATATGGTGTCCTATAGGGGACAGTATAGGGTGCCTTGGCAGACAGCGCACTTTATAATGTGCCCTATGAAGTGCCCTCTAGGGTGCCTTATGTGGCACCTTAGGTTACGCCACTGTGAGGGTGTGTTTGCTGGCAGCACTATTCAGGTACAACTAAACTTCCTCACAGCCCACTACTTAACCCTTTCCAGGCCAAGCCCAGTACTTTCGGGATCTCATCTTCTGCCTATATATTCCTATCAAATGGTATATAATGCATGACCATGCCAGAGGGAACGTCACCATTGGAACATATTGGGTACGACGGGTACAATTTTCCTGACATGTGCAAACATTAACCCGGCTGCAGAATGTGGATTAAAATCTTATAGTAGGCCTTCAAAGGGTTACACATGACACCTCAGCCAGCCTTATTCATTAGGCACACTGGGGAATCGAACTCTGTTTCTGTATTTGGGTGTCTACGTGCTGTCTTAAGCTTGCACGCAGTAGCATGTGCGCTGTAGCGATCGTTGCTGCGTGGCGCGCAATACCGCGCACAACTGCGTGTTATCGGTTACGATGTACCGCCCATGTCCTTTTTTGGCTTTCCTTCCACTAACGCGACTCCTAACGCGAATTGCACTAACGCAGTTTAGTAAACATACCCCAAAGTTTCTAGATGGAATAGATGACTGCTTCTAGGAGCAGCTGGTTCATAAACTGACTAGAGGACAGCAACCTTGGGCCGGAAGGACTGGGGTTTCTAGTCTCACAGGTGCTCCTTGTGGTCTTGGGCAAGCCACTTAACCCTCCATAGCCCATGTTCCCTGTAAAATAGTTATCTCCAAGTTATAATGCCCTGTTCAATGTAATTTCAGTTTGTTCAATGTAAACCGCCTTGATATCATGAAAGGCGGTATATAAGAAATGTTAAATAAATAATAATAACAAGAGGGGAAGCCATTTTTGACCTCGACCTTGGTGGAACACAACATCTGGTGCAAGAGATAAGGGTGTTGGGGCCACTTAGCAATAGTGATCATAGCATGATTATGTTTGATTTAATGAATGGAGGAAGGATGGCAAGGAAATCGACAGTACTAGCTTTTAAGAAAAAACTAAAAGGAGCAGCTGCAAAGGTTATAGATTTACCTCAAGCATAGGTGTTGTTTAAAAATACTATCTTGGAAGCCCAGACCAGCTGTATTCCATGCTTTAAGAAAAGTGGAAGGAAGACCAAAATACTGCCAGCATGGTTTAAAGGTGAGGTCAGACAGACTGTTCTAACCAAAAAGCAACTTTCAGGAAATGGAAAAAGGAACCAAATGATGAAAACTGCAAACATAAGCCCTGGCAAGTTAAATATAAGGCATTGATAAGGCAGGCAAAAAGAGAATTTAAGAAGAAGCTTGCTGTGGAAGCAAAAGCGCATAATAAAAACTTTTTCAAGTACATTCATAGCAAAAATCTTTGAGAGAGCCAGTTGGGCCATTAGATGATGGAGGGGTAAAAGGGGCACTAAAACGGGACAAGGTCATAGCGGAGAGACTGAATGAATTCTGAAGAATATGTAGGGAAGTTACCCATGATAGAAATGATATTTAAAAGTGATGCATCAGAAGAATTGAAAGAAATATTGATAAACCAGGAAGATATATTACAACTATTTGATAAACTAAACAGTAGCACATCACCTGGAGCGGATGGTATACATCCGAGGGTGTTGCAAAAACGGAAATATGTGATTACAGACCTACTACTAGTAATCTGAAAATCATCTGTAATACTTGAAGATTGGTGAATGGCCAATGTAATGCCAATTTTTCAAAAGGATTCCAGGAGTGATCCAGGAAACTACAGACCCATGAGCCTGACGTCAGTACTGGGCAAAATGATAGAAACCATTATAAAGAACAAAATTACTGAACATATAGATAGTCTTGGTTTAATGGGAGAAACTCAACATGGCTTTAACCAAGGAAGGACTTGTCTTACTAATCTGTTATATGTTTTTTGAAGGTGTGAATAAACAGATAGACAAAGGTGATCCAGTCGATATAGTGTATCTGGATTTTCAGAAAGCCTTTGACAAGGTCCATCATGAGAAACTCTTGGCGAAATTAAAAAGTTATGGGATAGGAGGCAGTGTATTATTTTGGATCGGGAATTGGTTAAACGATAAAAAGCGGAGAGTAGGGCTAAATGACCCATTTTCCCACTGAAGAAAGATGAATATTGGAATACCCCAGGGATCTGTGCTGGGTCTGCTGCTTTTTAACATTTGTAAATGACCTGGAAATGGGAATAAAGAGTGAGGTAATCAAATAAGCAGATGACACAAAATTATTCAAAGTTGTTAAAACACAAGAGGTTTGTGAAAAACTGCAAGAGGACCTTGATAAATTGGAAGACTGCACGTTCAAATGGCAGATGAAGTTTAATTTGGACAAGTGAAAGTTATGCACCTACAGTAGCAAAGAACAAACCAAACTATGGTTACACAGTGCAAGGTTCCACATTAAGAACTATCACCCAGGAAAAAGATTTAGGCATCATCATGGATAACATGTTGAAACCCTCCACCCAGTGTGCAGCGGCAGCCAAGAAGACAAATAGAATGCTAGGAATCATAAGGAAAGGAATGGAGAATAAAACAAAGGATATTATAATGGCTCTGTATCTTTCCATGGTGCAATTGCACCTTCAATATTGTGTGTAATTTTGATTACCGTATCTAAAAAACGATATAGCAAAATTAGAAAAGATACAGAGAAGAGCCACCAAATTGGTAAAGGGGATGAAAGGATACCCCATGAGGAGATGCTTAAAAGGTTAGGGCTCTTAAACCTGGAAAAGAGACAGCTGAGAGGAGATATGATAGAGGTCTATAAATTAATGAATAGAGTGGAATGGGTAAACGTAGATTGATTGCTTATGCCATCAGAAAGTAGAAAAAAAAAGGGGACATACAATGAAACTACAGTGTAACCCGTTTAAGACTAATAAGAGAAAATATTTTTTCACTTAACGCGTAATCAAACTCTGGAATTCGTTACCGGAGGTTGAGGTAAAGGCTGTTAATGTAGCTGGGTTTTAAAAAGGTTTGGGCGAGTTCCTGGAGGAAAGTTCCATAAACCATTATGAAAGTGGACCCAGGAAATCCACTGCTTGCCCTAATACAAGCATTGTGAAACCTTTGTGTCTTCTCGGAAACTGCCAGGTACTTGTTACCTGGATTAGCTACTGTTGGAAACAGGATAGTGGGCTTCATGGATTTTGTTCTGACCCAGTATGGCATTTCTTATGTGCTTATGTCTCGTCATACCTTGCAAAGAAAACCCAAGGGTTGCTTGGTCTCCTGCAGTCAACAGCAACTTGACAGCACTTAAAAAAAAGGGGTTGGGGGGGTCATTGTATTTATACTTATGTTTCATGTTCTCATGTATCTGTAAATAGTTAAACCATTTCAGTTTGTAAAACTGTTCTATGTAACTGGTTTGTTTAATGTAAACCACCCCTGATCTCTGGAAGGGGCGATATAGAAAAACTGTGTAAATAAATAAATGATGCCGTGCTTTGGCTACTGGATCTCTCATCAGCATTTGATACCTTGAACCTTGACATTTTGGTGAAATGGTTGGCGTTGTTTAGAGTTGGAGATGTGCCTTTGGGGTTAGAGTCCTTTCTGTCAGGACAGTCAGTATGTAGCGGTATGCGCGCGGTCATCTGCATTGCTTCCAGTGCATTTTGGAGTCCTTACTGTTCCTACTGTTGCTTAATTTATATGTTCTGCCATTAGCCTATCTTATTAAGAGGCATGCTCTTCAATGCCAGGTATTTGCTGAAGATATTCAACTGTACTTCCATTGAGTAAGGATTGGGCTGCCCAGCTACAGAAGTCGGAGCCTGCCTGGTGGGTGGATGAGTGAGAATAAGTTGGTATTGAATCACCAGAAAACTGAGGTTCTTTGAGTTCACCTAGGGGTATGTTTACTAAACCGTCCTAATATTACCGGCGCTAGTTGCAGCAATAATGTGAAGAATGGCATATAAGGAATGGGCGTTCCAGTCCTAAGGTAGCAAGAATCTGTATCACGCAATAGTGGGCACCGTGGCACATTAACGCACGATAACCCTAAGTACATGCCAGCGCAGTGTTAGAAGCTATAATGATGTAGCCCACTGGTTGCTGCAATGACTGTGGAGGCAGAAGTCATGGGTTTGATCCTGCAGTGGTTTAATCTAAAAAGGCTGTCTGAGGCATTTTCATTTAATTTAAACTCAAATATCACCTTTTCCTCCAATACTACCTGGTCAGCAACAAAATCTAGGTAACCCCACCTAAGAAAGTAACCATTGTTAGTTCTGAGATAGTGCACATATTTTCCTTATGTGACCGTTGCCTTCAATCTTGTTCTTTGTAATTATTTCATGTATATAGTTCACCCCTGTTATCCAAGTTTGTACTCCTGTTCTATGTAAAACCAAACAGCTTGTTGTTCTGGTCATTTTGTTATAATGTAAACCACGCTGATATCGAATAGTGCGGTATATAAGAAATTGTAATAAATAAATAAATAAATCAGTGCTGCCAGCAAAAACACCCTCACAGTGCCATAACCTAAGGTGCCTCATTAGGCGCCCTATAAGGCGCCCCATAGGTCACATTATAAAGTGCCCTGTCTGCCACAGCACCCTATAATGTGCCCTATAGGGCGCCTTACAGGGCGCCTATGAGGCATCTTAGGCTACAGCACTGTGAGGGTGTTTCTGCTGGCAGCACTGATTTAAATTAAAAGAAAATGCCTCAGACAGCCTTTTTAAGATTACACCACTGCAGGATGGAACCCATGACCTCTGCCTCCACAGTCATTGAAGTAACCGTAGGCTACATCTCTATAGCTACTGCCAAACTGCTGGCTGGCCACAGAAAGACTGCAGGTCACCACACAACCTGTCTGCTGAGGTTACCAGGATAGGGTAAACCCAACCATACCGTACCCATGATGCACTGCACATGCAGATCAGCAGTCTACAGCTGATCACATAATGGGGTATGCACTCCCACAGCACCTAGGCCTGGGAGGGGGAACTGACTGTGTGTGTTACTGGTACAGAGTAGCTACATACCGTGACATTATGCGGGTCCTGTGCTCACCCTGAGAGTGAGGTGGGACAGCCAGCACCAGGTCCGCAGCACCTGGGTTAGTTGAGATAGGCTATGCTGCAGGTCCCCATCAGTACCAGTGTGTGATACATAGTCCTTGCAGACACACCTAGGATGCATCTGTGTCCGTCTGTATTTCCCAGTCATGTCTAGCCGTTGTGGACTATGATGCACCCAAAATAGTGCATATCCTGTGTGGGTGCCATGGTCACATGTTACAGGTGAAGGGGGGTGTTTGGACCCACAAGTGGATGAAGTAGCACCACCCAACCCGCCCTCTTTGGCTCAGGGTGGGGGGACAGGATCTCCCACCAACAGATCGACGTTGCACATCTCTGCAATGGTGACAGTTGAGAAGACCATCAACCCCAGTCCTGCTGAGGAACAGGCAACCTACAGCACAGTCAATACAGACCTGTATGCATCACATAAGGTAATGGCAGATAGGCAGAACCCTGGAGAAGCTCAGCAGCCCCCCACCACTATCTGACATTCACCAGCAGAGGGCACAGTCAGTCTCTACCCGCTGCACCCTGCAAGGTGTTCCAGCCATACACATGCTAACTGCAGACAGTCTGCTAGCTAACACATAGTGCATGCTCCTGGAGGAACTGTGTGCACCCAAAAATGGGATGTGAGCACACACACCAAGCAGGTATGTCAGTGATTGGGCCACAGAAAAAAGAACCCATAAATATCACTTGAGAGAAACACTGTATAGCACTATGGGGGAACCTAGCCATGCCGTGGTCACTGCTCAGACAGGTTGAGAGTGACCTCCCAGCACGACATGCTGTGGCCACCCTGCCCATGCAGGTGGTGATCAGGCACTGCAATGTCCCAGCCATTGCCCTATACCCTGTGCAGATGCATCCTGCCCAGGCCACCCTGTCCGGGTCATACCCACAGTACCTTGCTCCTCATTATGCACATTGGCAGGCTAACACTGGAAACAGTGCAAGCAGTGTGGGCTCAGTAAGGTGTGGGCAGCCACAACACACTGGATAGACATACACACACTCCCACACCTATGCCAGCATTGTGCAAATATGGAAGTCTGTGGCAGCCCTGGCTGCCTCACCAGTCCTGGGCACAGTGCAGGCATTGCTGTGGTATGCAATACTGTTAGGGTCACTCCCCGGGGTGGTAAACACTGTCAGAAGCAATAACTGAAACACACTCCACAGATATCAGAAAGCTTGCTATGATGAATCTCTATCAACAAATCGTGTTTAACTTAGGATTTGTTAGCTGCATTTAATCATAGCAACCTTTTGATATATGTGGAACGTGTTCCCAAGTTTAGGACGGCATTGCTAAGGTATGCAGGTGCCAGTATTGGGAGATGCTGCTCCACGCAGGGCCCAACAGCCTGACTCTCCATAAGGCTTTGGATAGTGGAGCCTGTGGGTGTGGGTGTTTCTGCCCCTGTTGGCCGCTGCTCTAGGGCAGAGGTTCCCAACTCCGGTCCTGGTGGGCCAAACACGGTTCAGGTTTTCATGCTGTCCCTAATGAATATGCATGAGATACATTTGCATACAATGGGGGCGATGCATACAAATGCAGCACAGGCATATTTATTAGGGACATGAAACCTAAATGGAGTTTGGCCCTCCAGGACTGCAGTAGGGAAACTCTGCTCTAGGGATTGCACATGTTTATGGTGTCTGTACTCTGTTGGGTAAAATATAGGCATTTCAGGCAAGTTTAATTTATCTGTCATAAAGGTTCTGTCTTTATTACTATGGTTTAATACTGGGTACACTATGGGGACAAGGTTGGCAGGAGCCATAGCCGGGACTTGAACTTGTGACCTGCTGCCCCTGAACACACTGGCTGTGTGTGCTGCACCAAACTGTTGCCACAGGGGTAGATCATTCCCTGGGGATACCATGACTGTTCGTCAGACAGACCTTGTCTGTTGCAGTGCACGACACCCTCCTAAATGGGGCTTGGCTGTGGTCTGCTGTGGGCAAATGCCACTGCCTCCTCCGCCACCAGCACCCCTCTGCCACCATGCTGACATGCCCTTATGCCGATGGTGCTGGTGGTGCGCAGTCCCAGGCCATCTAGTGTGCCAGTCGGCAGCTGCCTATGGTGTGGGTTCTCGGGTAGGGGTGCCTACATGGACATGCATGCTTCCCCCGGCACTGCCTGCCAATGTTATGTGCCCTGGGGGTACCTGCTGGGTAATATCCCCTGTGACACTGTGGGACACACACTCATGCCCATGTTGGTCCCTCATCAGTTGCTGTCTTGCTGCTTTACAGTTTTGGCATTCCTATGTGCCACCTAGGCATCTGCCTAGTCCGCACTGTGCCCCAGCTGGACCACAGCATGTGCCACCTGCAGCCCCCTGTATCCCATTTACAGCATCAATAAAGTTGCCCTTTCCTACGTGCCCACTCTGCTGTTGCTGCACTTGTGCACGCCCTAAAAAACCTGCCCAATATAAATGACAAAAACCCTGATCACCGCTATTTCAATGTAGGATCATTCACTTTTAGGGGGACAGAGCATAGACCCTTCCAAACATGATAGCTTCCTTTTTACGCTTTGTCAGTAGTGTTGCTTTATGTTTATCATTAATATCACTATTGGCCAGCTTGGTTATTGGGATTTCAGATGTGGTTCTGGTCATTTTATATGTTTATTTGCCTTTTTGGTTCCTGCACATGTATCACTATTATCACTTCTCTGGGTTTCCCTGCCTTTGCTGTACATTGCTGACTAAAATGGTTTCTCTCTCCTGCAAATGTGCCTCTAACGCGAGGGTTTCACTGGCGTTAGAGTTCAGACCCGGATTTCACAGCGTTAGTGTGCCTGGAGCCTCTCCCCGCTCACTCTCCGCCCACTCTCCGCCCACTCTCCGCCCATTGACCCCTATCTCCACCCTCTGGGAGGCCTTACTCCACCCTTCAGAGCCATATTTCACAGCGTTAGTGTGCCTTAACGCCGCTGCCGACGTTATCGCGCAATACCTTATGTTATCGCGCGATAATATCGCGTGATAGCATTACGTATCGTGCGATAACGTCGCCGCTGCTACGTTAAAACGGTTTAGTAAACATACTCTCTAGTCTGCCATGCCGAGGGTTTCAGTTGGAAGTAAAGGACCAAGTACAGAGTTTAAGAGTTATTTTAGATAGTGCCCTAACTTTGGAGCTCCAGGTCTCTAAGGTTAAAAAGTTAGTTTCTTTTATCTTTGCCAGCTGCAGAGGATGTGGCAGCTATTTAATCAACAGGATATGATTGCATTTGTCCAGTTAGTGATTTTTTCGAAGCTAGGTTATTGCAATGTGCTGTATTCTGGATCCCTGCAAAGCCCTTTGGGCGCTTGCTGAGGGTCCAGAATACAGCAGCCAAGTTAGTGGTCGGGGCTAGGGTTAGGAATCATGTGACACCTATATTGGAGGCCCTGCATTAGTTGCCTGTCGTGCTACATGTTAAATTTAAGCTGTTCTTTACTGCTTTTAGAATATTTCACTCACTGGTCCGGGTTATTTGCTGGCCTGTTTTCAGGTGTATAATCTTTCCTGGGTTGCTCAGTCTCAGGGTACCCATTTATTGGTTCTGCCCAGTGCAAGACTGTTCCGCTTGGTGCGGTTACAGGTCAGGGCATTGGTATTCTCATTGCCTTTTTTAAAGAATGGGTTGTCAGTTGACATCCAATTCCTGGATAATTTTATGGGGTTTAGGAAGGCGGTGACGTCATTTCTATTCCCTCGGGGTGGCTGAGCAATTGGGTGGTTTGAGGGTGCTTCTACTGCTGCTGCTGTAATGTTGTTAATATATCGATCTGTTTATATTTATTTTATTATTGCATGGGGGGGGATTGTATATATATGTGGGGGGAGGGGTTGTATCCTGCTTTGTGCTTATTGTAAGAGCAGGTAAAATATCCAATAAAATGAAATGAAATGAATAGTGATTGTGTTCTCATTTGACCTGAGAAAATGCTTGGGTCACAATGTAAACCATATTGTAAATGTAAGTGTAATGGTAACTCATAAGGTATCTTCTCCTGAGCGTATTCAATAAAAATGAGATATTAAAAAAGTACTTTCATAAAAGTTGTGCTTGCTTTAGAGGAAGTGAAAAATCAAATAGGGAAAACTTTTTGATTGTAAATGCATTTCTACTCTAAAACAGAAATGCACATATAATTTTTCAGCCCACCCAAACCACATCTATAACATTCCTCTTTTAAATCTTTGCATCCGGAAGATCCACATGCATAAATAGCATCTTCTTGAAATCTCTATTTAAACATATACTGTAGATGCTTCTAAAATGGCCATATTAGAAGCCTAATTTTGGTGCCCATTGCTGAAAATCAGTGCTAAACTCCTAACATTTTCCATATCCTAAATCTGTCCCTGTTGCCACCCATTGTTTAGGCTCCTAAATTTTTTAGCCTAGTGAAACCAGAAGCAGAAATTTAGGAATTCAGCCCTAGTACATTCTCAAAAAAGCCAATGTAGACAGGGCCGGCATGTCCATTGAGCAGGAATGTTGTTTGCACAGGGCCCTGCGTTTCACGGGGCCTTGCGCAAACAACATCCTGCATTGAAGACCGGCAGGCAGGGCGGCTTTAGAAGGAGCCGGAGAGGCACCGGCTCCCTCTAACAGCTGCCAAAGTGAAGCACGTCTTCTCCCTTCACTTCGACAGCTGTACTGAAGTTTAGAACACTGACGCGCTGAGCGCCGGGAAACAGGAAGTTCCTTTGAGATCAGCACGGCAGCGTTCTAAACATCAGTACAGCTGCCAAAGTGAAGGGAAAAGGCATGCTTCTCTTTGGCAGCTGTAGAGGTGAGCCGGGGCCTCTCCGGCTCCTTCTTAGCCAGCCATGGGGCTCTTCGGGAGGGAGTGAGGGCTTGGACTGAAAATGGGCTATGGGGGGTGTTGCTTTGACTGGAAATGGGCTGTGGGGGGTTGATAGGATTGGAAATGGACTATGGGATGGTGATGCTAGGACTGAAAATGGGCTGGGGGTTACTATGACTGGAAATGGGCTGTGTGGGGTTGCTAGGACTGAAAATGGGTTGGGGGGTTGCTAGGACTGGAAATGGGCTGTGAGGGGGGTTACTAGGACTGGAAATGGGCTGAGTGGAGGGGGAACTTGAACTGCAAATAGCTGATGGGGAGGGGGGCTTGGAATGGAAATGGGATGTGAGGGGAGGGAGCTAGGACTGGAAATGGACTGTGACGGGAAGGCTTCAACTGGAAATAGCTGATGTGGAGGGGAGCTTGGACTGGAAATGGACTGTGGGAGGGGAGCTAGGACTGGAAATGGGCTGAGTGGGGGGGAGCTAGGACAGGAAATGGGCTGATGGAGGGGCTAGGGTAGGACTGGACATGGGCTGTTGGGGTAGGATTGTAGGATTGAAAATGGGTTGTGGTGGGGGCTTTGATTGAAATGGACTCATGGAGGGGCTAGGACTGGAAATAGGCTCTTAGAGGGGCTTGGATTAGAAATGGGCTGAGTGGGCGGAGCTAGGACTGTAAATGGGCTGATGGACTGGGATTTGAATTGGGCTGATGGAGGGGCTAGGATAGGACTGGAAATGGGCTGTTGGGGGGGCTAGGATTGGAAATGGGCTGTGGTGGGGCTTGGATTGAAATGGACTCATGGAGGGGCTAGGACTGGAAATAGGCTCATGGGGGTCGGATTGGAAATGGGCTGAGTGGAGGGGAGCTAGGATTGGAAATGGACTGATGGTGGGGCTAGGAAAGGACTAGAAATAGGCTGATAGGGGGTTGGGATTGGAAATGAGCTGACGGAGGGGCTTGGATAGGACTGGAAATGGATGGGGGAGCTAGGACTGGAAATGGGCTGATGGTGGGGCTAGGATAGGATAGGAAATGGGCTGATGGGGGGCTAGGACTGGAAGTGGGCTGATGCGGGGACTAGAAGGGAGCGGATGCTGGGTGGGGCTGGAACTAGAAGGGAGCTGATGTTGGGTGAGAATTAGAATGGATGGGGACTGGGAGAGTGAAATGGAGAGGGGAAAAATATTTTGTGTGGGAGGGAAGAAAAATCTACGATTGGCCGGGTATTGGGAGAGTAAGTGGGGATTGAGGATGGAGGGGTAAAATTTGAGTGATGAAATTGAGGATGAAAAAGGAATAAAGAAAGAGATGGAGGAAAGGGCAAAAGGAGAAAGATTAGTATGTTAAAGTAGATGTAGAGAGAGAATGGAAAAAAAACTAGAAGAGAGAAGAAAGGACAAATGGACAGCAGACAATGGAGAGTTAGCAGAAAACAAGAAGAAACCAGAAGAAAGTGTCTGGAGCTGGCAACTAAAAAAAAAGGCCCAAAAGGTAGAAAAATATCTCTTTATTTTGAATTTATTAACTGGAATATGTCATCTCTGGGAAATGTGCATCATTAATGTCTGTGCTTTGTTTAGTACAAGAGGAAATTAATTTATAGTTTTATTTCTACAGTGTTGTTGTACATTCCATGTTAGGCTTTTGGGGTTCCCAGTTTAATTATTGTCTTCCTATTTCTAAATTGTGATTCCTTGTTCTTTGTTTGGTGATGGTCTATGTTCTGCATGTGTAACTGAGCTGAGGTATTCTGTTTATGTAGTTTCTGTTTGACATTGCCACTTGTTCTTTTTCCCCAGTAGGTCATGTATTGTTATTCTCTGAAATGTATTGGTTTAATATTTGCAGTGTTGCCTTTTGCTAGGTAGGGTATGGTGCTTTGTGAGACCTGGTAATGCTGTTATGATACGGCAGGTTTGCTATGGGTTCTAAATGGGCAGTGTTTGTAGTAGTTCCTAATGTGCCTGGCGGTTGGCACTGGATTATAGTAATGTAGAAATCTTTTAGTCTTTCTTTATCCATACACTCATGAAGAGGCATGTTTACTAAAAGTTAGTGTAAGGTAACATTATGCAAATATTTATGCTGTTTATGTAGGTCATGTATTGTTATTCTCTGAAATGTATTGGTTTAATATTTGCAGTGTTGCTTTTTGCTAGGTAGAGTATGGTGCTTTGTGAGTCCTGGTAGTGCTGTTACGATATGGCGGGTTTGCTATGGGTTCTAAATGGGCAGTGTTTGTAGTACTATAAATTAATGAATGGAGTGGAATGGTTAAATGTAGATTGATTGTTTATGTCATCAGAATATAAAAAGACTAGGGGACATGCAATGAAGCTACAGGGTAACCTATTTAAAACTAATAAGAGAAAAAAAAATTCACTCAACGTGTAATCAAACTCTGGAATTTGTTACTGGGGCATGTAGTAAGAGCTGTTTGTGTAGCTGGGTTTAAAAAACGTTTGGACAAGTTCCTAGAGGAAAGGCCCATAAGCCATTATTAAAAGGGACGCGGGATATCACTGCTTGACCCAATACAAGCATTGAGGAACCTGGTCTTTTGGGGAAACTGCTAGGTACTTGTGACCTGGATTGGCCACTGTTGGAAACAGGATACTGGGCTTGATGGACCTTGGTCTGACCCAGTATGGCATATCTTATGTTCTTATGTTCTTACTTCCTAATGTGCCTGGCGGTTGGCACTGGATTATAGTAATGTAGAAATCTTTTAGTCTTTCTTTATCCATACTCATTAAGAGGCATGTTTACTAAAAGTTAGTGTATGTTAACATTATACAAATGAGGCCCCTTATGCAAATGAGGCTCCGCATTGAGTCTCCGTACATGGCCCCACACCCCCCTTGGGCCGCCCCTGAATGTAGAAGCCTAACTTTCAAAGTTAAGAGCCTAAACTCTTTCAAAATTGGCTTCATGGGGCATTGTCATTGTCTGCAAACTTGCCGCCAGGGAGGGGCTCTTGAATAGTGGACTTCCTGCAGACACCTGGTTGAATCAGGGCTCCATAGCTTCTCATACAAACAGATAAGCTTATAGCTTTGCATCTTTTAATAAGCTTGCAGCTTGGTATCTCTTACCTATTTTCTTACCTATCCTGTTGGTTGTGTAGCTGATATATAATATTTAACCACTGTTGGGTTTAGCTATCCTGGTGGTTGTGTAGCTCAGTTAACTGCTGGTTTTACATTCACTTCTGGGAATAATCTGTCTGCTTGCATTCCTTGGGTAGCCCTCCAATCAGAAATCTAAAGGTGCCCTCGGTTCACATAAGGCCTGTTGGCCAAGGACACTTAGGTTCCCACCCCCCCCCCCCACCCCTCACCCCACCCACCCCCGGGCTGCATTGCTTATATAGCGGTCATATACGTTGACATCTATCCTCTTAATTTGACCACTCATGTCTTGTATTCAGTGCAATAATTGTGGTGCCTTCATTTTGAGACGAATCATCTGGAACCTAAGAGCTTGCCCTATATGCCTCAAGTTGGCAGCCATACAAAATGAATTGACCCTATTAAGGGAAGAAGTAGCTGCAATGAAAAGCACCTCTTCTAGGATACAAACCAAACAAAGTCCTCCGCCGCTCCCACAGAGACTCAAACATCCCAGGAACAAATGGATCACAGTGGGCTCTGGTAGACTACATCCGGTAATGCAGAAACACCCTGTACATCAACAGATATCACTGCATAGTGCCTTCTCTGCTTTGGTTAATGAGGATACCCAAGCCAGGGAAGCTCAAGGGCCCTTAAATAAGATAGTCAATGCCCAATCTCCTGATAAAGCACCAATTATGAACTCAAGGAACAGAAATCTACTACTACTTGGTGATTCCATCATCAGAGGCACCAACTTGGAAACACAGTTCAAAGGAGGGAAGTTAGTCAAATGCCTCCCAAGCTCTTCATCTAGCAAGAATACAAACCAAATTGTTGATGTACTTAGCGCTGAAAGTGAGCACTCCAAAATTGATGTTATCACCCACTTGGGTACAAATGACCTGGCTAGAAACAGTGCTACTACAGTTCAAAGGGACTTTCAAACTCTGGGGGAGAAACTAAAGCCCATTGTTAACACTGTAGCATTCTCAGAAGGTCTACCTGTTCTTGGTAAGGGGGCAGAAAGGTTAAATCGCATAAACAGCTTTAACGCATGGCTCCAAACCTGGTGCAAAGAGGAAGGATTCAGATTTATAGGCGACTGGGGAAACAGATGGACCAACAAGAGACTATACTGTGCTGATGGACTACATCTCTCTGTCACAGGGAGAAGAATCCTAAGTGAAAAATTCAGCCAGTATGTAGATACGCATTTAAACTAGAAAAACGGGGTTACGGTTGGGGAAGGTCAAGTTCTGGATGTCACTCCCTGCAAAAGCAGAACAACATCAGAAACAGACACACTTTTAAACCACACATCAAAAACAAGTGGTAAGAAGTAGACAGAACAAAATCAATGCAAAACACATACAAGCCAGTTAAATGCTGGAAAGCAATGAGCACAAATGCTCGAAGCTTATCCAATAAAGTTCCAGACCTGGAAGCCCTAATGGTGGAAATGGACTTGGAAATTGTGGCCATTACAGAAACATGGTTTAATGAATCGCATGATTGGGATATAGCCATAGCTGGCTATAATCTATTCAGAAGAGACAGAGAAAATGGAAGAGGAGGAGGAGTAGCCTTGTATGTCAAAAGCAATATTAAAGCTACTGAAATGCAGGGGGCATGGGGAAAAGAAGAAGCGCTCTGGGTTGTGTTGGAAAGAGAAGATGGCACTGTCATCCATACTGCTGTAGTCTACAGACCTCCAACTCAAATCGAAGAGCTAGATAACTAATTGATTATAGACATTGTCAAAATAGTTACAAAGGGAGAAGCGATCATATTGGGTGACTTTAATCTACCCAATGTGGATTGGATTACTCCTTCTGCAAATCTGGAAAAAAGAAAAAAAATTGTGGATGCTCTGCAAGATGCGTTACTTAGACAAATGGTAATGGAACCAACAAGGGAAAGCTCAACACTGAATTTAGTCCTCACCATCTGTGATAGTGTGTCGAATGTCTGGGTGGGTGCACCTGTGAGCAGCAGCGATCATCACACGGTGTGGTTTGAGATAAAACCCAAGGTGCAGTCCAACTATAGCAAGCTCAAAGTCCTAAACTTCAAAAACACTGACTTCAATAAAATGGCCATGTACCTAAAGGAGGAGTTGACAGGGTGGACGGAGATAAGGGAAGTGGAATTGCAATGAGCTAAACTAAAGGTGGCAATAAAAGGGGCAACAGATAAATATGTAAGAAAAGTAAATAAAAACAAAAGGAGAAGGAAACCTATTTGGTTTTCCAAAGAAGTGGCTGCTCAAATAAAGGCAAAAAACATAGCTTTCGCAAAATTTAAAAGCTTGCAAACAAAGGAACACAGAAATGAATACAGGATCAAACTCAAAGAGACAAAAAGAGAAATAAGGAAAGCAAAATCAAAGGCAGAGGAAAAGATGGCTAAAGATGTGAAATGTGGCGGCAAAACTTTCTTCAGGTATATTCGGGACAGGAAGAAGATCAGAGGTGAAATCACAGGACTCAGAAGTGCTGGGAATGGACTCGTGGAAAGGGACATTGAAAAAGTGGAATTGCTAAACAAATACTTCTGCTCTGTTTTTGCTAAAGAAAATCCTGGAGAAGGACCAACTATGACTCCCAAAAATAAAGATGGGAATGAAGTAGATACCACACCATTCACAGAAGATGATGTGTTAGAACAACTTGCTAAACTGAAAGTGGACAAGGCCATGGGACCGGATGGGATACAACCCAGGATACTGAAAGAGCTCAGAGAGGTTCTTGCAGGGCCGTTAAAGGATGTTTTCAACAGTTCCTTGGAAACAGGAGTAGTTCCTCATGACTGGAGAATGGCAGATGTCTTACCTCTACACAAAAGTGGTGACAGGGAAGAAGTGTCAAACTACAGGCCCGTGAGCCTTTCCTCGGTGGCGGGAAAAGTAATGGAGGCACTTCTGAAGGACTGAATAGTGAACTTTCTCAAAACCAACAGGTTGCAAGATCCAAGGCAACACGGTTTTACCGAAGGACGATCTTGCCAAACAAATCTGATTGAGTTCTTTGACTGGGTGACCAGAGAACTAGATCAGGGGCATGCGATGGATGTCATCTACCTGGATTTCAGCAAAGCCTTTGATACTGTTCCTCATAGGAGGCTTATCAATAAACTCAGTAGTTTGGGGATGGGTTCCAAGGTGGTAAAATGGATCAGAAATTGGTTGACTGATAGACGACAGAAGGTGATGGTAAATGGAGCTCACTCGGAGGAAAGGAAGGTGATTAGAGGGGTGGCCCAGGGTTCGGTCCTGGGCCTGGCACTGTTCAATGTATTTGTGAGTGATATTGCTGAAAGACTGAATGGAAAGGTCTTTCTTTTTGCAGATGACACGAAAATTTGCAACAGAGTGGACTACCTCGAGGGAGTCCTTAACATGAGAAAAGATCTATAAAAGCTGGAAGAATGGTCAAATGCTTGGCAATTAAGATTTAATGCAAAGAAGTGCAGAGTCATGCACTTGGGTAGCAGAAACCCAAGAGAAATGTACACGATAGAGGGCAAATGGTTGGTGTGCACGGATCAGGAGAAAGACCTTGGTGTGATTATTTCTGTAGAACTCAAGGTGGCAAAGCAGTGCAACAAGGCGGTGGCAAAAGGCAGGAGGATGTTGGGCTGCATACAAAGAGGAATTACCAGCAGAAAGGAAGAGGTACTAATACCAGTGTATAAGTCACTGGTGAGGCCGCACTTGGAATACTGTGTTCAGTTTTGGAGACCATATCTTGCAAAGGATGTAAAAAGAATGGAAACTGTTCAGAGGAAGGCGACCAAAATGATTTGGAACCTGTGTCAGAAGCCTTATGAGAAGAGACTTGAAGATCTAAATATGTACATTTTGGAGGATAGGGGAGATATGATTCAGACCTTTAAATACTTAAGGAGAAATAATGAACAAACAAACCTCTTCCAAAGACGGGGAAGCTGTAAAACGAGAGGGCATAACATGAAGCTGCAAGGTGGAAAATTGAAAGGCAATATCAGGAAATACTTTTTCACTGAGAGGGTGGTGGATGCTTGAAATGCCCTCCCGATGGAGTTGGTGGGGGCAAATACAGTGACAGAATTCAAAATGGCATGGGACAGACTCTATGGATCCATTTATAGCAACAGAATAAAATCAAAATAAACTGAACCATCTTACTTCTCAACAAATAGGGGTGTCCTGCATGGAGCAGTGGGTTCACCCCTAAACAAAGACATGGGGAGGGATGGCCTGAGGGGTGGCCTGCACAGAGTGGCACCTACTCCAGCCATCTTACTCCGGCCATCTTATTGGGCAGACTAGATGGACCATACTGGTCTTTATCTGCTGTCATTTACTATGTTACTATGTTAGAATGAGAGGGATGACAAACCAAACACGACCTGTGACAAAACAGCAGGTAAGTTCAAATGAGCAAACCTGGTGGACCAAAAAGATCCTTTTGTGATAACATTTTTTCTGTTTCTTTATCATTGACTCTTATCCCACTGATTATACATAAAAGCTACTCTGTACACCCCGGTATTTCCCGACAGCACTAGTATAAAGCAATACTGAAAAATGTATTTTATTTATAGCCTAGCTCAGATTATGTTGTTTCAATCTATCTAAAATAAGCCTACAGAAATGTTCCTTTAACAATGTGGAATGAGTTTTCAATATTTTTAATGTGGAATATTATAGCATATTAAATCTAAATTGACGATAATGAGCTAACACTGAGAATGAGATCAGTCAAAAATTAATATAACATTTTATAAAATGAACACAAATATTGCTCTATTACAGCTAATATCTGTCCAATTAAATCTCAGGAATAATAAAGAGAATGAATTAACAGATGCATTTCATGAATAAAAAAGGACCGTATAAAGACACACGGCATTGTCTTATATCTTTGCACTTTTAAATTGCAAAATAATAATGAAGCCAGCATCCTCTGATGTTTACAGGTTTTTTAGGGCTTTTTTTTAACTATCATAGATTAATCCACATCAACCCTTTACCATTAGATTGCCCACAAAACACAACAAACACCCCATACCATTAAAATGAATCCTTATTAATGCGAGATCTATAAGGAACAAAATCCCAGTTATCATAGACCTTTATCTTTATCTTTATTCGTAAGACTTGATACACCGCCCAAGCTTATGCGTCAGGGCAGTGTACAATAAAACATAGGCTGCCAGAAAAGAAAAGGAGGAAAGGAACGCCATTAATTGATAGGAAAGGAAGTCATAAAGGAGAGGAAGAAAAAGAGAAAAGAGAACTAAGGGGGACATGCATAACATGCCAAAGAAAAGGGAAGGGAGGAAGGGGTACTGGTCTAGATGGAAGGTGTAATCTGAATGTCAAAGGCCTGGTAGAAAAGGTAGGTCTTGAGCAGGGCTTTCAGACCTGGTCAAAGATGAGAGACCTGACATCCTCTGTATCACGGATCTTGGCTATCTCCCACTGATAAAGTACTGTTGAACCAACGGCTTCAACATTTATAACTGCCAAGAGACTCCAGGAGAGGAGGCGGCGTTCTTATTTTAAGTAAAACAAAGCTTAAATTAACATCCACCCCCTATAAAAATCTAGATGAGATAGACATACTGAAAATTGAAAATAAGCACATGAACCTTTACTTCATCTATAGACCCCCCACGCTTAATCATGACAACCTTACCTTGATCCTGGAATCTGCATGCTCTTCCTCCCTAAGGAAGCCCTATGTCTTCTTAGGTGACTTTAACCTACCTTCTGTCCACATAACACATGTCACCACCTTCCTTGATTCAATGGCCAATATGGGGTATCAGCAAATCATCAACTCTCCCAAACATGCAAAGGGAAATGCCCTAGACCTGGTATTTCTCCCCATCTCAACCACAAATCACCAGCTTTTTACCTCCCCCCCAATACATTACAAGTCCCATAGTCTGACCACTACCTTATTTCATTCAACCTCCATATACATTCCCCTTCCCTGTACTCACCAAAAGCGTCACTCCAACCTAGAAAATTCAAGCACTTCAACAAAGACACCTTCCTAGAATACGTCCTACCTCGACTTATCATGCATTTATCTGACCCCAATGCCTCACTGATTAACTGGAACACAACAATGCAAAAAAACAGCAACTCCCACTAAGGTCCCCACAAAACCCAAACTAACCCAGTCTGAAAAATAGTACTTGAATGAACTAGCAAGATAAAAAAAAAGAACTATGAAAACTAGAGCATAAATGGAGAACCTCAAAACCCCCAGAAAATAGACAGCTATACCTTACCTCACTCAATGCATACAAAGACACCATTAATAAAGCGAAGAAGGATTGCCACATTAAGACCGTCAATCAAGTCATCAACTGACCGAGAGAACTTTTTAAAATTATAAAATCAAACCAAAATTAATGAATCGGACAAAATTAATATCAATCCTCAAACACTAGCTAACCACTACTCACATAAACTAAAAATAAACAATACTATACCTACTCTCCCCCACCCTCCATGCTCCCTCTGATAAACACCAACTTATGGCAAGCATGCCACCCCATTGACCAAAAACACTTAGTAAACATCATATCCAAGATTAACACTACCACCTCCCCCCTAGACCCTGTCCTATCACCTGGATTAAGGCAACAAAATCTGAATTAGCGCCTCAGCTCCTCCATATAGTAAATCAATCCCTCCAACTAGGAATCATGCCCAAGGAACTTAAGCTGTCAACTATTAGACCCATTTTAAAAAACAAAACCCTCAATAGAGATGATCCCAGCTCATATAGACCTATAGTTAGCATCCCATTTGTATAAAAAGTAATCGAGAAAGTTTTCCAACTACAACTTCAAAATTTCATTGACACAAACTGCCCCCTTGACAATCACCAATATGGATTCTGCCCATTCTATGGTGTCAAAACCTTACTAATAGTACTATTTGACACCATCATCTACAGAATGGATGACTCAAAACAGGCATTCATTCTGATATTCATTGACAAAGCGTCCACCTTCGACAACATAAATCATAACATCCTACTCTCGAGATTGGCCCATATTGGTATAGGAGGAACAATTCTTCAGTGGTTTTACTCCTACATATCTGATCAGATGCTACAAGTACAAGTAGACCAACAGAACTCTGCAACCTTTCCACAAGGACAAGGAATACCCCAAGGTTCTGCCCTCTCTGCCCTATTATTCAGCCTTTACTTTCAACCAATCACAAACATATTCAGAAAATTCAACATTGGATATTTCATATACGCAGACGACATCATGTTATACCACGCCATCAAAATATCAAACCCCTCCTATCACAGCTTAACAGGCTGTATCAAAAGAAATGGAATCTTGGCTTAATCTTAATAACCTCAGCATTAATTTAAAAAAAAACAGAAGTACTATACACTTCTAGAAATCTGAATTTGACCTCCCCCCCCCCCCCAAATCATTCTCCATTCTCAATGCGCTGCTCCCAATAAAGCAAGAGGTTAAATACCTAGGCATAATACTTGACACATCTCTAAGTCTGACATCACATATCAAGCAAACAGCCAGGACAACATTTTCAAACTTAAGATCATTCAACACTTCAGACCCCTCCTTGACACCATGACTTTAGATCCATAGTACAATCTCTCATTACCCCTCATCTCGTCTTCTGTTACAGCCTGTTATAGGGCACAACCAAAAAGAATCTGTCAATAATCCAAAGGGCCCAGAATATTGCAGCTAGAATTATCTGCAAAGCCCACTTAAAAGACCATATAACACCCATACACTACAATATTTGCTGGCTTCCGATTGCAAGCCAAATCAAATACAAAATCCTTGTGACTACTTTTAAGTCAATCAATAATATCACTCCTTAATTCTTCCCAACCTGAAACTAGAGCCAAGAGGGCAAACACCCAGCATACCCTCACAATCCCCCAATCTTTCAAAAGGACAAACAAACAAAACAAAACACAGGCACCAGAGCATTCGGCTACACCACCCCCACTCTATGGAACACCCTCCCAGACACAATCTGATCAATAAAAGACCTCCAAACATTTAGAAGTGAGATCAAGGCATTACTCTTCAAGGAACACTGCTGCAGCATTACAGACAACACTAGCGTATACCCCAACACACCTGATACACCCTAACCTCCCAAGACTCTCTTATATCACACCATCAGGTCTTCTTCTTCCCCTTCTCACAGGTTTACTAAAAAAAATTGTCACCCTGATACATGTAATCTTGTACACAGTTGATATGTAAATAGTTTCCATCATGTTTGATATGTAAATAGTTACCATGTGAAATGTAACTTGTCGGTTCTATTTAAACCTCCCCTGATCTCTCGAAGGGGTGGTATAGAAAAGTGGAACAAAAAAATAAAAACATAAAAATAATACCAGTGGCTTTGAACTGTTTGCCAAAGGAGCTGAGAATTCAGCAAGATCATAGGGCTTATTTTAGAAGCCTTATTCTCAATTTCCACAAGAACTACCAGCATCTACATATGGAAACAATAACAACATGGAAATCATGATTTTGGAAAGGCTGATTTTCCATGTAGATGCACATTTTTTAAAAAGGCATGTTGGAGGTATGATCTGGGCAGATCTGAGGTTTACTTGTGTAGAACATATTTCGCAAAACACGTTGATATGGATGGGATACATTCAAGTTTTGGCATTTACCGCTGCTATAAATTACATACAAACACTGCCCTCACTTGTCTTGCTGGACTGCTTGCGGTGCTGGTGACTGGAGTAGATCTGAGTATGATTCTTTGGCCTGATTGCTGTCTGTGTCCATGTAGGTGTGTCTTTGGCAACCTTTTATTCCCATGCTCTTTGTCCTGCCTGTCTCATTAACCTTTGTAGAATCTCCCTTCAACCCTCTGTGTATCGTATTCCTCAACCACCACTTCCCCTTCCCCCTCCACCAGTTGTGCTCCTTTCAAACTCCTAGGGGTATGTTTACTAAACTTCGGTAATCGTGAATAACGCGTGTTATGTTACGTTAACGATTGTAAGCGCATCATAACGCGCGTTATGATGCGCTTACGATTGTCAACGTTACATAACGCGTGTTAATCATAGTTAACGATCGTAAACTCCTGCGGCGCGGTAAAACACCGCAGAAAGTGGAGAGAGGGCGGAGAGAAGGGGTCAATGGGCAGAGAGTGGGCGGGGATAGGCTCCCCTCACACTAACGCGCTGATTTTCAGGGCTGAATTCCAACGCGAATGAAAACATTACAGGGGAGAGAAACCATTTCAGTGTCAGCAATGTACAGCCCAGGCAGGGAAACCAAAACCAAGTGATAAGTGTGATACATGTGCACAGAACAAAAGGGCACAGAAACACTGAAAATGGCCCCAACAAACTGGAAAAAAACAATAACCAAGCTGGCCAATAGTGGTATCAATGAGAAACATCAACCCCTCCCCCCCCCTGAGTAAGCTCCATAGAACAGATATAAATCGTGGAAGGGTCTATACTCCATCCCCATACAAGGTGAACGGGCCCACAGTGAAATAGCGCTGCTCAGGGTTTTCCCCACCATCGGACAGGGTTCCTATGGCATGCACATGTCCCGCAACATCAGGGTGGGCATGTCGGAACGGCAACTGCACAGATGCCGGAGAAGGGGATACAGAGGGCCGCAGGCGGCACATGCTGTGGTGGAACTGGGCCACAGTGCGGACTAGGGTGATGCCTAGGTGGCCCATACGAATGCTGAAACAGCAGAGCAGCCAGACAGCAACTGCTTAAGGGCCAACATGGGCACGAGTGTATTTCCCACAGTGTCACTGGGGATAGTACCCAACAGCTACCCCCAAGGGCACGGAACATTGGCAGTCGGGGCTGGGGGGGGAGCGTGGATGTCTATGCAGGCACCCCTACCCCAGAACCCGCACCATAGGCAGCCGCCTACCTGCACACTGGATGGCTTGAGACTGCGCACCACCAGCTCCACCAGCAGAAGGGCATGTCAGCATGGTGGCTGAGGGATACTGGTGGTGGAGGGGGCAGTGGCAGCTGGCCAGAGCAGACCGTGGCCTAGCCCTGTGTAGGTGGGTGCCATGCACTGCAACAGACAGGCCCTGTCTGACCAACAGTCATGGTATCACCAGGGAAAGCATCATCTCTGTGATAGCATGGTGGTGCAGTGCACAAAACTGGTGCAGTGTACAAAACCAGTGCATTCAGAAGCAGAAGGTCACAGGTTCAAGTCCCAGCTGTGGTTTCTGCCAACCCAGTCCTCATATTTTACCCACTACTATAACGTGCTAATACAGACAGAACCTTTCTTGCTGATGACGTAAACATGCCCAAAACACCTACATTTTGCCCTACAGAGCACAGACACCATAAACATGCCCATTACCTAGAGCAGAGCCTCCCAAAATGCAGTCCTAGAGGGCCAAACACCATTCAGGTTCCATGCTGCCTCTGATAAAGATGTCTGTGCTGCATTTCTATGCGCCACCCCCATGGTATGCAGATGTATCTCATGCATATTCATGAGGGACAGCATGAAAACCCAAACAGTGTTTTGCACCGCAGGACTGGAATTGGGAACCTCTGCCGTAAAGCATCAGCCAACAGGGGCAGACACACCCGCACCCACAGGCCCCATTATCCAAAGCCTCCTGGAGAGGCAGGACTTTGGGCTCTGCATGCATCTCCCAATACTAGCACTTGCATCCCTTAGTAATGCCACCCTAAACCTGGGAATATGGTACACATCTATCAAAAGGTTGCTATGATTACTGGCAGATAGCAATTCCTAGGTTAAGTACAATTTTCGGAGTGAGCTGCATCATAGCAACCTTTCTGATGTCTGTGGAGTGTGCTACAGGTCTTGTGTCTAAGGGGTATGTTTACTAAAATGCGTTAGTGCAATTCGCGTTAGGAGCCGCGTTAAGAAGACAAACCCCCAAATAAGGAGATGGGCGGGACCGCGGAAGACCTAGCGCGCGTTACGAAACCAACGAGCGTTAACTGGCGCGTTACGAAACTAACGACCGTAACCCTGCGCGTTAGCGGGCCACCGCGCATTAAGCATAAGAAGCCACCCAGACATACAAGACTAATACAGAGCTATAGCACAATGGTTACTGCAGTGACTGCTGATACGGGCAGCATGGGTTCGAGTCCCCAGGGTGGCATTAGCAGAAGGCTGGCTGATGTAGCACCCTGTATATGACACAATGAGGGAGGGGGCAGCGCCAATTATATTTTATATCCTGGACGTGTCGGAGGGATGCAGGCAAACACACCCATATATCAGATAGTGAGTGAGGGGGCATGTCTATGTTTGCTGTCCGTATGGGGTGTAAGTAAACACACCCACACATTATTCAGTGGGTGTGGGGGCATGTATATGTCTGTTATGTGTCGGAGGGTTGCCAGCAAACATCCCTGACCCATACAGAGCTGTGGCACAATGGTCACGGTAATGACCGCTGTTACAGGCAGCATGGGTTCGAGTCCCGGGCAATGGCCTGTATATTGGAAGGGGCATTGGCCTGTATATTGGAGGGGGATTGGGGAGGCTTTTTGACAGGACATTGCGTATGTGAGCCGAGCTACGTGCATTGGTACGTGTGCAGCGCCGCGCGCGTAGCTACGCGCGTACCATTGAGCCTGGGGATGTTTTCTTTTATGTGTGTGGGTACGTGGGGGTTTCAGCAGTGCGGGCATCTCATATATTACAGACTCTGTAGGGTGTCGTGCACCTATGCTTTCTGCTACCAGATGTACGTGTGCTGTGCCATGGTTTATCAATGGCTGCAAGCTCGTGCTGCGGTTTCAGAGGGATTGAATAATACAGTCACCCCCATGATGCACTGCACATGCTAATCAGCTCTCCACACAGGCACACCATATGGAATGCATCCCCACAGACTCTGGACATGGTAGGGGTAAATTGTCATGTGCACCCCCCACAGCCCCTTGCCCTTATAGGGGGTACTGACCATTTGTTGTACTGGCATTGAGGACCTGCCCAACACCACATTGTGCGGGTACTCTGCTCACCCTGAGTGTGCAGTGGGGCATCCAGCCCTAGGTCCTCAGCACCGTCCATGGCTGAAAGGGTCCATGGCGCAAGTCCACAGCAGTGTTACTGTGTGAGATAGATATTTTCTGCGTGACCACCTTGGACATCTCTGTCTGTTTGGGGCAGGTGTAGACCCACCCCCCCCCCCCCCCCCCCCCGGGTGGCAAACAGGGTCACCCATCATAATCTGCACATTCTACCTCCCTTGGAAGGTGCCAGTGGAGGGGGGACATTAACCCTAGTCCCATTGAGGTGCAGACACCCCACAGGTCAGTCACTGGAGATCCAGACACATGCATGCCACAGGAGCAATCAGACATTGGGACTTGGTATAAAATGACAATCCCAACCACCATCTGTAATTCCCCTGGTGCAGGCCGACACACCCTGCAGGCCACTCCATCACATCACCTACCAGCTGCAAACAGGCTGCTAGTGACCAGCAGAGATGCCTGCACCCAGAACTGGGGTGCCAGCATACACAGCCAGCAGATACATCTGTGACTGGGCCCCAGGGGAACACCCATATTTATCACATGAGTGAACTACTATATAGCACCATGGTGGAGCCTAGACATGCTGTGGTCACTGCACATTCAGGGTGACACTGAGCTTGCAGCGGCATCTACCGTGGTCACCCTGTCTGGGCAGGTGGTTGCCTGGCACTACAATGTACCTGTCACTGCCCTTTGCCCTGTGCATATACACCCTGGCCAGCCCGCCTTGTCCGACCTCTACCCATGGTACTTTGCTACTCATTATGCACATTGGCAGCCCACTACTGGCAACATTGCTGGCAGTGTGGCCTGTCGACGGTGTTTGCAGCCACCACACACTGGCTGGACAGACAGCCACCCCCACACCTATGCCAGCATTGTGCTACTGTAGGGGGGTTCTGCAGCCATACACACCACACCTGTCATGGGCATAGTACATGCATGGATGTGGTACGACATACTCTTGTGGATCACTCCCAAGGGTGTTGGACACTGTCAGGGGCCAGACCTGCAGCACACACCACAGACATCTGACTGCTTGTTGTGGTGGAGCTCAATGTGCACAATGTGCTTTACATAGGACATGAGTTCTGCATTTTATCATTGGCAACTTTTAGTGCGTGTGTACCATATACCCATGTGTAGGGTGCCATTGCTAAGGTATGCACCTGCTAGTATTGGGAGTTGACAGCAGGGCCAATTGTCTTACCTCTTCGGGTTTCATTGGCCAATGGGGCCTGTGGGTGGGTGGGTGTCACTGTTAGCTGCTGCTTTACGGCAGGGTTCCACAACTCCAGTCCTGTCATTCCAGGCACTGATCGGGTTTTCATGCTGTCCCTCATAAATATGCATGGGCTACATCTGCAGACCAGGGGGGGGGGGCATAGTTATGCAGCACAGGTATCTTTATTGGGGGCAGCATGGTAACTGAATGGTGTGGGGCCCTCCAGGACTGCATTTGGGGGACTATGCTCTGGGTAATGCGCCTATATCTGGTGTGGTAAAATATTGGCGTTTTGTCCATGCGTATGTTCTCAGCAATAAGGGTGTGACCATTCCATCACAGTTTAGTTGTGGGGAGAATATGTGGGCAGGATTGGCATGGCCCCAGCTGGGATTTGAACCTGTGACACTCTGGTCTTAGAGGCACTGGCTGTGTCTGTTGCACCACACTGAGGCCACAGGGACAATGCGATCCCTGGAGATGGGATACCTGGCCTGACAGGTCAGAGACCCTGCTCTGCACCATTTTACTGTGGACTCATATAGCTTGTATGGAGGCAATTTGCACGTAACCTCACATACGACCTCGCATGAGGGGGCAATCCCCCATGACCAAGCTGGCCAACAATTATATCATTGGGCAACAATACACGACACTCCCGCGCGAATGCTCCAATAACACGGGATGTGTTTTGAAAGGGTCTCCGTAGCGTGCTCCCTTCCAAGTATCTTTTCTTTTCTGGTTTCGCTTTCCAGGGAGTGTGTTTTTTATTGTGGCCCATTGCTATCACTGTTGCCCAGCTGACTTGTGATGTTTACAGTTTTCTTTCTGCTATTTTCCACGTTTTATTTGTGTTTTCATGCTGTCCCTCATACATATGCCTGACCTACATCTGCCTACCATGGGGGTGGGGCATAGCTATGCAGCACAGGCATCTTTGATGGGACAGCATGGGACAGGAATGCTGTGGGGCCCTCTAGGGCTGCATTTGAGGGGCTCAGCTTTCGTTGCTGTGCCTGTTTCTGGTGTCTGTGTTTGGTGTGGTGTAAAAATAGACCATGCCTTTGTTCTCTGCATTAAAGGTGTGTCTTTACTTTCCCTTTTTAGTGGTGGGTAGGACTATTGTGACTGGGTTGGCGGCAGTCCCAGCTGGTATTTGAACCTGTGACCCTCTGGTCTTACAGGCACTGGCTGTGTCCATTGCACCACACTGGGGCCACAGAGACAGTGCTGTCCCAGGTGTTAGTATAACCTGCCTGGCTGGTCAGGGACTCTGCTCTGCAAAAGGTTTACTGTGGCCTCATTTCCCTTGTATGCAGACAACGGTGCACATACACCTCAGGGGGACCTCACAGGAGGGACACACACCCATATCCAAGCTGGGCAACAATGATATCATTGGGAGACATTACACTACACTCCCAGGTCAGCTCCATTACAGTGACTTTCCCTTTTAGAGGGTCTGCGAAGCGTGAACCCTTCCACATATCATTAGGTTTTTATTTTGTGCTTTCCAGGGAGTGCTGTTCCTTGTTGTCCATTGCTATCACTGTTTAACAGCTGTTTTATGCTTTTAAAGGGGTTTCCTCTGGTCATTTTTATTGTCTTCTGTGACATTTCATTCTGTGCACATGTATCACACTGCTCACGTTTTGTGTGTTACCCAGGTTTCTCTGTACATTGCTGACGGAAATGGTTTCTCTTACCTTTAAAGATGCCTTCAACGGCAGGTTTTCATTCGCGTTGGAATTGAGCTCAGAATTACAGCGCGTTAGTGAGGGGGAGCCTCTCCCCACCCCCTCTCCGCCCATTGACCCCTTCTCTCCGCCCACTCTCCACCTTCTGCGCTGTTTTAACGCGCCGCGGGGCTTTACGATCGTTAAGCGCGGTCAACGCGCGTAGTATGACGTTACCGGTCGTTGGCGCGTGTTTATGCGCGTTATACTGCGCTTGCGGTCGTTAACGTCATACAACGCGCGTTATTCACGTTTACCGCACTTTAGTAAACATCCCCCTAACAGTGTTTACCAATCTGGGGAGTGACTCCTACAGTATTGCGTACCATAGCCATGCCTGCACTGTGCCCAGGACTGGTGTGGTGGCCTGGGCTGCCCAACACCTCTATAGTTGTACAATGCTGGCATAGGTGTGGGGAGTGTGTGTCTGTCTATCCAGTGTGTGGTGGCTGCCAACACCCTCCACAGCCCACACTGCTAGCACTGTTGCCAGTATTGGCCTGCCAATGTGCATAATGAGGAGCAAGGTACTGTGGGAATAGCCTGGATAGGGTGGCCTGGCCTGGCCACATCTGCACAGGGCATAGGGCAATGGCTCAGACATTGTAGTGCCCGGTACCACCTGCACAGACAGGGTGGTCATAGCATGTCCTGCTGGGAGGTCACTCTCACCCTGACTGAGCAGTGACCATGGTATGGCTAGGTTCCCCCATAGTGCTTTATAATATTTTTTTATTTGGTATTTATGGGTTTTCTTTTGGGGCCCAATCACTGATCTGTCTGCTTGGTGTGTATGCTGATATCCCCGTTCTGGGTACATGCATCTCCTCCAGGACCATGCACTATGGACTAGCTGGCGGACTGTCTGCAGCTAGTATGTGTCTTGCTGGAACACCTTGCAGGGTGCAGCGGCTGTAGGCTTGCTGCTGGAGAATGTCAGATAATGGTGGGGGGCAGCTGAGCATTTCCAGACCTGCCGTCTGTCTGCTATTGTGTTATGGATGTGTACTGCTCTGCATTGCCTGCCCTGTAGGTTGTTTGATCCCTAGCAGGACTGGGGTGATGGTCCCCTTTTCTGCCACCATTGCAGGGGGGTAGAAAGTGAATCTGTTGGTGGGAGATCCTCTCCCCCACCCTGAGCCGCAGAGGGTGCATTGGGTGGTGGTATGTAATCTCCCTGTGGGTCCCAACACCCCCCTTCACTTACATCATGTGACCATGGCACCCACACAGGGTATGCACTTTTCTGGGTGCATCATAGTCCACAAGGGCTAGATGTGACAAACAGATGAACACAGGTATATCCTAGGGGTGTTTGCAAGCACTACCTATCACACATTGGCACTGATGGGGACCTGCAGCATAGCCTGTCTCAGCACAGCCAGGTGCTGTGTGAATGATGCTGAGCACCATACCTCTCCCTCAGGATGAGCACAGGACCCACACACTGTGACGGTCTGTAGCTACTCTGTGCCACTAACACACACCATCGGCACTCCCTACCAGGCTGAGGTGCTGTGGGGTGCATACCCCATCTTGTGATCATCGGTAGACTGCTGATTTACATGTGCTGTGCATCCTGGGTACGGATGGGTTGACCCTATCCTGGTAACCACAGCAGAATGTGGGTGTGGTGCCGTGCAGTCCTCCTGTAGCCAGCCAGGTGTTTATTAGTAGCTCTAGCCCACTGGTTACTTCACTGCCCATGGAGCCAGAGGTCATGGGTTCAAAACCCACAGTGGTGTTCATCAATAGGGCTGTCTTAGGTATGGTCTATTTTTATTGTATATTAGTGCTGCCAGCAGAACCACCCTCAGGGTACTGTCACCTTAGGGTGGCTCATAAGGCGCCCTATAGGGCGCCTTATACGGTGCCCTATAAAGCGCCTTATAAGGTGCCTTATATGGTGTCCTATAGGGGACATTATAGGGTGCCTTGGCAGACAGCGCACTTTATAATGTGCCCTATGGAGTGCCTTCTAGGGTGCCTTATGTGGCACCTTAGGTTACACCACTGTGAGGGTGTGTTTGCTGGCAGCACTATTAAAGTACAACTAAACTTCCTCACAGCCCAATACTTAACCCTTTCCAGGCCGAGCCCAACACTTTCGGGATCCAAACTTCTGCCTAAATATTCCTATCAAATGGTATATAATACATGACCATGGCAGAGGGAACGTCACTATTGGAACATATTGAATAAAACAGGTACAATTTTCCAGACATATGCAAACTTTAATCCGGCTGCAGAATGTGGATTAAAATATTATAGTAGGCCTTCAAAGGGTTACACATGACATGTCAGCCAGCCTTATTCATTAGGCACACTGGGGAATCAAACCCATAAGCCTTGTACCATCAGTCTATGCAGTAACCATTGTGCTACAGCTCTGTTTCTGTATTTGGGTGTCAGCGCGCCTTCTTAAGCTTCACACGCAGTAACGCGCCCTGTAACGATCGTTGCTGCGTGGCGCCTTATAACGCGCGTTATTGGTAACGATGTTCCGCCCATGTCCTTTTTTGGCATTTCTTCCACTAACGCGGCTCCTAATGCGAATCACACTAACGCAGTTTAGTAAACATACCCCCTAGTGTGTGTTATCTGTGTCTAGGGCATGTGTGTGTGTGTGTGTGTGTGTGTGTGTGTGTTAATCTGTCTAAGTATATGTCAATGTTGTCTGTTGTACAGCTGGTGTAGGCTTTCATTGGATATAACATAGTAGCATACTAAATGATGGCAGATAAAGACCAATATGGTCCATCCAGTCTGTCCAGAAAGGTGGCTAGGATAGAACCTGTCTCTTCATGCAGGTAACCCATAAGAATATAAGAACATAAGATATGCCATACTGAGTCAGACAAAGGTCCATCAAGTCCTGTATCCTGTTTCCAACAGTGGCCAATCTAGGTCACAAGTACCTAACAGTTTCCCCGAAGGACACAGGTTCCACAATGCTTGTATTGTGGCAAGCAGTGGATTTCCTGGGTCCCCTTTAATAATGGTTTATGGACCTTTCCTCCAGAAGCTTGTCCAAACCTTTTTTAAACCCAGCTACACTAACAGCTTTTACTACATCCTCCGGAAACGAATTCCAGAGTTTGATTACGCATTGAGTGAAAAAATATTTTCTCTTATTAGTCTTAAATAGGTTACACTGTAGCTTCATTGCATGTCCCCTGGTCTTTCTACATTTTGATGGCCTAAACAATTGATCTACGTTTACCCGTTCCACTCCATTCATTAACTTATAGACCTATATCATATCTCCCCTCAGCCGTCTCTTTTCCAGGTTGAAGAGCCCTAAGCTTTTCAGCCTCTCCTTATAGGGGTATCTTTCCAACCCCTTTACCAATTTGGTGACTCTTCTCTGTACCTTTTCTAATTCTGCTATATCCTTTTTAAGATACGGCGACCAGAATTGCACACAATATTCAAGGTGCAGTCGCACCATGGAACGATACAGAGGCATTATAATAGCCTTTGTTTTATTCTCCATTCCTTTCCATATCATTCCTAGCATTCTATTTGTTTTCTTGGCCGCCGCTGTACACTGAGCAAGGGTTTCAACATGCTATCCACAATGATGCCTAAATATTTTTCCTGAGTGGTTGTTCCTAATGTGGAACCTTGCATCATGTAACCATAGTTTGGGTTGTTCTTTCCTATGTGTATAACTTTGCACTTGTCCACATTAAATTTCATCTGCCATTTGAACATCTAGTCTTCCAATTTATCAAGGTCCTCTTGCAATTTTTCACAATCCTCTTGGATTTTAACAACTTTGAATAGTTTTGTGTCATCTGCAAATTTGATTACCTCACTCATTCCCATTTCCAAGTCATATACGAATATGTTAAGCAGCGGACCCAGCACAGATCACTGGGGTACTCCACTATTCACCTTTCTCCATTGGAAAAATTTACCATTTAGCCCTACCCTCTGCTTTCTGTCTTTTAACCAGTTCCTGTTCCAAAATAGTACACTGCCTCCTATCCCATGACTTTTTAATTTCGCCAAGAGTCTCTCATGAGGGACTTGTCAAAGGCTTTCTGAAAATCCTCCTCTATGCCTTTGATTAGGGTCATACCCACTACTCCGAGTAGGTTCCCATCTGTTTAAATGTAAAAGTTATTTTCCTTGCCTTGAATCTATCCTCTTGCTATATTCTTATGTTCTTAAAAGGTTGCACAACCCCCAACTCCAAAGAGGCATTGAAAAGGTCAATCAATGGAGCAGCTAGAACGCCCCCATGTTCCTTCAGTATTCTCGGATGTAACCCATCTGTTCCATCACTTGTCTACTTTTAGTTTAGCTAGTTGCTCACAAACACAGTCTTCTGAAAATCATTTGAGATGCCCCTCACTTTTGTTCCTGTTTGTGGGTGTTGTCTGAGGTCCTGCTCCCAGCCCTTCATCTGTGAACACAGAACAGAAATATCTGTTAAGCAATTTATCCTCATCAGCTTCTACATATTCCTCCCCTTCACCCTTGAGTCTGACAATACCACTTTTGCCCTTCCTCATCTCACTAACATATCTGAAAAATGTCTTATCCCCCCATTCTACTGCATTGGCTATTTCTTCTTCTTTTTATACCTTTGCTTTCCTAACTACTTTGCCAAACTCTCTTTTTCCAAATATATATGCCTGTCTTCCTCTCTCAGTGATCTCTTGTATTTCATGAAGGCCTCCCTCTTTTTCTTCACCTTTTCAGCTACCTCTTTTGAGAACCATAGTGGCCTCCTTTTCCTTTTCCTTTTATTTACCATTCTAACAAAAAGGGTTGTTGCCCTTAAAATATCACCTTTCAGTTTTGCCTACTGTTTTCCTACACCCTCTAGCTATTCCCATCCTGCTAACAATTCCTTCAGGTATTGGCCCATCTTGGCAAAGTTAGTTGTCCTAAAGTCTAAGGTCCCCGCTTTTGAATGGATTTTATCAGCCCTATTACTAATACTGAATCACACCATCTGGTGATCACTGGATTCGAGATGGTCTCCCACTATAATGTCTGAAACACTTTCCTCATTGGTAAGCACCAAGTCCAGTATAGCCTGTACACGTGTGGTTCTGTTACCAGTTGCCTGTAGAGAATCCAGGATCTTCTTGCTTCTAGATGACACTGCAGCAGGGATGTGCCAATCAACATCCAACATATTGAAATCCCCTATCAGTAGTACTTCCCCTTTCCTGGCAATGCTGCGTATGTCTTCTATTAAATCTCCGTCCACATCTTATCCCTGTGATGGAGGTCTGTATATCAAACCACTGCAAATGAATTTCCCTTTCCCTATTTCTAGTTTAATCCACACTGCCTCTGTATTTCCATAGCTTTAATATTATTTTTTGCATATAGTGTCACTTCTCCCCTCCTTCTTCTTACCCTGTCCTTTCTGAATAATATATAGCCTGGTCTAGTTATATCCCAGTTATGGTTGTCCGTGAATTATGCCTCTGTAACTGCCACTAAATCCAAGTTAGCTTCTCCCATTAAAGCCTCAACATCTGGGATCTTATTTCCCATGCTACGGGCATTTATACACACTGCTTTCCAGATGTTGCCCCTTTTACCTATTTCTATAAGGGTATTTAATGTTTCACTTACCTGGGGGCTTTCTTCACCCATCCCCAACATATCTAGTTTAAATCCCTCTTCAATAGGTTAGCCAGTCTGCTTCTGAAGACATGTTGACCCTTCTTGGACAGATGGACGCCATCTCCGCTCTGCAGCCCTTAGAATATCATCCCATGGTCCAGGAAACCAAAACGCTCTCAATGACACCAACAATGCAGCCATGCATTTATGTCCAGGATGCAAGTTTCTCTGCCTTCAACAGGGAGGATCGAAGAGAACACCACCTATACTCCATCTGAACATAATAACATAAGATATGCCATACTGGGTCAGACCAAGGTCCATCAAGCCCAGTATCCTGTTTCCAAAGGTGGCCAATCTAGGTCATACGTACCTAGCAGTTTCCCCAAAAGATATACGAGTATTGGGTCAAGCATTGATATCCTGGGTCCCTTTTTAATAATGGGTTATGGACTTTTCCTCCAGAACTTGTCCAAACCTTTTTTAAACCCAGCTATACTAACAGCCATTATAACATTCTCTGGAAACAAATTCCAGAGTTTGATTACACATTGAGTAAAAAAATATTTTCTCTTATTTGTCTTAAATAGTTTACCCTGTAGCTTCATTGCATGTCCCCTAGTTTTTCTATATTCTGATAACATAAACCAGGCATGTCCAACTTCGAACAGGTCGTGATCTACTTTTTCCGGCTAAAAGTGCCGGTGATCCACCACCATGAAAATTAAGTTTCAAATTAGTTTCAAATTAAATTTTCACCCAATAAAGATGGAGGATTGCCCCCCCCCACCCCATTTTTAATGAAACTTCTGTTATTTACTTGAATGTGATCAACTGTTAAGCAAATTAAGCAAAAACAAAACAGAGAGACGAAGATCCAGTAAGAACTGTGAAGGGAAATGGAAAGTACAACAACACTTGTCTTTCACAATGATGAAGAAGTAGTCCATGTCCCATTCATCATGAAAGTGGCAGGTTTTGCTCTTCTTTGGAACACTCATCTTCATTATACTGGGGTGGCTGGATGTAAGAAGGCCAAATCTGCTAAGTTAGTGTAAACACTGGCTGAATCTGGTCCAAAACTGTCACTGTCCCAAAGTATTAAAGATCAACAGGAACTGAAGACCACTGGATGATGTGCAATACAAGGACTGGAGATGCCAAAACCACACATGCAGTTCTAAAAGTAAAAATAAGAATTCATCATACTGGCACCAATAATCAAACACCACTAAACAATCATCAAAAAATCTCAAACACCTGCCCAGCAAACCAGATAAAATCAAATACCGCCAAACAAGTTCAAATACCACCACACGCGATTTAATAAATTATGCACACAGTGTAGAATCAACCCAAAGGCTAGGCAAAATAAAATTGCAGAGGCAAGCAAAGGTCACAGTGGTTTGAGCCAATTCGAAGGCAAGGCATAGGCAAGTTAGAACAAAATAGGAAAAGCCCGCCAAAATTACCAAATTCTTGACACTTTGTTGTGTCTGCCCGAAAACGTTTATTGAAAGTGAACTATAAAACGACCAATGACCAGCACATGACACAACTAATACGGTAAGTGTATTCAGGTAAAGCCGGGGCGAATGGATATCACCCGGTATATAACACACTTCTAAGAGGTGTTGGGGTGGGGGCAGGAATGGGTGATTCTGAGAGGAGGAGACCAGGTATGACACTGGGCCTGTGGCGTCTCGTCACGGGGCAAGGGCGGCAGCCCCCTGGGGTACCAACAAACTACTGGCACGAAAACAACAAGCGCCCCCATACACCCGCAGGTAAGATTCCTGCAGGCAGGGAAAAAAGACAGGCAAAGGATCAGCAGCGGCGGCAAGCCCTCGGCAGATGATTTGCTGGCACGAGCTCTCTCCTAGCGACGGGGCGAGCTGCTGGAGAGATGGAGCCAAGTGGGGCTGGCAATCTACCTCTGACCCCTCAGCGATCTACCTGTTGGACATGCCTGACTTAAAATTCGATCTACGTTTACCCGTTCCACTCCATTCATTAATTTATAGACCTCTATCATATCTCCCCCTCAGCCGACTCTTTTCCAGGTTAAAGAGCCCTAACCTTTTTAGCCTTTCTTCATAGGAGTATCTTTCCATCCCCTTTACCATTTTGGTAGCTCATCTCTGAACCTTTTCTAATAACGCTATATCCTTTTTAAGATATGGTGACCAGAATTGCACGCAATATTCAAGGTGCAGTCGCACCATGGACCAATACAGAGGCATTATAATATCCTTTGTTTATTTTCCATTCCTTTCCTTATGATGCCTAGCATTCTATTTGCTCTCTTGGCCACCGCTGCACACTGGGCGGAGGGTTTTAACATGTTGTCCACCATGACGCCTAAATCTTTTTCCTGGGTGGTGGTTCCCAATGTGGAACCTTGCATCGTGTAACCATAGTTTGGGTTGTTTTTCCCTAGGTGCATAACTTTGCACTTGTCCACATTAAATTTCATCTGTCATTTTGATGCTCAGTCTTGAAGGAGGCCGCAGGGCCCGTTATCTGGACGGCCGATGGTAACCGGGCCGGCGGCGCGTGGCACCCTCGTTGGGCCGCGGGGGACGGAAGAATGCTGCTGAGGCTGGCGGCATTTTTTAAAGCGATTGGCTCCCGCGGCTAAGTGACAGCGGCGGGAGCCAATCAGCATTGCCTGAATGGGGGAGGGACAGCCAGCAACAGGGTCGGTGCTCGGGGCGCGCATTCGCGTATGCGGGCCCCGAGACAGCGGACGTCCCTCCCTCCCACCCAGGTTGCGGGGTGGTGGGGTGGTTTGGGGTTGTTGCAGCTGGGGGGTGGGGGGCGGTGGGATCCCAGAGGTTTCCGGGGTCCGGAGCCATGGGTATTAGTTGGGCGGGGGTGGGGTACCCCCGACCCGGATAACCCCGGTGAGGCTTTTGCTAGTAGTATGGCGAAGCCGGAGAAAGGGGTGGTAGGATGAGCAGTAGCCTCGCTGCTGTGGCAACAGCGATGACCTCACTTTGCTACCCACATGGCTGGTGAGTCATTACTGTTGGGGTGGAGGTGGAATGGTATTGTTTGGAATTGTTGTTCAAGTTTGTTAAGGTCAATAAAGCTGCGACCGGTGTTTGATGCCAATATTGGATTAGTGTGTTTTATTGGGGCATAGGGGGGGGAAAGGGGGGGAAAAAAGGAGGATGCACCGAGTCCGCCGTGCCTCGGTTATCCAATTTATCAAGATCCTCTTGCAATTTTCCACAATCCTCATGGGTTTTAACAACTTTAAATAGCTTGCGTCATCTGCAAATTTGATAATCTCACTCGTTATTCCCTTTTCCAGGTCATTTATGAATATGTCAAAAAGCAGCGGACCCAGTACAGATCCTTGGGGTACTCCATTTTTTTCCATTGGGAAAATTGGCCATTTAGCCCTACCCTCTGCTTTCTATCTTTTAACCAGTTCCTGATCCACAATAGTACACTGCCTCCTATCCCATGACTCTTTAGTTTTGCCAAAAGTCTCTGATGAGGGACCTTGTCAAGGCTTTCTGAAAGTCCAAATACACTATATCAACTGACTCACCTTTGTCTACCTGTTTATTCACACCTTCAAAAAAACATAACAGATTTGTAAGAAAAGATCTTCCTTGTCTAAAGCCATGTTGGCTGTCTCCCATTAAGCCATGACTATCTACATCTTCAACAATTTTGTTCTTTATGATGGTTTCTACCATTTTTCCCGGTACTGACGTCAGGCTCACCGGACTGTTGTTTTCCGGATCACCCCTGGAACCCTTTTTAAAAATTGGAGTTACGTTGGCCATCCTCCACTCTTCAGGTATTACAGATGATTTTAATGATAGTTCACAGATTACTAATAGCAGGTCTTCAATCTTATATTTCAGTTCTTTCAACACCCATGGATGTATATCATCTGGTCCAGGTGATTTGCTACTCTTCAGTTTATCAAATAGTTGTAATACATCTTCCCGATGTATTGATATTTCCTTCAGTTCTTCCACACCTTTAAATACCACTTCAGTCATGGGTAACATTCCTACATCTTCCTCAGTAAAGACCGAAGCAAAAATTCATTCAGTCTCTCCACTATCGCCTTGTTGCCTCTTAGTGCTCCTTTAACCCCTCTATCATCTAATGGACCAACTGACTCTCTCACAGGTTTTTTGCTACAAATGTACTTGAAAAAGTCTTTATTACACGTTTTGGCTTCCGCAGCAAGCTTCTTCTCAAATTCTCCCTTTGCCTGCCTTATCAATGCTTTGCATTTACCTTGACAGTGCTTGTGCTGTTTCCAGTTTTCGTCATTTGGCTCTTTTTTCCATTTCCTGAAAAAAGCTTTTTTGGCAACAACAGCCTCTATGACCTCACCTTTAAACCATGCTGGCAGTTTTTTGGACTTCCTTCCACTTTTCTTAAAGCGTCAAATACAGCTGGTCTGGGCTTCCAAGATAGTATTTTTCAACAACACCCAACCTTGATGTAAGTCTTTAACCTTAGCAACTGCTCCTTTTAGTTTTTTCTTAACTATTTTCCTCATTTTATCATAGTCTCCCTTTCAAAAGTTAAAAGTACTGTGGCTTTCCTTACCATCCCTCCTCCACTAATTAAATCAAACGCGATCATGCTATGATTACTATTGCCAAGAGGCCCCAATACCCTTATCTCTTGCACCAGATCTGGTGTTCCACTAAGGACTAGGTCCAATATGGCTTCCCCTCTGGTTGGTTCATGAACCAGCTGCTCCCAGAAGCAGTCATTTATTTCATCTAGGAACTTTATCTCCCTAGCATGTCCTGCCGTGACACTGACCCATTTAATACCGGGGTAATTGAAATCACCCATTATTATTATTGTGCTGTAACTTTTGTTAGCTTCCTTGATTTCTTTGAGCATTTCATCATCCATTTGTTCATTCTGGCCAGGCGGTCGATAATACACCCCCACTGCCATCATCTTCCCCTTTTTACATGGAATTTCAATCCATAGAGATTCTACGGCAAATTTTGTTTCCTGCAAAACTTTAATCCTTTCTGACTCAATGTCCTCTCTAACATAGAGCGCAACCCCTCCAACAATTTGATCAGCTCTATCATTACAATATAGTTTGTACCCAGGTATCATAGTGTCCCATTGGTTGTCCTCCTTCCACCATGTCTCTGAAATTCCAATCATATCTAACCTCTCATTTAGTGCTATATATTCTAACTCTCCTATCTTATTTTTTAGACTTCTAGCATTTGCATACAAGCATTTTAGAGACTGTATTTTATTCATATTATTCTAGCTATTGGTAGGCATGGGTAATTTGGAATCTTTAAGCTCTGTCTGCTCCATACTCAAGGGCATTTGGGCTACTTTATTCTTTTTTGGAATCTCTCTGCTTTTGGAAGTATCCTTCAAGGATACATTCTTTCGAAACATGCGCTCTTGGGTGACTGTCGGCTTTCCCCTATTATCTAGTTTAAAAGCTGCTCTATCTCCTTTTTAAGGTTAATGCCAGCAGCCTGGTTCCATCCTGGTTAAGGTGAAGCCTCTCCTTTCCCCAGAACGTTCACCAGTTCCTAACAAATCCAAAACCCTCATCCTTGCACCATCATCTCATCCACGCATTGAGACTCCGGAGCTCTACCTGCCTTTTGGGTCCTGCGCGTGGAATGGGAAGCATTTTGGAGAACACTACCCTGGAAGTTCTGAATTTCAACTTCCTACCTAAAAGCCTAAATTTAGCCTCCAGAACCTCCCTACCACATTTTTCTATGTCATTGGTACCGACATGTACCAAAATAGCAGACTCCTCCCTAGCACTATCTAAGACCTTATCTAGGTGGCGCATGAGGTCCTCACGTCCACCAGCCACCCAGCTATCTACATGCCTAGTGATGGAATCACGAACCATAACTGTTCTCCTAACCCTTCCCTCATGGGCACATGGCCCTGGAGAAACATCCTCGGTGCGAGAGGGTTTTACATCACCTGGAGGACAGGTCCTAGTTACAGGATCACTTCCTGCCACAGCAGGGTGATGCTCTCCTGTAACATGATCTCTCTCCTCCATGGCAACAGGGATGTTGCCAGACTGGAGGTGGGACTTCAGGACTATATCCCTGTAGGTCTCGTCTATGTACCTCTCTGTCTTTCTTATGTCTTCCAAGTCTGCTACTCTAGCCTCTAGAGAATGGACTCGTTCCCTGAGAGAAAAGAGCTCCTTGCACCTAGTGCACACGTAAGACCTCTCACCAACTGGGAGAAAATCATACATGTGACACTCAATGAAAAAGACTGGAAAGCCCCCATCTCGCTGCTGGACTGCTGTCTGCATCTTAGTTTTAAGCTTCTGTTTAGATCTTTAAGTTCTTTACTTACTAAAGGTTGCTGTGGATACTTATACTAATAAAAGTGTACCTAATACGTTTAATATACCTTGTTCACCTGAAACTTAATTAATCTCAGGTTCTTAATGTATGACTGATTTGGATAAAGAGCTGCACCTGAGAGCAGCTCCTTTCCTTTAAGATGTGTAAGTACTGTCGTGACCCCAAGCCTAGGCCAAGGGCTGGTAGGCAAAAAGGGCTGCCTTATTTGCCTTTAAGTAATGTCCCAAGACTTGGTTTCCAGCAATGGATGCTGGGACTTGTAGTTTCTATCACTCTCCAGACAAAGTAGTTTGACCACACGGGGTGTTCAAGGCAAACAAAGATATTTATTCTGGGTTTCCCCCTCGCATCAAATTCATAGCGCAACACAAGACAAGGATTCTTTCTCCAAAGTAAAGAATATCAGGAACAAATTAGGCTGAAACATCAAACTCAGAAGTATTCTTTACCCAGCAGCTGTTCTCAGGCTCCTCCTAGATAAATGCCCTTCACAGCTACGGCTGGTTATTACATCAGGTAAACTTAAAGTTTTCAGCAACAGTTCTTTCCCTTTCAACTTAACACACAGGCTATGCAAACTTCTTCTCACAACATGCGCCTAGTACATGTTCAAGCTGTTTGTTTTACAAAACGAGCAATCCATTTCAATTACGTCATTATCAAGAGGTGTCTCATAAACATCTATTTGCATGTCTTCACAAGGTTCAATTGGGTTGTCTTCCTGGGAGCCTTTATCACAGGGTTTAAACTTAATATTGTGCAGAAGCTTCTGAAGTTTTCCTAAAAACCGTTCTTTCTGGTCAGCACCCACGTTACTTAGGGAATGAGCCTTTCTCTCTTGCAACAGCTTTTCCACAGCTTCTAGTGCTGTCTCATTGGACTTTCTTGAATTCCTTTTACTTCTGCTTGGAGCTGCTTTCACTGCGTTTCTGCCAGCACTCTGCTCAGCGCTTAACCTCAGCTCCCTGACAGCGTCCTCAGCACAGCCCCTGCTAGGAACTGAAGCAAACGTACCTTCCCAACGTATATTGCTCCCCTTGCTATCAGAGCTGTTTTCCCACCTGGAGTCAAACCTTTCCAGTTTCTCCTCTCTGGGATGCTTTGGCACAAGCTTCAGCTTTGGTTCCAGTGCTCTCTGAGAATAAGAATCAGCAGTCTCCACTTCTCCTTCTTTCTCCACTATGTCTCTGGTAAGCTCAGAGACTGTACCTGTGTCTCGGCCGGGCTCCTCCTTACAAAACTCTGAAGCAGCTTTAAAATGGTGCTTCTCTCCAGCCACACCCTCCTTGCTGCACATGTGAGATTTGTTAGGGCTCAAACTAGCTCTTACGTCACTGCTAGGGCAGGGCTTAGCTCTAGCTACTGCATGCTTCGGTAGCTTGTGGTTTCTATGGGAACCTTGTTTACCTCTGCTTTTAAAGGTGTATTCCTCACTTTTCCCCCATTCAATTCGATCCACACAGCTCTCCTTATCACAGTACCTATAAAGCTACGATTATCCCAGGGGTCGGTGAGTGTTGGGGAGGAGGGAGGAAAATAAGACTTATTAAAAGAGGGCTGCTTTACAGTACCCTGTCCTGTGCTTCTAAGGTAAGCTGTGACCAACTTCCTGGGTGATTAACAGTCCTTGCTTGGATAGAAGGAGTCTTTCAAAATGGCCTTTTGACCTGCCACCTGGCTTTAACATCTATTAAAAAAGTTTCACAGGTCTCTTGCCCCCTAGGTAGAAGGCCTCTTTGTAAAGCTCTCTAGAAGACTTTATTTATTGTTCAAAGAATACTGACACTGTTTTGCCTTTTGCAATTTAAACTAGAAGCTCTCTGCTGGGTTCTAAATTTAACCAGAAAGCTCTCTTCTGTGTTTTAAATTTAAATTAAAAGCAGTTTGCTGCTACTAGGCCCTGAGTGAGTATTAAATTTAAACTATAAGCGATCTGCTGGGTTCTAAATTTAACCAGAAAGCACTCTTCTGTGTTTTAAATTTAAACTTAAACTGCTGCTACCAGGCCCTGACTGATTTAACAAATACACTGGGTTCACAGATTAATCAGCTTTAGTCCAAAGAATTCCCTTCGGAAAAAATTCCCAGAAGTATATACTCACTATTGCAGATCTCTCTCCAGAAGTAGCAGTCCCCTTTTGTAGTCCTTCAAGACTGCTTCAACCTCTGTCCCAGAGCCATGAAGTCACTTTTGATACGCTCAGAGGGAAAAGACCACACTTTAGGGAGTACCTCCATACCTACAACAGTCAGATGCAATCTAATAATAGCATGGTCCGAAGATCCCAAAGTTCCAATCGAGGCCTGAGTCACCCAAGGCTTAAGAGAACGTGACACAAGCCAGAAATCTATCTAAGGGGTATGTTTACTAAACTGCGTTAGTGCAATTCGCGTTAGGAGCCGCGTTAGTGGAAGGAAAGCCAAAAAAGGACATGGGCGGTACATCGTAACCGATAACGCGCGCGCGCAGCAACGATCGCTACAGCACGCACGCTACTGCGCGCAAGCTTAAGACAGTGCGCAGACACCCAAATACAGAAACAGAGCTGTAGCAGAATGGTTACTACACAGACTGATGGTACAAAGGTCATGGGTTCGATTCGCCAGGGTGCCTAATGAAGAAGGCTGGCTGAGGCGTCATGTGCAACCCTTTGAAGGCCTACTATAATATTTTATCCACATTCTGCAGCTGGGTTAATATTTGCACATGTCAGGAAAATTGTATCCGTCGTATCCAATATGTTCCAATAGTGACGTTCCCTCTAGCATGGTCATGTATGCTATACCATTTGATAGGAATATATAGGCAGAGGTTTGGATCCCGAAAGTACTGGGCTTGGCCTGGAAAGGGTTAAGTAGTGGGCTGTGAGGAAGGTTACTTGTACCTGAATAGTGCTGCCAGCAAACACACCCTCACAGTGGCGTAACCTAAGGTGCCACATAAGGCACCCTATAGGGCACTCCATAGGGCACATTATAAAGTACGCTGTCTGCCAAGGCACCCTATAATGTCCCCTATAGGACACCATATAAAGCACCTTATAAGGCGCTTTATAGGGCGCCTTATGAGCCACCCTAAGGGGACAGTACCCTGAGGGTGGTCCTGCTGGCAGAACTAATATACAATAAAAACAGACAATGCCTAAGACAGCCCTATTGATGAACCCCACTGTGGATTTAGGACCCATGACCTCTGGCTCCACAGGCAGTGTAGTAACCAGTGGGCTAGAGCTGCTAACAAACAACTGGCTGGCTACAGGAGGACTGCACAGCACCACACCCACATTCTGCTGTGGTTACCAGGATAGGGTTAACCCACCCTTACCCATGATGCACTGCACATGAAAATCAGCAGTCGAGAGATGGGCACAAGAGTGGGTATGCACCCCCACAGCACCTCGGCCCTGTAGGGGGGACAGACCGTGTGTGGCACTGCCACAGAGTAGCCACAGACACACACATTGTGCGGGTACAGTGCCCACCCTGAGGTTGAGGTGGGGCCCCCAGCACCAGGTCCACAGCACCTTTCATGGCTGAGATACGCCATGCTGCAGGTCCCCATCAGTGTGTGATAGGTAGCTCCGTTAGACACACCTAGGATACATCTGTGCCCTGCTGTATGTCTCGGTCATGTCTAGTCCTTATGGGTGATGATGCACTCAGAATGCTGCATATCCTGTGTTGGTGCCAAGGTTACCTGCTGTAGGTGAAGGGGGGTGTATGGATCCATGGGCAGAGCATCTACCACCACACAACCCACCCTCTGGGGCTTAGGATGGGAAACAGGGTCACCCACCAATAGATCCACAGTCTACCCCCCTGCAATAGCAGCGGTAGAGGGAACCAGCAACAGCAGTCCTGCTGGGGTACAGACAGAGCAGTACACATCCATAACACAATAGCGGACAGACAGCAGTCCTGGATATGCTCAGCTGCCCCCCACCATTATCTGACATTCCCCAGCAGCAGGCCTCCAGCCGCTGCACCCTGCAAGGTGTTCCAGCACGACACATACTAGCTGCAGACAGTCCGCCAGCTAGTCCATAGTGCATGGTGCATGGTCCTGGAGGAGATGCATGTACCCAGAACCCAGGGGATGTCAGCATACACACCAAGCAGATAAGTCAGTGACTGGGCCCCAAAAGGAAACCCATATATATCACATGATCAAAATGCTATATAGCACTATGGGGGAACCTAGCCATGCCGTGGTCACTACTCAGTCAGGGCGAGAGTGACCTCCCAGCAGGACATGCTGTGGCCACTCTGTCTGTGCAGGTGGTACCGGGCACTACAATGTCTGAGCCATTGTCCTATGCCCAGCGCAGATGCGGCCAGGCCAGGCCACCCTATCCAGGCTATTCCCACCTTGCTCCTCATTATGCACATTGGCAGTCCAATACTGGGAACAGTGCTAGCAGTGTGGGCTGTGGAGGGTGTTGGAAGCCACCACACACTGGATAGACAGTCACACACTCCCCACACCTATGCCAGCATTGTGCAACTATAGAGGTGTTGGGCAGCCCAGGCCACCACACAAGTCCTGAGCACAGTGCAGGCATGGCTATGGTACGCAATACTGTAGGAGTCACTACCCAGGTTGGTAAACACTGTCAGACACATGACCTGTAGCACACTCCACATACATCAGAAAGATTGCTATGATGCAGCTTACTCAGACCCTTGTACCTAACCTAGGAATTGCTATCTGCCAGTAATTCTAGCAACCTTTTGATAGATGTGTACCATATTCCCCGGTTTAGGGTGGCATTACTAAGGTAGGCAAGTGCTAGTATTGGGAGATGCACGAAGAGCCCACAGTCCTGCCTCTCCAGAAGGCTGTGGATAATGGGGCCTGTGGGTGCGGGTGTGTCTGCCCCTGTTGGCTGCTGCTTTACGGCAGAGGTTCCCAACTCCAGTCCTGCGGTGCCAAACACTGTTCAGGTTTTCATGCTGTCCCTCATGAATATGCATGAGATACATCTGCATACCATGGGGGTGGCGCATAGAAATGCAGCACAGGCATCTTTATCAGAGGCAGCATGGAACTGGAATGGTGTTTGGCCCTCCAGGACTGCATTTGGGAGGCTCTGCTCTAGGTAATGTGCATGTTTATGGTGTCTGTGCTCTGTAGGGTAAAATGTTGGTGTTTTGGGCATGTTTACGTCATCTGCAAGAACGGTTCTGCCTGTATTAGCACGTTATAGTAGTGGGTAAAATATGAGGACTGGGTTGGTGGAAACCACAGCTGGGACTTGAACTTGTGACCTTCTGCTTCTGAATACACTGGTTCTGTGCACTGCACCACCATGTTCTCACAGAGATGGTGCATTCCCTGGTGATATCATGACTGTTGGTCAGACAGGGCCTGTCTGTTGCAGTGCATGGCACCCACCTACACAGGGCTAGGCCACGGTCTGCTCTGGGCAGTTGCCACTGCCCCCTCCACCACCAGTATCCCTCAGCCACCATGCTGACATGCCCTTCTGCTGGTGGAGCTGGTGGTGCGCGGTCTCAGGCCATCCAGTGTGCAGGTAGGTGGCCACTTATAGTGCGTGTTCTGGGGTATAGTGCATAGACGTCCATGCTCCCCCCCCCCAGCCCCGCCTGCCAGTGTTCCGTGCCCTTGGGGGTTGCTGTTGGGTACTCTCCCCTGTGACGCTTTGGGAAACACACTCGTGCCCATGTTGGGCCCTCATCAGTTGCTGTCTGGCTCTACTGTTTACGCCTTCCTACGGGCCAACTGAGCATCACCCTAGTCCCCACTGTGGCCCAGCTGCGCCACTGCATGTGCCGCCTGCAGCCCTCTGTATCCCCTTTTCAAGCATCTGCCCGGTTGCCCGTTCCGATATGCCCGCCCTGATGTTGCGGGACATGTGCACGCCATAGGAACCCTGTCAGATGGTGGGGAAATCCCTGAGCAGCGCTATTTCACTGTGGGCCCATGCACCTTGTATGGGGACGGAGTATGGACCCTTCCACGAATTATATCTGTTCTATGGAGCTTACTCGGGGGGGGGGGGGGTTGATGTTTCTCATTGCTACCACTATTGGCCAGCTTGGTTGTTGTTTTTTTCCGGTTTGTTGGTGTCATTTTCGGTGTTTCTGTGCCCTTTTGTTCTGTGCACATGTATCACACTTATCACCTTTTTTTGGTTTCCCTGCCTAGGCTGTACATTGCTGACATGTAAATGCTTTCTCTCCCCTTTAAGGTGCTTTTACCGGTAGGTTTTCATTCGCGTTGGAATTCAGCTCTGAAAATCAGCGCGTTAGCCTCTCCCCACCCACTCTCCGCACATTGACCCCTTCTCTCCGCCCTCTCTCCACCTTCTGCGGTGTTTTACCGTGCCGCAGAGCATTACGCTCGTTAGCGCGTGTAAGCGCGCGCTATAGCGCGTTTACGTTCGTTAATGCGCTATAGCGCGCTAATGATCGTTAACATCGTACAACGCGTGTTATTCACGTTTACCGCAGTTTAGTAAACATACCCCTAAGAGTGGCCATCATGTGCCCGCGAATAATATGTGTAATCTCGCTCCCTCTCGTGCAACATCCGCCAGGCGTCATAGAGGTAAAGAGTCTCAATTATCTCCGTCAAAAGGAGTAACAGTTTAAATGACGCAACCCTCCTCCCTGTACAGTCCAAAGGGGACAGTATACCATTAAAATTCCCTCCCCACACAATATCTCCCCCTGCTGAACTGACCCCACAGACCCTAGAACATCTTTCAATGTCTCTCTAATTTGAGTAGGAGGGGCATAATGTCATGAGGTAGACAGCACTGAGCCTGGGATAATAAAAGGAAAAGGAAAAGAAGAGCTTACCTCACAGCCACATGAGCAGTTAAGGCATTCAGGTTGCAGGGAAGCAAGGAATGGAGAAACAAACTTTCCTCATAGCATTGGTGACGCTGTAGAAACTCAGAGTCCTAATCCTGCTCACCTGAGGAAAGAATCACGTACAACGTACAACAAGCAGGGAGATAAAACCAGGTGGGAAATCTCACAGAGGGGGCAGAGAGAGGAGCAGAGAGAGGAGGAGACAGAGACTCAGGAAGGGAGTCAGATTCAGAGGCAGACAAAGAGAGAGACGCTGTCACGAAGAGAGAGGGCAGAGTGGAAGCAAGCTGTTGAACCAGAGAGTGCTGGGAAAAGCAGTGCAAGAGACTTCCAAGCCAGAGGGGTCCTCGTACCGGGGAAGGCAACCAAGCAGGTAGAGAGCAAACGTCACACTCAAGAAAGCTCACTGAAGCCAGGAGGTGATTACAGCTCAGCTAAGCCTAATGCTTGGAACTCCCGGAGAAAAGCAGCTTACACTCCAGAGAAGAAACCCTGGTTAACAGAGGAAGGGCTGGAAACTCTTTACACCAGAAAGAAAGATAAGTACCCTGTTTTCTCCAGAGGGAAGAAAGGGGGTCCTTTTATAAAGAGCCAAGCTTACCGTGGGTCATAAAACCCTTATTGGAGTGGGTATTGGAAAGAAGCCCCCAGCACAGCTCCTCATGTCCATGTCTGCACAGAACAGTCTCCTCCCATAGAAGCTGAGGTCTCTCAGGGGCCAGGTGGTGAAACCAGCAATGCTGAAGCATGGTGCCCGTTTACAGGACCAGGTCCTGATTTAATGCAGTGGGAAAGTTCAAACCCAGAGATTGGTCCAGAACCCATGGATTGTGCTCTTTATTTTTCTGATGAGATAGACTCTTTATGTTAAAAAGCAAGAAGAAGCCTTGTTATAGTTTGAAAAGCTTTTATTTTTCCTGTGAAGCAACAGTTTATTTTTGTTATCGTTATCTACTGTATCTGGAAGGCAATCCTCAAGGGAAGGGGAATAAAGCCCAGCTTTAATTATACTTGGACACACGACTACAGATTATTCTTTTAAGAAATACAGCTATACCACCTACCTAGGCAGGTGCCTAAGGAGGGTATAGTCTCACAATAAATATTTATTGGTCTGTTTTTCGAACGCTAAAAATTGCTGTACAAAACGTAACTGCATTCAATGTAACAAACTGGGAAAGTATATCAGCTAAATAGAAATCTCTCTTTGTTCTGTTGTATGATCTTTAACAGCCTCTGGGTGGTCTCAGACTTATAATAGCATCTGTCCCTTCGACTAGAATGTCAAACATAGGGAGAGATATGCTAGTTAGCATCAATGACCCCCTCAGTGGTTAGCGGCAACGTAATACTGTGACTAGCCCCATGTGCTCTATCGAAATCTTTTTTTATGAAAACGCAGACGGAGCTGTCACGTGGCTTAAAAGACTCATCCTTTCAATTTTCTGCAATCACTTATCTTTGCCTGCTGGGTAATGTCCCATGGATGGGACACTGTGGGACACAGACTCATGGGCATGTTTGACCCTGGTCTGTTGCTGTCTTGCTGGTGTCCATTTTCCGCATTCCTATGTGCCACCTATGCAACCGTCTAGTCCACCCCGTGCCCCACTAGCCCCCACTGCATATCCCACCTGCATTCCCCCTATGCCCCATTTGCACCATCACCATAGTGGCCCTTCGTACGTTGCCACTATGCTGTTGCTGCAGATGGAACACTACTATCACCTTTCTCGGGCTCCCTGCCTATGCTGTACATTGCTTACACTTAAATGGTTTCTCTCTCCTGCAAATATGCATCTAACGGCAGGTTTTCATTCGCGGTAGGATTCAGCCCTTCAGTTCAGTGGTTAGTGTGAAGGAAGCCTCTCCACGCCCACTCCCCACCCATTGACCCCAGCTCTCCGCCCTCTCTCCTCCCTCTGTGGTGTCTACCGCACTGCGGAACGCTTCCGCGCGGGTTGTAACATTACCGCGCGTTAACGTTACATAACACACGTTAATGTTACCTACCGCTCAGTCTATAACATTACCACAGTTTAGTAAACATACCCCATAGTGTTTTTCCAACAGTTCACACTAACCTTCAAAGTCTTCTTGGATTAATTTTCCTCTTCCCACCACATTCTGGGAGGTTCTTGACAGTTCCATAAGCAGAAAACTTATTAAAAGCATTTGAAGTGGGGATTTTGAGATTGTAATTGTAATTGTCATTATTATGCATGAATTTTAATTGTATTGTAAATTTAAATATCAACATTAATTAATAACAATTTTTACACACATTGGTATGTTGAGAAAACTTTATACCTCCTTGTGAGTTTATGGATATAAAATATGATAATTTGGATAATATTAAGGGAGTAGGTTATTGCATTGTGGTTAGATTCAAGAGTTAGAATACATAGCATAGAATGAAGAGGTAAATATAATAGTCATCTCAGAGATTGGTGAAAGGAGGATAACCAGTGGGATGCTATGATACCAGGGTACAAACTATATCACAATGATAGGTTAGATCAAATTGATAGAGGGATGGCACTATCTGTTAAAGAGGACACTGAGTCAAGAACATAAATGTTCTGTAGGAAACAGAATGCATTGTGAAATTTTTATGGATAGAAATTCCATGTATGAAGGGAAAAGAGAAGACTGGTGGGGATATACTGCCATCCAGCTGACTAGTATGAATGAACAGATGAAATGTCAAAAGAAATTGGAATAGCTAACAAATTTGGCAGCACAACAATGATGGATGATTTCAATCACCCTAGTAGTAACTGGATAAATGTTATATTAGGACATGCTAGGGAGATATATTTCCTAGATGAAATAAATGACTTTCATAAAGCAGCTGGTTGAGGAACTGACAAGAGGAGGTACTATTTAGACCAATTCCATAGAGGAACATAGAACCTGGTAACAAATTTGGGGGCCATTTAACAATAGACATTATAGTATGATCAAATTTGACTTAACTGGTAGGGATGTGCATGCCAAAAATGTTCATGTCAGTTGGTATTCCTCACTGGACCCCCAATCGGTTAGTGTTTAGACGCTGAATCGTTCATGCATTTGTTCCATTTGTCTCCATTTAAGTCTATGAAGGAAACTATTTTACAATATAACAGTGAGCCTTGCATTCCATTTTTGATCAAGCCTGCTTAAAACTTGATGGCAGACATCTGCAACAGAGGAAGACTGCTAGAAGCCAACAAGTCAACCATCAGAAGGGCAAAGCGGTACAAGAACCTGAATGAAAACCTCAAAATAGTGGAAGTGGGCAAAGCAGCACCAAAATTGGTCAAACACCAAGGCACTTTTTAGAGGAGTAAAACATCATCAACATTAAGGGGTATGTTTACTAAACTACGGTAATGTCACTCGCTTTAGGTTCCACGGTAAAGGTACAGATGCCCATATAAAGGCGTGGGCGGTGCATTGTTACAGCAAGCCGTATCAACTAACGCATGTTACAAGGCGCCTTAGGCTAACGTGCGTTACAAGGCGCCTTGTAAGGTGCCCTATAGGGATCCTTAGGCTAAGCGCCGTATTAGACAGCACTGGACAAGGCACTCTAGAAGGCACCCTGGGCTATGGAACCATAGGTTAAGGTGGCCTAACAAGGTTATGGTGCCCTAGGTTAGTGTGCCCTAAGGGGGATGACAAACATGGTGGGGGCAACTGTACCACAGCACAGGGTATTGGCAATGTAAAGTACCGGAAAAACAGTTGGTGGCAGATGATGGGAATACATATTCCCCAGTGGAGGCGGAGGTGGCAGGATAGTTACAATGATTGATGGACAGAGGAGTGGTGGTGCCATGCAGATCAGGCACAGGTGAGGCAAGCACAATGAGGCACAATGCAGGAAAGGGTAGCAGTGCAGGACATGGGGTGGCAGCCTGCACAGGCAGACTGGACTCTACACAGCTGACAGACGCAGATAGACGGACCGAGGGAATGTTGGCAATTGTGGCGAGGGTATTATGGGCTGGCAGCACAGATCTACAAAAATATGACTGTTACAGGCATGCACACTATTTGAGTAAGACAGGCATAAGAGGAGGAAACAATGAGGAATTGAACCCATGAACACTGCTGAGAATGGCATTGTATTAACCAGTAGGCTATACCTCCATGGTGTATGTCACAGCAGTGGCTGGGTACAGAAGGACTGCAGGTCACCGCACAAACTGTCTGCTCTGAGTACCAGGATAGGGTAACCCCACCAGTACCAATGATGCAATGCACATGCTGAATAACTGTCTACAGCTGATCACCAAATGGGGTCTGCACCTCTCCGGTACCTCAGCTTGGAAAGACGAACTGACAGTGCATGATACTGGCACAGTGTAGCTACAGACCATGCTATTGTGAAGGCTCTGTGTTCACCCTGAGGGGTAGGATGGGTGCCCAGCACTAGGTCCGCAGTACATGTGGTGCTAGAGATAGGTCCTGCTGTGCATCCCCATCACTACCAGTGTGTGACAGGTGTTCCTTGCAGTACAGCCGAAGGTAATTTGGTGTCCATCTGTATCCTGCAGTCACATGTGGTCTTCTGGGACCAGACACCACCCAGATTAGTGTGTACCCCGTGTTAGGGTCTGGCTGACATGGGCACCTGTTATCAGGGCAGAGGGGTTTCTAGACCTGCATGAGGTTCATGTAGTAGTGCCTTTATAAGGTCAAAGTGGTATACACTACATACCCCAAAAGGCCCACATCACCCTTTTTGTAGCTAAGGGAAAGGTGCCCTAGCCGTGGTGAAGCAACCTCCATCCTGCTAGTATAAGACAGCTCTCCAGGGTTGGTGGGCCAGTGGAAAACCAGCAGCAATGTTGGGGGTAGGTCTGGAACACCCCAACTACCTCAAACCACTGTCTGCCCATCACCAGCAGACAGCACAGTCAGACTGCACCTTATAGGTGTTGCAACCATGCACAGTCTAACTGCAGACAGTCCACACTGCATACGCACAGAGGAACTATGTACACCAAGCAGGCATCTCAGTGATTGGGGACCCAGCACTAGAAACACAAAAGCATCACTGTAGACAGATAGTGTAGAATGTTATGTGGGAACCTAGACATGCCATAGTCACTGCTCGGTTAGATTGAGTGCCCTCCCGGCATGACATGCTGTGGCCACCCTGTCCATGCAGGCAGTGGTAGGGCACTAAAGTGTCCCAGCTATTGCCCCACACCCTGTGAAGATGCATCCTGGCCAATCCGCCCTGTCCGGGCCATACCCACAATACCTTGCTCCTCATTATGCACATATTCAGGGTAACGCTGGTAACAGTGGGACATTTGGACCTAGAGAGGAGTGGGCAGCCAGAGAACAATGGATAGACATACACACACACACACTCCTACTGCAGCATTGTGTAAAGATAGGGGTGGTTGGCAACCCTGCCCGCCACACTGGTCCTGATCACAGTGCCGACACTGATAAACTGTGCAGGAGGTAGTAGTAGTGCTCTGGTGATAACTGCAGCTCAATGCTGGGGCCAACAGCCTGACTCTCCATGCAGCTTTGGATTGTGGAGCCTGTGTGAGCGGGTGTTTGTACCCCTGTTCACCGCTGCTTTGGGCTTTGCACATGTTGCTGTTGTATCTGCATTGTAGGGTAAAAAATAGGGACATGCTCGGCAGGAGCCACAGCTGGGACTTGAACCTGTGGCTCTCTGCTTCTGGATACACTGGCTGGGTGTACTGCACCACACTGTTGCACAGAGGCATGGTAGTCCCTGGGGCTACCTGTACTTTTCCTCAGCCAGAACCTTTATGTTGCACTGAATACCATGTACTGGTACAAGGCATGGCCTAGGTCCACTGCAGGCAGATGCCACTGCCCCCTCCAGCACGGGCACACACCCCTGTGCCATTCTGACATGACCATATGCTGTTGGTGCTGGTAGTGCGCAGTCCCAGGCCATCCATTGTGTGGGTAGGTGGTCGCCTAGGGAGCGGGGTCTGGGGTAGGGGGCATACATGAGTATCCTCACATCCCCCCCATCACCGCCTACCAATAGCATGTACCTTCCGCTTGGGGGAGGGTTGACTGTGAGGATGTTAGGTCAGTGCCCTGGCAACTGTTAGCTCGGGTGGACCAGGTAGATGTAGGTGGATTGTGTTTGGCCTTTGTCAGCTGCTTTCATGCTGATTTCCAGTTTCTATGTTCCTATGTGCCACCTTGGCGTCCGCCTAGTCCATCCTGTGCCCCAGCTGCCCCCGCTACATGTCCCTCCTGCACCCTCCTATGCCCCACTTGCACCATCGCCATAGTGGCCTTTCATACTTGGGCACTATGCTGTTGCTGGAAATGGAGCACTACTATCATGTTTTTTGGGCTCCCTGCCTATGCTGTACATTGCTGACCCTCAAATGGTTTCTCTCTCCTGCAAATGTGCATCTAACGGCAGATTTTCATTCGCCGTAGGATTCAGCCCTTCAGTTTAGCGCGTTAGTGTGCAGGGAGCCTCTCCCCGCCCACTCCACGCTCATTGACCCCCTTCTCTCCGCCCTCTCTCCACCCTCTGCGGTGTTTACTGCGGCCGGGAACGTTAACGATCATTAGGTAACATTAACGCGCATTAATGTTACATACTGCGCGTTAACGTTACCTAAAACGCGGTCTATGACGTTACTGCAGTTTAGTAAACATACCCCTAAGACACCAAGAACTAGGCAGAGGGCTATAGCGGCAACAAGAATGTACAGATGATCCCAAGGCAGTGTGAGTGGGTGAAAGCAGCAATAACATTGGCTGGAAGGCACAGAAAAGGGAAGGGGTAATTGCATTTAGTTCACGCCTTTTTCCTGCTGGTTACATTCAAGTACTGTAGGTATTTTCCTGTCCCCAGAGGACTTACAATCTAAGTATGAACCTGACGTAATAAAGGGTTAAGTGACTTGCCCAAGATCACAAGGAGTGGCTGTCATTTTAAGACGCGCTTGTGCTGGAGGTTGGAGTTGCAGTTTCTATAGGGTCTGAATCAACTGCTTTTGCTGTTGTTGCTGGCCTACCAGCAGGGCACATTGAAACTGCTGTTGTCGCTCCTGATACTGTTGTTGCAGCAGCCCTTTGGCCAGAATATGGAGGAGTCACTCCACCCTGGCTTGTCACTATTTTCTTGCAACACCACCACAGCTTCCTCTTCTGCAGCTGAGTTAACGCTGCAGTATTCCAGCTCCAACAACTTTTAGCAGCCTCTAATAGCCAAAGCAAAGCCTGCCTGTCTGGCACTGAATAAACCTTCGTCAAGCTTCCTAACTAAGGCAAGGCTAGCCCTCTTAGCCCACACAAACAAAATAATCCTGACCTGCTGTAGAGGCCCAGCCCTGGGTATGTGAATTTACCCTTAATCATGTGGTTAGAGAAATTCCCCAAGCTACCACCATATGTGATAGTGCAGCATGCAACACAGGACAAACAGCAATTCAGGGAAAACAAAAGCAGTTTTTATTCTCTCCCTACTTGTTAAAACTCCACAAGCTGGTTCTCCTGGCCCTTACTCCAACCCCAGTTAAAGTTCCTACTTCAGAACTCCTTTGCATGGCTTGCCTTGAAAGGACTTCTAACTCCACTGGTCTCTCCCTCCTGCAGCCTCCACTAACCTCTCCCTCTGAGCCACGCCCTCCCAGCCCTGACAGGGACTGTTGATAATTCCTTTCAAGAGGGATGGGTAACATTCTATTGTATATACCCCATTACAATGTTCTACAAAAAAGGGCAGGATTTACTTAGAAACAGAAACACCAAAAAATGACAGCAGATAAAGACCATTTTGCCTATCCAGTTTGCCCTTTCATACATTCTACTAAGTTTGACAACTGCTTTTTATCTCTTAGAGATCCTCTATGGGTGTCCCATGCTTTCTTGAATTTAGATACAGTCCTCCTTATCTCTACTAACACTTCCACTGGGAGACGTTTCCATGCATCTACCACTCTTTCCGTAAAGAAATATTTCCACATATTTCTCCAGAGTCAATCCCCTTTTACCTTCATCCTATGCCCCCTCATAACAAAGTTTTCTTTTGACCACGATCTCCTGTTATAGCGATTGGCAGATATTGGCATTGCTAATACTGTTCTGGCCTGGTTCTCATCATTTTTGACATAACAATCTTTTTTTGTATATAATAGGACCCAATGCTCTACAACGTGTAGCTTGAAATGTGGAGTCCCCTAAGGTTCACTACTATCACCCATTCTTTTCAACATCTTTATAGCTTCCCTAGCTTTGCTTGTGCAGTCTCTTGGAATTTCCACCCACTTTTTCGCAGATGATATCCAGCTTGTAGTATATTTTGACCCTCATTCTTTAGATTTAAGGCTGCTAAACTCCTGTCTCATGGCAGTTTCCCAGTGGCTTAAGACCAACCGATTAAAACTAAACCCAGACAAATGCAAGGCCATGTGGATCTCAGATACTGCCTCTCCCATGGAGGCGTTTTCTTACCCCTAGTTTCAAAGATTTAAAAATCCTGGGTTGTGCCTTCTGATCCTCAGTTAATTTTTGTCCCTCACTGTCAAATCCTGCTTTTATGCTCTATGTACCATTAGGGCCCTCTGGTCACTTCTTGATAAACTACACTAACCTTACTACACTAATCTTCTCCTTGGTAATTAGTAAACTTGATTATGGTAATTCCCTTTACAATGGCCTGCCACTTTATTCGATTAAACACTTTCAGAGAGTGCAAAACGCTGCTATCAAACGGCTTACTCATTCCAAGATATTCGATCACATTACTCCTCTTTTAAGATCCCACCACTGGCTTCCAGTATCTTAAATTTAAAGTTCTACTTCTGATTCATAAAATATTCTACTCAGGTCTCTCTCATCATCTGTCAGATTCTCTCATCCCATATGTACCAACTAGAGCCCTCCATTCTCATCGTGTCCCTTCCCCACCCCCAATACACACTTCAGATAAGTGTCCCACATTTGCCTGCAAAAAATCTAGTAACCTTACCTTTCCTGGATCCTGCTGCCCAACATACTCTTGCTCTTAGCAGTGTCATCTCACGAATTGACTGTTGTAATTCCATTTACTCTAGACTGTTTCAGTCCAAATTAAAACACCTTCAACCATTCCAAAACACTGCAGTTCGTATATTATGTCACATGTTGAAATTTGGTCACGTCACCCTCCTACTGTTCCAAGAACAATGGCTTCCAATTTTCTTTCACGTTCAATTTAAAATTCTCACACTAACATACAAACCCTATACACTGACTCCCAACTATACCTGGCATCAGTAATTTCTCTTCACATTTCTGCCAGAGATCTCCGATCTTTCCATGATAACCTCTTGAAAGCCCCCCTGCCCCCCCCCCCCCCCCCCCCCCCGCCAGTCTCCAGGGCAAGACTAGAGAGCACAAGATGCACAGCTTTCTTTTTTCAGTCTCTAGCCTGTGGAGCATTTTGCCTCCAGACTTACATACTGAGTCCTCATAAAAGACCTTTAAAGCAGGGCTTAAGAACCACTGATTTAAAATAGCTTTTGGGGATGGAATGGGGGCAGTATGAAAACCTGACCTTACATGATAGCAATTGCACTCTCCTCTATACTTTTATCTATTTCTTCTTTCCTATACCAATTGTAGTTCTTTTCTTTAATTGATATTATTTTTTAATATAAACCTCTTCAATGCCTTACTCAAGAAGCGGTATATTAAGAAACCAATAAACAATAAATCATTAACAAATTGAAATCTTTATATCTGTCCCTTTATGCCTTATCATGAACACCACTGACCATTTTAGCAGCCACCCTCTGCACCACCTCAATCCTGTTTATATCCTTTTGAAAATGGACTCTCCAGAATTGCATACAGTACTCCATATGAGGTCTCACCAAATTAACTCTGCCCCTATTTTATGTGGAGAAAAGCAGGCAAACTAAGAAATGGACTGTGCTTTTCCCTGCATATGGGAGACAACTTTCAAAAAATGCTTTTATACATGGTTAAACGCTTATTAACCTGCCTAGTAACCTTGATAGCTGCCCCCTAAGTTGACACCAAATCTGAACTGCCCATCTGCAAAAACAAAAGTTGTAGAGTCATTGATGATGTTCACTCAAGATGTGAAGTCAATAGGTCATTTTGGGGGGAAAATTATCATCACCTCAGGCCACTGGACAAACAGATTGAATCACTATTCTAACTCTTTTAACCCTGGTTGAAAATCACTAATAATCATTTTTTACATTTTTGTCACAAAAACCTTTGCTGCATAATCAATGTATAAACTGGTGCAGAAAACCAGGGAACCTGTCAATAAATTATAGCTATGCAAGCATGTTCAAGGTTGAACTCACATGAGTTAAGTGTTGAACTGCACTTTCATTATAAACTCCTATTCTCATAGTAATAATAATAATTATTGTCATTAATGGGTTTTTTGCACTTCAGTAAGAGGTCTGTTTACAAATGCTGGTTAATTTTGGTCTGCTAAAGAAGAAACTGCATTCCTAATTTTGCATAGTGTTCACTGCAGCTTGACTTTATTACAGTAATTTTGGCTTTCTCAAAATTTGTTTCATATTTGCCTTTGAGTAAAACCTAATGTGCAAAAATCTTTTAATCCACTTAGTCAAAGCTTTGTTTGAATGTATTTGCATCACAGGCAGGAAACTAATGGAAATGTAATGAGTTCTTTTTTCCGTCTAACATTTCTTAAGTGTGGGATGATCGTACCCTTATTTAAAATCAATTGACTTGTTATGAAGTCCCATTTTAAACATCCGATCAATTAACCAATCTATTTGATGAATGTATCATTGCAGAACAACTGTTCTGTCAAAATATGCAACAATATAAGACCAGATAAAGCCATATACAGTAGAACTGTAAAATTAGCAAATTAAGACTGCAGTACTCAAAAATCCAAAGAATAGACATTACTTGAACAGTATAGAATGGAAAACCTGCACATTATGCTTGCATATGCTGCAAATGGAGCTTATACTTATTTATTTATTTTATTTATTTAGCAAACACTTATATACCGCTACTTCCAGCGATCAGAAGCGGTTTGATTATAGTCTTTGGGATATGTCACAAAATCAAGACAGGAAGATTGGGGCATAGATAGAAAGAAGAGGGGTAATACACAGCACACATCGCAGGGTCTAGATATAGCCCTCCAGTAGGTATCATTCATATGTACAAAAGCGATTATCCTTTAACTATTTACATTTGACAAACAGCTATTTGTTTCTTTTCATCTTGTTGTACTGTACACCTTTCATGTATACGGCTGTACTATATCAACTGAAATGTCAAAATAGTTTTGAACAATTTTAAAGTACCCCTCCTCATGGCAAAGGGGCAATAATGGGGGCTGTGGGTACATTTTTGAGCAGGGGATGTGGGGCTGAGAAGCTATATTGGAAGGCCCTTGCAGTTAGGACTGTCTTCCTGCCAAGGAATGACACTCCATTTGTAAACGTTTAAAATTCAACGTCTTCAAGGATAACAATTTGATGCAAAGTACATTTCTTAGGAGATGACTCCAGATCAATCTCAACATTCATTACGATAGTCTCTTAAGATCTTTTTTAGCTTTCCAGATTAAGCATTTGTCTAGGATACTGCCCCCCTCCCCCCCCCCGCCCCCCCCCATGGTAGCTAACATCAAAAGATCTGTTCTGCTGCACTGCAGGACAGTCTTATCTCTTGACTTCTCCTGTTAGGCAACATATTGTTCTCTCTACCAGAGTCAGGCTCTCCTTTTTCACTCTGGAATCATGCCTGGGTGTGACTTGGATATTCTCCTTAAGAACTGCCATACTAGGTCAGACCAGAAGTCCATCAAGCCCCTGCATCTTACTTCCAACAATGGCCAATCAAGGTCACATGCACCTGGCAGGATCCCAAAAAGTATCAAGATTCCATTCTGCTGACCCCCAGAGATAAGCAATGACTTTCACCAAATCTACCTTAGTAACCATTTATGGACTTTTCCTCCAGGAACTTGTCTAAACCTTTCTTAAACTAAGGGGCCCTTTTAGTAAAGGTGCCGGGCTGTTGCACCTGACACACCGATAATGCACAAATCCATGACACATTACAGCAACACCATAGTGTTAACATGGAAAGCATGTTCCTGGCAGTTACTGCAGAGCATGCGGCCCTGCCATGATGTGACAATAGAGTGGGTGCACTCAATACCACCTATGGAGATGGCGGTGATGGTACCAGCGCTACTAGCCCGCCATGCAGGTAGCACAGATACACAACCTACATGGCTCTCATCCTGCCCATTCTCCACCCCAACCCTCCCACTCGCCACACTAATGTGCCATGGATAATTAATTAGTGCCAAAATCCAGCAGCATTGTCATGGCCCCATGCTAGCTGTCAATGCATGTCCAACATGCACCTGATAGTTGGCACTTCAGTAAAAAGGCTCATAATTTACAATTAGCACCTGCCCCTCCACCTTACCGCTGCTCTTTACCTGCTTTTGGGACACCTGAACTGAAGGACAATGGGCACACAGCAGACATCTCATTGAATCAATTATTAATGCTTCTGGTTCTCAAAGTATTGAGCCTATCCTTTGCTAGTTGTTTAAAAAATGATTGTTCATAGTTGAGCAATGGTCAGCTCCCAATGTTCTATGTGCTCTTATAACAGGCTCATATATTTCAGAAAGTTTGGATACAATTCTGGTTTCCTTCCCCAATTGTACTGCCATGTGATGGGGTCTATAGAGCATTGATCATTATCAACAGGCCCCATTAAGAGAGCCTGCAGCCCAGAATTCAGGGCTGGAGGGCATGGCTCACAGGAAGAGGTTAAAAACCCAGCAGGCTCCAGGAGAGAGAGAGGCCCATGGAGCCACACGCTCATTCAAGGCAAGCTGTACAAAGGTAGGAACTTTAACTGGGCAAGGAAGAAACTTTAAATGGGCTGGAGGAAGGGCTAGGAGACCAGCTTTGTGAAGGTTTAACAAACTGGGTCTGAATAAAAACACTTTTGTTTTCCCTAATCTGCTGTCTGATTGGTGTTTCAACAGAAACCCCTTCCCACTGCATGCCACACTGTCACGCACCTTTTTTATCATCAGTATCCTTACATTCCTTAGTCAGGATGGAGACTATGTCAATGTATTTTCCCTTCAGTATTTTCCTGATTAGTCTGATGGAAAAAAATATGTTCCTCCAGCAGAGCAATGGAACACTAGTCCCGGGCCTCAATGGCAGAGAGAGTCACAGGATTGCTCATGGTAAGTATCAAGAGTCCTGTGACACTAGTTCCTAAGCAGTTTGAGAAAAGGTCACACTCAGACCTAGAATCAACCCATAACCCCAAAGATGTACATTTATCTTGTCCCTGCGCTTTTTCCTATCAACCCTCTTCAACACTGCTAGGCATTTCTTATCCCTTAGCAGCCATTTGCACCCACTGTGCTCCTGGCCTACCCTTACTTTACATCTATGGGTTTGGTATTCATCCCTACTAATCCATTCTCTCACACTTCTCTGGGAGGGGGCTGGAGGTAGTGTCACAGGTGTGGCAAACCTTACCCGACAGCCCTTCCGCTATATCACTAACAAAGATGTTAAAAAGAATCAGATCAAGGACAGATCCCTGGGGCACACCACTGATAACTTCCTTCTCCTCAGAGTGAGCTTTATTTACCTGTACTCTTTGTCGCCTCTCACCCAACCATTTTCTAACCCAAGCAGTAACTTTAGGGTCCATCCCTAGGGTGCTCAGTTTGTTTATAAGTCACCTGTGAGGAACAGTGTCAAAGGCTTTACTGAAATCTAAATATACCACATCTAGGGCTCTCCCTTGGTCCAACGCTCTGGTCACCCAGTCAAAGAAATCAATCAGATTTGTCTGATAAGACATGACTCTGGTGAATCCATGCTGCCTCGGATCTTGTAATCTGCTGGACTCCAGAAACCTCACTATTTTTTATTTCAGCAACGTTTCCAATAATTTACTCACCACCGAAGTTAAACTAACCGGCCTATAGTTTTCAACCACATCCTTACTTCCGCTTTTGTGTAAAGGCACCACATGAGCCTCTCTCCAGTCCTTTGGCACCACTCCCGACTCCAATGAGGCATTGAAAAGGTCAGTCAGTGGAGCTGCTAGAACGTCCCCAAGTTCCCTCAGTATTCTAGGGTGTATCCCATCTGGTCCCATTGTTTTGTCTACTTTAAGTTGAGTTAGTTTCTCAGGAACACAGTCTTCTGAAAATTGTTCAAGATGCCCCTTGCTTCTGTTCCTGTTTGTGGGTGTTTTCTGAGGTCCTGTTCCTAGTTCTTCATCTGTTAACACAGAACAGAAATATTTGTTAAGCAATTCCGTTTTATCCTCATCAGCTTCTACATATTCCTCCCCTTCACCCTTGAGTCTGACAATACCACTTTGCCCTTTCTCTTCTCACTAACATATCTGAAAAATGTCAGATACATGTGCATGCGGGCGTGGACACATTGGTGCCAGGATGTAAGCATTGGCATGTTCCGGCATGCAAGTCCAAATTTATGTATTTATTTATTTATTTTATTTATCCAGATTTGTATACCACTTTTTCGTTCAATCAAAGTGGTGAGTTACACAAATTGGGTTTACATTGAACAGGGGTGACACAACTTACAAAAGGATTAAAGTGATTGGGATTATCTTTACATTCAAGCATGGTTAATGGAGTTCTTAGGCTGCTTGGTCATAGAATTCCATGAATAGGAAGGTCTTAACAGATTTGCAGAAATCCTTGAGGTCATTTAGCACCTGCAGTTCATCCAGGAGAGAGTTCCAGAGGGCCGGTGCTGATAGGGATATGACTCTGCTAGAGGTAGTTTGTTTTGTTTTATGTTATCCAGCTGGTGTTCGTGGTCTATTGTTGTTGCTAGTTCGTCTGGGTCGGTTGGTTGTGTCTTTGGTTATCAAGCAGTGGAGAACATCTGCTGTGCATTGGTGCATGATCTTGAATATGTTTGTAGTGGTTTTGAATCTTGCTCATACAGTTATTGGTTGCCAGTGCATTTGCCGAAGTATAAGTGTAATGTGTTCGTTCTTGGCTGTGCTGGTTATGATGCGGGCTGCAGTGTTCTGCACTAGTTGGAGTGGATGAGTAGCCTGCTTAGGTAGTCCTTGATATAGAGAGTTTCCATAGTCCAGTATTGGTGTGATGACTGCCTGGCATACAGCTTGGAAATGGTCCTGGCTGAGGACTGGTTTGAGTCTTCGGATGAGCTTCAATCGTTGGTATGCTTTTGCAGCGGTTTTGCTTATGTGTGTGTGCAGGTTTAAGTTCCTGTCCAGGGTGATACCAAAGTATTTCACCTCATCCTTTATTGGTATGATACGATTCAGGATGCTGATGGTTTGAGGTAGGTTAAAATTGGGATTTATGGATATGATCATTGCTTCTGTTTTGTCGAAGTTGACTTTCAGGTTGTTATCTGCGAGCTAGTTGTTCATGTCATACAGAAATTGTGAGTCTATTTGTCATGCCTGTAGTTTGTGAAGGTAGTCTGCTGTTCTGTTTTCTCCTATCTGTGCTATCACTTTGTCTATCTGTTTCTCCTACTCTGTCCTATCTTATTAATGGCGTTCTTTTCTTATTTTCCATAACATAAATGTAGGATTGTAAACCGCTCTGATGCTTCTTGGCCTGAGCGGTATATCAAATGTAATAAACATAAACATAAACATGTCCTCGAGGCAATGGGTTATGGGGGCTAAGTCTGGAGTGAGTGTGTCTATTGGAGCATACAGGCCCCCGTGTGTTGCCTCCGTGACACAGTCCATGTCATGGCACCAAAGGTCACTATCAGGAAGGCAAGGTTCTCCGAGGGTAAGGTGACCCTCATGCTGGAGGAGATCCTCCTGCAACTGCCACAATTGGTGGGGGATGCATCCATACGTGTGGGTGCCTATGAGAAGCAGCAGCTATGGCTTGATGTGTGCCACCGTATCAATGCCATATATCACTAGAACTGGGACATCAAGGATGTGAAGTGCAGGTGGCATCAGGCACACCACGACACTGCCCGGAAGGCACAGCAAGGGTCCGTGGGTATGCAGAGGGAGCAGCTAACCAACCTGGAACAGCGCATCCTTGCTACAATTGACCCTGCCACCTCAGGGGGGATAAGTCCTTTTAATACATCTGAGGCATCCCAGGAGCAAGGTACATGTGTGAGGTGTGTGTCCCTGCCCCTTACCCCATGTACTCCCCTCCTGCTGTGTGCATGCACACACTTGCATGCAGTCATCATTACTGGCTGCCATAGTGTCCCAGCCATGCTGCCACTGCCAGGCACACTCACAGTGTCCCTTGGGGAAACTGCTAGGTACGTATGACCTAGATTGGCCACTGTTGGAAACAGAATGCTGGGCTTGATGGACCTTGGTCTGACCCAGTATGGCATATCTTATGTTCTTATGTTCTTATGATCCCTCTGCTATTGGGCTATATGTCAGGAGCATTAGCAGTATGGCCACCAGCTGGTGGTGGCAGGGCTGAGTGCACAGATCACCAGAGAATGTGTCTGTGGACGGGTTTCTGTGCCCATGTGGCTCCGCATAGGGGAACAAAGTGTGTCGCACAGCATTGTGGCGGCCCCTCTCTGCCTGTGTGGCCTCATGTCCGACCTGCATGGCTGCAACACTGTCACCCAGTTGGTGGTGGTATTGCCAGGTGCAGGTAAGACTCACAATGTTGTCTGTGTCTTCACAGGCGCCCCTGCTGTAGCTCCACAGGCAGCAGTGCCTGCTCTGCCGACAGTGTCCATTGAGGATGCCACAGGGGAGGGCGGGGAGATCCCAGATGATGCCTCACTGCCATGCATTGCTGCTGACGCTGCACTGTAGCAGCTGCATGATGTCCCTGGGCCAGATGATCTGGAGCTCCATTTCCCCTCCCCATCACCTCCACCACAGCGCACTATTGATGACAGTGATAACCAGGAGGGGTGCACCCACACGTGTGCACAGCAACACCTGTGTCACTGTGCTTAGAGACACATCCAGTGCCATAAAATTTGGTGCTTGCCCTGGGGCACTGTCCACAACTGATCTTGCTAGGTTGTGGGGGAACCCGTTACCTGCCCTCTGCACGCACCGCAGGGTGCTAGGACTGCTAGGATCTTGATAAATTGGAAGACTGGGCATCAAAATGGTAGATGAAATTTAATGTGGACAAGTGCAAAGTGCACCTAGGGAAGAACAACCCATACTATGGTTACAAGATGCAAGGTTCCACATTAGGAACCACCACCCAGGAAAAAGATTTAGGCGTCATTGTGGATAACATGTTAAAACCCTCGGCCCAGTGTGCAGCAGCAGCCAAGAGAGCAAATAGAATGCTAGGTATCATAAGGAAAGGAATGGAAAATAAAACAAACGATATTATAATGCCTCTATATCGTTCCATGGTGAGACTACACCTTGAATATTGTGTGCAATTCTGGTCGCCGTATCTTAAAAAAGGATATAGCATTATTAGAAAAGGTTCAGAGAAGAGCCACCAAAATGGTAAAGGGGATGGAAGGATACTCCTATGAAGAAAGGCTAAAAAGGTTAGGGCTCTTTAACCTGGAAAAGAGACGGCTGAGGGGAGATATGATAGAAGTCTATAAATTAATGAACAGAGTGGAACGGGTAAACGTAGATTGATTGTTTACGTTATCAGAATATAGAAAGACTAGGGGACATGCAATGAAGCTACAGGGTAAACTATTTAAGACTAATAAAAGAAAATATTTTTTCACTCAACGTGTAATCAAACTCTGGAATTTGTTACCGGAGGATGTAGTAAAGGCTGTTAGTGTAGCTGGGTTTAAAAAAGGTTTGGACAAGTTCCTGGAGGAAAGGTCCATAAACCGAAGGGACCCAGGATATCAATGCTTGACCCAGTACAAGCATTGTGGAACCTGTGTCTTTTGGGGAAACTGCTAGGTATGTATGACCTAGATTGGCCACTGTTGGAAACAGGATACTGGGCTTGATGGACCTTGGTCTGACACAGTATGGCATATCTTATGTTCTTATGTTCTTATATGTTCTCAGGGCACACACTGCTAGGGTGCTGCATGTGCTTAGGGCATGTGTGCCCCAGCCCTCCCATGGCCCTTGGGACACTATAAAGTCCACACTGACATTTATGCCTGCTCATGAGCAAGTGCAATGTCCATGCCTTAATCTAGGCATGATTTCTGCAGGATTTGTGCTAGTATTTTACAAGGAAACACAGCCACTTATGTGCCTTTATAAAAATAGGCTAAAAAGAGTCACCTTCCTGCTCTATTAACCTAGGTGCCCTGTTATAAAATTACCTTCAACGTTTAGTGTCTGATAAATCAATTTAACATGCATTGATCTATGAATTCGTGCACATTAAGTGAACGGTTTACTAAAGTGCACAGAGCAGATGCCGCATGGTAAATGTATCTGCAGGTAGCCTGGTTAACCCTGGAATTACTGAGATTTTTTGCACACACTGAATACTGTTGGGGTCATAAATAACCCCACGATGAATTTTAATTGTTAACCATGAAAAATTTAAACTAAACAGACAAAATATTATTCCGAATTAATTACACAGGTACACTAAAAAAATTTTTTTTAAACTGCCTCTAATGTTTCGATTGATTTTTACGTTTTTTGGTGCGCTGAATCCAAATCTGGTAACCAATTTGCTCCATCACGTACAGATTTTTTGCTACATTGGGTTAGCAGTTTGAGGTGAACGTTTCAGATTGAGTGCGATCGAGATAAAAGTTTCTTGGATGAATTCTTTATACTAATTGTTTAGTAGTTATTCAAATAAGAATAAAGAAAATTGTAACAAGGCAGCACATAAGAATAGAGTAATGTCAACAAAACACACTGTGATGGTAGCAAAATTGTCTGCACTTAAAACAGCCACATACATGTGCACAAACATTGAGCATATAAGAGCGAGGTTAGACACAAAGCAAAGCAAAGAAATGTGCAAAAAATGTTGTACAGGTATGTATGTAAGAATAGAAAACGCAAACCACACCATTGCAATACATGAAGACAAACACCCGATGGTGTGAAAATAAAATTCTAATAAATGAGATCCGACACTGTGGTAATAACTAGCAAATTTTTATTTCAAAGTTTAGTAAAAACACGATATTTGTCAACACAGTTTAGATTTTAAAGTCATTCTTGGGTCAATCAATCTCCTGGTGGGCCCGTTTCTTCTTCCCCCGAATGCTTCTCTTCGTGCGCTGCTTGGCGTATTTTTCATCTGGGGTTTCCCGCAGCAGCAACCAGCAGAAATCAGCCATCATAGTGGTGTTCCATCTTCCTTGGTACCTTCTCTCTGCGTCCTTGATGTCCTGGTGAAACTTTTCACCTTGTTCTTAACTGTACGCCCCCAAGTTTTCGGGAAAGTAGTTCACATGGGAGTGCAAGAAATGGACTTTCAGGCTCATGTTACAGCCTTGTTCTTTGAAGGCATTGAGCATCCTGGCAACAATATCCTTATAGTTCTCATCCCGCCTGTTCCCCAAGAATTTGAGAACAACATCCTTGAAGGAATCCCAGGCTTCTTTTTCCTTCTCAGACATCGTTTCAGCGAATGCTCCATCTGAAATGAGTTTCCTTATATCAGGGCCAACAAACACTCCTTCCTTTAGCTTTGCTTCAGAAAGTCGGGGGAACTTTGAGCAAAGGTACCAAAAGCACTCACCATCTTTTGGAAGGGACTTGATGAATTGCTTAATGAGACCCAACTTAATGTGGAGAGGTGGTAATAGAATTTTATCACGAGGTACCAAGCTCTCATGAAGAACATTTTTCTCACCGGTTCTCAAATACTCCCGAATTGGCCAGTCTTTTTTCCCCCAGTGTAGGTCGCGGGCCCGGCTATCCCACAAGCAAAGGAAGCAGGGATATTTGGTGAAACCGGATTGCTGCCCTAATAGCATGGATAGGATTTTAAAGTCTCCACAAATCATCCACTTATGCTCATCATAACGAATCTTCTGAAGAATCAGGGCCAAATTCTCGTATTTTTCTTGGAGAATAACAGAGTGAGCAATAGGAACTGAAGCGAATGTGTTGCCATTATGAAGAAGAACACCTTTTATGCTGTCTTTTGACGAATCAATGAACAGCCGCCATTCAGCAGGATCATACTTGAGTTTAAACTTTTCCATCACTCCGTATATATCGTTGCAAAATACCAAATCTTCCTCTTTGCTGAAATACTTCAAAAATTGTGTCTCGCGGTTGCGGTACCAATAAAAAGTTGTTCCTGGTGACAATAGATTTTTCTGTTTAAGCCGAGAACCTAGCAGTTGGGCAGCATCTTTTGGGAGTCCTAAATCCCGGACTAAATCATTCAATTCAGCTTGAGAGAAAAGTTCAGGTTTCGGATCTGGTTCAGTTTCAAACTCGGAAGTACTGGACTCATCGGGAAAAGCCATCTGATGAGTCTCATCATGATCAGAACCGTCCACACAAATATGATACAAAGATTTTGGTGGTTCAGGCACAGGTACTTCGTTGCTATGAGGCATAGGCCTAATTGCTGAGGGAAGGTTGGGGTAACTTATTACGTTCTTATTTTTTAAGTTGTATCCCTTCACAATGCAAGAGCAAAAATAGCAGTCACTGCTGTGGTCTGTTTGTTCACACCACATCATAGGTATTGCGAAACGAAATGCTTGTTTTTTACCTTTCATCCATAAGCGTAGATCTTCCTCACATGTCTTGCACACTTTGTGAGGAGCCCATGGTTTGTCTTGATCGCCTAACTTCAAACCGAAATAGGCGAAATATACTTTTTTAATAAATGCAGAAATGTTCCTCTGCCGCTTTTTCACGGTATATTCCCCACAAATAAAACAAAAACTGTCCGGAGAGTTGACGCAACCTCTGGCTCTGTGAGCCATCACAAATACACAGCACTGCAAACTACAACTGTAGTGAACCACTTCGGAATAAAGCTGGATTACGACTGAGCAAACAAAAGGTAATAATGAACTTGCAAGAAACTGAAATTTGACAGGAACGTTCATGTCGCAACCACCATGTTTGAGCGAGCGAACGAGGCGAGGCGAACAGGAAAGAACATGCGCCAGCGCGAGTACTGGATTTAGCCCCCCGCCTCCCAATTGTCCTGTTAATGTATAAAATGAATACAAAACACTCTAAAATATCATGAGGGAGTGTTTCTAGTTAGTTAACCATTACAACCTCTATTTTGGGCCAAGAAAATAAACTGCAGTCGGCTAAAAAGAAATTATGTGAACATTCCTTATATGGGTAAGAAATCTAATTTTGCAAGAAAACGTGACGTGATGGAACATTTTGGCTATTTTTCCTGGATTCAGCACCCCAAAATCTATAGGAATCAGTTGCAAAACTGGAGGCAGTTTTTTGGTAGTGTACCTGTGTTATTTATTATATGAAGGTTAAATGTTTTGAAATTTAATGCTTTATCATAAAATTACATGAAGAAGAGTTGCCATGAAAGCAGTTTTTGCATGCACTTGATGAACACAGTAAAGTACTACAGTCATTTGCAAGAGACACAGACAATTTCTGAATGTTCTTTGCAAACATTGCGCTTGCAGGAGGTGCAGACTATGTTGCTTTTCTTGCCTTTTTCTCTGGAACAGCAGTGACACATTGCCCTTTTCTTTGGGATCTCGACATTTCAAACAGCATCAGTGGCTTCTTCAATGCTGGAAGAAGTCTCGCTGCAATTACTCTGAAGCAGCTGCTTTCCTAATTCCAAGAGGAATAGACGACGTCTGTGCTTTGACTTGGACTGCCATTCTGGATTTAGTGACATCCAAACAATGAAGGCGTTCAAAGCACTGATGTCCAACAGGTCTCCCCCTGATATGTAGTCAACATACCAATTCATGCCCCTCACGTTACATCCAACTACCACTCAACTCCTGACTCCCACATCACATTCAACTCCCACACCCTGTCTCCCTTCCCTCCCCATGTCCCTGTGTTTAGCTCTGTAGACTCTACTCTAATTTTCTCTCTTTCTCTCTCTTACTCTTTCCTATTATCCAATGGCGTTCCTTTCTCTCTTTGCTTTTCCACAGCTGCCTTTTATTGTACACCGCCCTGATACCTCGGTCTTGGGCGGTATATCAAGCCTAAATAAATGAAATGAAATGAATGTTGTAGAAGATTGTCACTGGCCAGCGTCTTGTCATTCGTTTTGTGGTATACGTGTGCAACATTTGATCTGCTGTATCTACTCCACCTTTACTAGAATTATAGTCCAAGATCATGCGTGGCTTTTTGTCTAGACATGTGTTATCTACTTCTTGATCATGCAAATTGCTCAGAAGAACAACCACTTTTCCTTTCTTCGGGCAATAGGAAACCAGAGTGGCGTCATCGCGAAAGACAAACAGCGAAGTGAATACCTCTCGGCCCTTTGCTGTTACAAATTCTGGAGGTAATTCTTTTCTGTTCTTTCGAATTGTCCCCAAAAGTGTCATTTGTTTTTCTAGCAATTTCCGTGACAAGGATAAACTGCAGAAGAAATTGTCAACAGTAACATTTCTGCCAGATCGCGTCAATCCTTCAGTGAGTTGCAGCACAACCCTTTCAACCTGATTCTGTTCCCTGTTTTGTCCGAGTTCCCTTCCTGTATATACTTGAAGATGCAGAACATATGATGTTGCACTGTCACACAACATCCATAGCTTTATGCCATATTTCCCAGGTTTGCTGGGAATATATTGTCTGAACGGAACACGGCCACGAAATGTAAGCAGTTGCTCATCCACGGTAACATTTTCACCAGGAACAAAGGCATCACTTAGAGTTGCTTCCCAGGTATCAAAAATGTGTCTGATTGGAGCAAGCTTATCCACGCCTCGTTGTTCACATCTGTTGGTTGCATCATCAAATCTGAGAGCACAAGAAATTTGCTGAAAACGGTTACGGGCCATATTTTTGCCGAAAACAGAACGACCATCTTCAAGGTTCCACAACTGAACTATGGATTCATTTCGTGACTTGTACACGCCTGAGAGGATCAGAAGTCCAAGAAAACATTGAAATTCTCCATCTGTCAAATCTTTCCAGGTGTCGTCATAAATGTGTCTTCCTTGTTTGCTCATCCACATCATGATTTCATTCAATAAGTTCTTCCTCATGAACAAAAGGAATGCTGCGAGAGGGCCATCAACACTTCATACAGCATACCTTGTAGGACCTTGTTGTACGGGCATGACATTAGCTCTGGCATATCTTCCAGCAGCTTGCTCTATAGGTTTCCTGTTCCATGATGTTTCCCAACTGCAGTCCTGGAGGCCCAAACACCATTCAGGTTTCATGCTGTCTCTAATAAATATGCCTGTGCTACATTTGTATGCACTGCCCCCATGGTATGCAAATGTATCTCATGCATATTCATTAGGGACAGCATGAAAACCCGAACAGTGTTTGGCCCACCAGGACTGCAGTTGGGAACCTCTGCCCTACAGCAGCTGCCAACAGGGGCATAAACACCCACACCCACAGGCTCCACTATCCAAAGCCTCATGGAGAGTCAGGCTGTTGGGCCCTTGCCGCAGCAGCATCTCCCAATACTAGCACTTGCATACCTTAGCAATGCGCCCTAAACTTGGGAATACGTTACACATGTATCAAAAGGTTGCTATGAATAATGGCAGATAGCAATTCCTACGTTAAGCACAATTTGCTGATAGAGCTGCATCATAGCAACCTTTCTGATATCTGTGGAGTGTGTTTCAGTTTTGGTTTCTGACAGTGTTTACCACCCCGGGGAGTGACCCCAACAGTATTGCGTACCATAGCCATGCCTGCACTGTGCCCAGGACTGGTGTGGTGGCCAGGGCTGCCAAAAGCCTCTATATTTGCACAATGCTGGCATAGGTGTGGGAGTGTGTGTCTGTCTATCCAGTGTATTGTGGCTGCCTACACCTTACTCAGCACACACTGCTTGCACTGTTTCCAGTGTTAGCCTGCCAATTTACATAATGAGGAGCAAGGTACTGTGGGTATGGCCCGGACAGGGTGGCCTAGGCAGGATGCATCTGCACAGGGCATAGGAAAATGGCTGGGACATTGTAGTGCCCAGCCACCACCTGCATGGACAGGGTGGCTACAGCATGTCCTGCTGGGAGGTCACTCTCACCCTGACTGAGCAGTGACCACGGCATGGCTAGGTTCCCCCATAGTGTTATATAGCATTTCTTACCTTGACCATGAGCCCTCCACCTGTGCACTCTGTCTGCAGATGACCTGCAAGTGGCTTCGTAATTGAGAAAAACAGCAGGAATCGCTGTTCGGTTCCTCTGTGTTGGCGTTCTCGAAGGTCTTCACCAAGGCTTTAGCTTAATATGAAGGCTGGGCTCACTTGGAGCCAAGGAGCTGTGGTACCCTACATTGGGGGCTATCCTTCGAAGAGGGTTGCCCCTAGAAGGATGGTACTTCACGTCTGTCAATGTCAAAGGGTGATGCCAAGAGCTGGGAGAAAACCCATGGGCACCAACAATGAAACCCTCAACAAGACTCAGCCTCCAAAGCTGCCCCAGTGGGAGGAGTTACCTCTCGATGCCATGATGATCATGGAGTCCCTGCTAAGGGACCAGGTACTGGTGACTGTATTTGCTGCATCGGCTCCTTCTATCTCAGATAACATGCTCCTATGTAGCGTATGCAGGCCCTCTAGTGCAACCTGACTGCATTCCTTGCCCAGCAGACTGCCGAGATCTGGTGATCTTGTGTTCTTTGGCGCCAGTGATAGGCTCCATCCACTGCGGTGCCCTTACTATTGAAGGTTCAGCCCATTCTAAAAGCACATCTGTTCCCAGAATACTTTAACTCGACACTAGACACACAGCCTTAACATGCAAAAATTGCTTCCAATCTCCCCACCCACATTATCATATGCTACACTAAACTGAGTTTATAAAACTATAATTGTAAATAGTTGTTACTGAAATGTTAAACAGTTCAAATTGTGATATACACAGTTGTAATGTTAGCTGTTCCATGTAAAACTGTTATTGTGTTCAATGTAAACCACCTTGATAAAACTGAAAGGTGGTATATAAGAAATGTTAAATAAATAAAATAAATAAATAAATAAATTATGGGTTCTCTTTTCTGGGGCCCAATCACTGATGTATCTGCTTGGTGTGTGTGTGTGTGTGTGCTCACATCCCAGTTTTGGTGCACACATCTTCTCCAGGAACATGCACTATGGACTAGCTAGCAGACTGTCTGCAGTTAGTTTTGTCGTCAGCACTCCCTAGTGGCCAGTGGCTGTAAGGGTAGGCTGAGCATTTTAATTGTTTCAAGAAGGAAAGGGCTCTTTAAGGCCAAGTGCAGGTTGGTCTTTGAAGTCCAGTTCCTTGTATGAACAAATTGTATAAGCCAAATAGAGGGTATTAAGGCTTTTATTTCCCCTTTTACGCAAAGGCTCAGTAAGGCACAGAAATAAAGAAAGTCCTTTCTTTCAGGGTTTCACCAAACATAAGCAAGAAAAAAAAACTGTTACAAGTTTCACAGTTGATTGGAGAGATTAACTGAAGGATTCTCTTACTTCAGAGCAACTTAAATAAGCAAAACAGTTCTCTGGCATTTAGCACAAAAGATGAGCATTCTTAAAGCAAAAAGGTCTGTTCAATTCACAGTTCTGCTAATGACTCAAGGCTGCTAGCAATACACAAGGTACAATCCATAAATTCATCTGGAGGCATGGGAATAGGATTCTCTAGGTCTATTTCCATGGACTCTGGGTCACTGGCCTCGCCCTCTGAATTGGATGTCTCCCTTGCTGTTATACTTTCCCAGACTCTGTCTCTGTTTGCTTGTTTCCAATAAGGTTGATCTAAGGCCCTCAAACGTACATGGCCTGTTCTTCTGCCCTTAGATACTGGTTTGTAAAGCTCTGACTTGTTTCCTTTTCTCCTACACTGAGCATCTGTTTCACAAGAGCTTCTAGGAGATAAACTTTCTTTTATAAATGAAGTGGCACCATATCTGGGCTTCCTCCTGTAGCTGGTATAACTGTAGCTCTCTCTCTGAGGCACCTCTCTTTGGAGACAGGCTTTCTCTTGGAACCTTCTGAGCAGTGCTTTACCTTTCTGTGGTTCAGGAAAACCTGGTGAGGAATCTGGATTTCCTTGCTTCTGGGTAAAGGTAGCTCTGCTATCAGAACCTTTCCTTCTTGTACCTCTTAGTCCTGATTCAGACTCCTCCGGTGAGCGTAGGCCTCTCTCAAAGCATGGCTTTCTCCTCCCAAGCTCTTTGCCTCTGTAGTCCTCTGCTACCGAGTCTCTCTCCAGGCTGACTCTCCTCGAGCTGTCTTTCTTTCTGACTTTCTCTGCTCCTTTTCCAGCACTTACTATTCTGGGCATTCTGCTTGACCCAGCTACACTGCTTGGCCTGGAGGTATCACTCCTTCCATCTGAAGTGCTTCTCCTGGCAATCTCTCTCTGGATTGTTTTCCTCCAGACTGCTTCCCTCTGGACCGGTTCCCTCTGCTGGCCTGCTTTCCTCTGGACTGGTTCCTCCTGCTGGCCTGCTTTCCTCTGGACTGCCTTTCTCTTATAAAGGCATTCTACCTTTGAGTTTTCCGGGGTTGTCGTCAGGTGCAGCTGATTAGCTTGTACATAATCAGTGGCTGGGTGTGTTAACTCAGCCTCAGTAGTTTTGCTCCTGCTCCCTCTAGCTGGGCTGCAAGGTAATTGCATCCTCTGCACATCAACAGCTCTGTTAAAGACAGGGTTTTTTTCTAAGTCTGCACTCTCAGTAGCTTCAGTTTCATGACACATCCCCCTTCTTAAAATATTACGGGATGATTCTTCATTTTCTCTACAGCACATAATTCTTGACATTGCGTCCGCATTATAATGCAGCTGTCCTGCTCTATGTTCTACTTTATATTCATATGGCTGCAATGCCATGTACCACCTGGTTAGGCGACTATTATTGTTCCTCATGTGGCTTAACCATTTAAGTGGTGCATGATCGGTGATGAGAATAAATTTTCTCCCTGTTAAATAGAATTTTAGGGACTCTACTGCCCATTTTATAGCCAAGCACTCCCTTTCGATTGTTGGGTACTTTTTCTCAGCTTCCGATAACTTCCTACTCAGGAACATGATGGGATGTTCAGCACCTTCCTGCATCTGGGAAAGGACGGCCCCTAGGCCTATTTCAGAAGCATCTTTCTGAAGCAGAAATAGTTGATGAAAATCTACCCCTCACAATATTGGGGCTCTGCACAACTTGTCCTTTAGTTTCTTAAAGGCTTCATCCGCATCTGGTGACCACTGCAGCGTATTCGGGGCATTTTTTTTAACATATCGATAAACACCGCGCTTTCCTCTGCAAAGTGGGGAATAAAACGTCGGTAATAACCGATAAGCCCTAGAAAACTTCATAACTGCTTCTTGTTTTGGGGGACGGGAACATTTTTAACACTTTCCACCTTATTTAATAAGCGACGGACCGTACCCCAGCCTACCAGATGTCCTAAATATTTGACCTCTTGGGCCGCAAACATACATTTCTCGGGATTTAGGGTTAGACCCACTTGTCTCATTGCTCTTAACACTGCTCTTACTTGGAGCAGGTGTTGGTCCCATGTAGCACTGTGAATAACTACGTCATCCATATAGGCTGTGGCGTAACTTTGATGGGGACGTAAAACTATGTCCATTAACCGCTGGCAGGTCGTGGCCACTCCGTGTAACCCAAAGGGCATTCTCCGGAATTGAAACAGCCCAAGCGGAGTACTAAAAGCTGTTTTGGGGCATGCTTCTCTAGTCAGGGGCACCTGCCAATATCCTTTGGTCATATCTAGGGTCGTGAGGAACTTGGCTTGACCGAGTCTGTCTAGCAGCTATTCGATTCGAGGCATTGGGTAGCCATCAAAGGTGGATACCTCATTGACCTGGCGAAAGTCAATACAAAACCTCATGGTACTGTCTGGTTTGGGCACCAACACAATCGGACTGCACCAGGGACTGCGGGATTCCTCGATAATGCCCATACGCAACATGTCTTGCACCTGGGTTGTTACTTCCTGCCTTTTGGCCTCCAGCAAACGGTAGGGCCTTTGCCTAATGATTCTTCCAGGGGGTGTAATTATTTCATGTGCGACCAAACTTGTTTCTCCTGGAATAGGTGTCAGCACATCCTTGAACTCTTTCAACATCCTGGTTAACTGTTGCCTCTGTACTATAGAGAGTTCATCACTGATCCGTGACTCAGGACTGGATTTGCAGTCATCCAAAAGTGGGCCCAGATCTTCATCCGGTTGCTCTTCACCTACCACTAGGAAACCTTCCATATCACTTTTACCGGTGGAGCCGAACCCTCCGGTCCCTCTGCTTGTGGGGGTTACCATAGCAACTTCCTCCAGGAGAGGGAAACCAATCCTCTCGCAGATTAGCTGTGCGATGCGATCCCCTGTTTTTACATCAAAATCTTCTTCTGCAAAGTTAAACAGCAGGACTTTGATGACGCCCCTGTAATCTGGATCCACTATTCCCGTACCTACGTCAATAAAATGTTTGGAGGCTAAGCCAGAGCGGGGCACGATGCGACCATAGCATCCTGGTGGCAACTCTATTTGAATATCCGTGTTAATTAAGGCTCGGCCGTGCTTGGGGACGACTTGGTTTTCTGCACTATATAAGTCATACCCGGCGGCTTGGGCTGATGCTCGACATGGACTTCAAGCTTGCCTCGAAGTCTTACAAAATTTCAACACAAATTTCTTTATAGGCTCCTCCTGTATTTTCCGCTCAGGGGCTTTAGTTTTCCCCAAGAGGGGATTAGGAACTACCATTCCCGTAGAGGGAGTACGTGTGGATACAAAAACTTGTCAGGTGTCAACCCTTCCTTTAAGCCTCTTTTAAATTGGGGCCAATCTCTGCCCAAGACCATTTCTTGAGGTAATCTTGGTACTACGGCAACTAACATTTTTTTCTCTATTCCCAAACCTCTTACAACCAGGTTATATACAGGGTAAAATGTTGCAGCACCATGAACACATTTTATCTTTACCTTTCCCTCTGCTTGATCTGGTGCGGATTCAGCTTGCTCTTTAACTACAGACCAGAGCTTACGGGAAATCATAGTCTGATCCGCGCCCGAGTCAAGAAGAGCCTTGGCAGCAACTCCTTGTACTGTTACGTCTAAGACAAACCCTTCACATAATGTTTGCCTGTTCTCACCTATGAGAGCAGTACGTGCTTGACATTCACTTTTTACGTGACCCAACTTTCCACAGGTAAAGCATCTCCTAGAGTGACTCCTTAATACAGGGTTAACATTTTTCACATCTCGGGTTTTATACTGTGAGAGGCTTCCTGATGACTGCTTCAACGCACCCACTGCAGTTTTTGAAATTTGTTGGGTGGCAAATTCCGTCTCTAAATATCTCTCTCTTAAGATAATGACTTCTGCAGTGCTGCGGCAGTTCTGCAGGATAAGGAAACTCTGCACATTTTGGGATACGGCAGACATAAATTGTTCTAGAACTATTGCATCCATTAATGTCTCGACAGTTTTCTCCTCAGGCCTTAGCCATTTAGCGGCTAAGCTTCTCAACCTGTGTCCTAACGCTTTCGGTGTTTCACCCATTTTAAGGCGTGCCACTCGTAGCAGGCGATTATACACAAGAGGGGTCAGACCCAGGCGTTCCCTGACGGCCTTCGTTACCTCGGTATAATCGTTTGCTGATGATGTGGGCATTGCTCTGTATGCTGTGAGTGAAGTGGCTAGGCGGACGGCCCACTGCTCTTCCGGTCAGCCCACTGAATGCGCTATCCTTTCAAATGAGTCCAGGAAGTCATCTATGTCATCCGTGGCCCCTAACTTCCCTAAAGTTAAAGCATCATATGTCCACGGTCCTACCGGACAGTTACCCAGTCCAGACCTCTGTCCATGATGACTAGAGGCTGCTTCCTGCGACTTTTGTTGCTGTGTTACCCAAGCCTCCATCATTTGTAAGATGGATTTCTGTTGCTCTTGCATGGCTAAGACTGCTTGCGGCTGCGTTTGGCAAGCCAGTTCTCTCTGCTTGTCAAACTGCATAGCCATCCAGGCGAACACCTCTTTTTGTTCCATGGTGAAGGAAACCTAGAAAAACACAGAGAAGAAAAAAAAAAACAAGTGTGGCCTGACAACAAAAACAGTCCCCTTTTCCTTTTCTTTTTTTTTCAAACTTCACCCCCACATCCAACACAGGTCATGCCTTTCTACCTTTTACCTGGTGGAGGTGTTGAATCCAGCTTTAAGAAAAGGACACTGCTGCTCTGTCTGGTAACAGTCTGTCACTGCTGCTAGCACCACCACAGCACTTCGACTTCGGGTTTTTCTTCTTCCACTCTGGGTTTTCTCCTTTCTTTTAAAGCTTAGTACTGGTGGCTCCTTTCTTTTCTTCCTGTAGGTTTTATGGCCTTTTATTCGTACAACTACGCTATTAATGTTGTCAGCACTCCCTAGTGGCCAGTGGCTGTAAGGGTAGGCTGAGCATTTTAATTGTTTCAAGGAGGAAAGTGCTCTTTAAGGCCAAGTGCGGGTTGGTCTTTGAAGTCCAAGAAGGTTGATCTAAGGCCCTCAAACGTACATGGCCTGTTCTTCTGCCCTTAGATACTGGTTTGTAAAGCTCTGACTTGTTTCCTTTTCTCCTACACTGAGCATCTGTTTCACCAGAGCTTCTAGGAGATAAACTTTCTTTTATAAATGAAGTGGCACCATACCTGGGCTTCCTCCTGTAGCCGGTATAACTGTAGCTCTCTCTCTGAGGCACCTCTCTCTGGAGACAAGCTTTCTCTTGGAACCTTCTGAGCAGTGCTTTACCTTTCTGTGGTTCAGGAAAACCTGGTGAGGAATCCGGATTTCCTTGCTTCTGGGTAAAGGTAGCTCTGCTATCAGAATTGCATCCTCTGCACATCAACAGCTCTGTTAAAGACAGGGTTTTTTTCTAAGTCTGCACTCTCAGTAGCTTCAGCTTCATGACAGTATGTGTATGGCTGGAACACCTTGCAGGGTGCAGTGGCTGGAGACTCACTATGCTCGCTGCTGGAGAATGTCAGGTAGTGGTGGGGGGCAGCTGAGCATTTCCAGGCCTACTGTCTGTTTGCTATTGCCTTATGGATGTGTACAGATCTGCATTGACTGCCCTGTAGGGTGCCTGTTTCCCCAGCAGGACTGGGGTTGATGGTCCCCTCTACTGCCACATCCTGATCTGTCTAAGATGAACACTAGCCTTGATACTTGGTCAGAAAATAACTATATGAAACTCAACTTCTCAAAAACCCAAGCAATTTGGATAATAGAATATTCTGTTACCTTAAAACAGGCACCTTCTATTCATTGACAGCATCTGCCAATAATCTAAACTCTCAAGCTTCTAGGTTGTTATTTAGATCAACTCTCCTGTAAGACTCAAATATCTGCTGTTACTAAGGGGTATGTTTACTAAACCGTCTTAATGTGCGCCCGGCGATAGTGTGCAGACTGCCATAAAAGGAGTGGGCGTTTCCGTCTTAAAGTAGCAAAACGGGATTATTGCGCGATAACGCGCGCTGCTGCGCACATTAACGGGCTAAGCGCCGCTAAGCGCGTTAACACGCGGTAATCTTAAGTAGGCGCCCAGACAAACAAACACAGAAACAGAGGTGTAGTACAATGGTTAATACACTGACTGATGATACAGGGGTTATGAGTTTGATCCCCCAGTGTGCCTAATGCATAAGGCTGGCTGAGGCATCAGCTTTAACATGTATTTGTATTTTAATTATTGCTGCCAGCAAACACACCCTCACGTGCCATAACCTAAGGTGCCACATAAGGCACTCCATAGGACACATTATAAAGTGCACTGTCTGCCACGGCACCCTATAATGTCCCCTATAGGGCACCCTTTAAGGCGCTCCATAGGACAACTTATAAGGCACCTTATATGGACTGTAACCATAAGGTGCCTCAGAAGGCGCTTTATAGGGCACCCTATAAAGCTCCTTCTGAGGCACCTTTTGGTTACAGTACTCTGAGGATGTTTTTGCTGGCAGCACTACTGTACATTAAAAATTGACAATCCTCAGGATAGCCCTATCAAATAACCCCACTGTGGGTTTGAACCCATGATCTCTGGCTCCACAGACAGTGAAGTAACCAGTGGGCTACAGCTATCAACAAGCCCCTGGTTGGCTACAGAAGGACTGCATGTCACCACACAAACAGTCTGCTGTGGTTACCAGGATAGGGTTAACCCACCCGTACCCATGATGCACTGCACATGCAAATCAGCAGTCTACAGACGATCACAAGATGGGGTATGCACCCCCACAGCACCTCGGCCTGGTAGGGGGAACTGACCGTGTGCACCCCCAAAGCACCTCAGCCTGGTAGGGGGTACTGACCGTGTATGTTACTGGCACAGAGTAGCTACAGACTGTCACATTGTGCGGGTACTGTGCTCACCCTGAGGGTGAGGTGAGGCACCCAGCACCAGGTCCACAGCACCTTTCATGGCTGAAATAAGCTATGCTACAGGTCCCCATCAGTGCTAGTGTGTGTGATAGGTAGTTCCTGCAGACACATCTGTATTTCTCAGTCATGTCTAGCCCTTATGGGCTATGATGCACCCAAAATAGTGCATATCCTGTTTTGATACCATGGTCACATGATGTAGGTGAAGGGGGTGGTATTTGGACCTATAGGTGGATTATGCACCACCACCCAACCCACTCTCTGTGGCTCAGGGTGGGAAACAGGATCTTCCACCAACAGAGCCACACTCTACCTCCCCCCAAAGGTGGCAGTAGAGAAGACCATCAACCCCAGTCCTGCTCAGGAACAGACACCATACAGGGCAGGCAATGCAGATCTGTACACATCCATAAAGCAAGGCAGACAGAAGGCCTGGAAATGCTCAGCTCTCCCCCCATCTATCTGCCATGCTCCAGCAGCAAGCCTCCAGCTGCTGCACCCTGCAAGATGTTCCATCCAGACACATATTAGCTGCAAACAGTCTGCTAGCTAGTCCATACTGCATGTTTCTGGAGGAGATGCATACACACCAAGCAGATAAGTCAGTGATTGGGCCCCAAAAAGGAACCATAAACATCATATGAGAGAGACACTATGTAGCACTATGGGGGAACCTAGCCATGCCGTGGTCACTGCTCAGTCAGGGTGAGAGTGTCCTCCCAGCAGGACATGCTGTGGCCACCCTGTCCGTGCAGGTGGTTGTCAGGCACTACAATGTCCGAGCCATTGCCCTATACACTGTGCAGATGCATCCTGGCCAGGCCACCCTGTCCGGGTTATACCCATGGTACTTTGCTCCTCATTATGCACATTGGCAGGCTTACACTGGCAACAGTGTGGGCTGAGGAAGGTGTTGGCAGACACCACACACTGGATAGACAAACACACGCTCCCACACCTATGCCAGCATTGTGCAAATATAGAGGCTCTTGGCAGCCCTGGCCACCACACCAGTCCTGGGCACAGTGCAGGTGTGGCTATGGTACGCAATACTGTTGGGGTCACTCCCCAGGGTGGTAAACACTGTCAGACATCAGACCTGAAGCACACTCCACAGACAGCAGAAAGATTGCTATGATGCAGCTCAATCAGCAAATTGTGCTTAACTTAGGAATTGCTATCTGCCAGTAATCATAGCAACCGTTTGATAGGTGTGTACAATATTCCCAGGTTTAGGGTGACATTGCTAAGGTATGCAAGTGCTAGTATTGGGAGATGCACGCAGGGCCCAACATCCTTCCTCTCCAGGAGGCTTTGGATAATGGAGCCTGTGGGTGAGGGTGTGTCTGCCCTTGTTGGCCGCTGCTCTAGGGCAGAGGTTCCCCACTCCAGTCCTGGTGGGCCAAACACTGTTCGGGTTTTCATGCTGTCCCTAATGAATATGCATGAGATACATCTGCATACCATGGGGGCGGTGCATAGACATGCAGCACAGCCGTGTTTATTAGAGGCAGCATGGAACCTGAATGGTGATTGGCCCTCCAGGACTGCATTTGGGAGACTCTGCTCTAGGTAATATGCATGTTTATGGTGTCTGTGCTCTGTAGGGTAAAATGTAGGTTTATTGGGCATGTTTCTGTTATCTGCAATAAAGGTTCTGTCTGTATTAGCACATTTTAGTAGTGGGTAAAATATGGGGACTGGGTTGACAGGAACCACAGCTGGGACTTGAACCTGTGACTTTCTGCTCCTGAACGCACTGGCTGTGTTCACTGCACCACCGTGTTGCCAAAGAGATACCATGACTGTTTGTCAGACAGAGCCTGTCTGTTGCAGTGCATGGCACCCACCTAAACAGGGCTAGGCCATGGTCTGCTCTGGGCAGCTGCCACTGCCCCCTCCACCACCAGTACCCCTCTGCCACCATGCTGACATGCCCTTCTGCTGGTGGTGCTGGTGCTGTGCAGTCACAGGCCATCCAGTGCACGAGTAGGCGGCTGCCTATGGTGCGGGTTCTTGGGTAGGGTGCCTGCATAGCTGTCCACGCTTTCCCCCAGCACCGTCTGCCAATGTTCCGTGCCATTGGGGGTACCTGCTGGGTACTATTCCCTGTGACACCAGGGGAAGCACACTCTTGCCCATGTTGGGCCCTCAGCAGTTGCTTTCTGGCTGCTCTATTGTTTCAGCATTCCTATGAGCCAGCTAGGCATTACCCTAGTCCACACTGTGCCCCAGCATGTGCCGCCTGCAGCCCTCTGTGTCCCCTTTTCCAGCATCTGTCCAGTTGCCCATTCCGACATGCCCGCCCTGCTGTTGTGGAACATGTGCACACCATAGGAAACCTGTCCAATGAAGAGGAAAACCCTGATCAGTGCAATTTCACTGTAAGCTCATTCACCTTGTATGGGGACAGAGCATAGACCCTTCCAAAATTCATATCTTTTTTTTGGAGCTTTCTTGGGGGTGTTTTTTGATGTTTCCCATTGATATCACTATTGCCCAGCTTGTTTATGTTTTTTTTTACATTTTCTTCTGGTCATTTTCACTGTTTCTTTGCCCTTTTGTTCCGTGCACATGTATCACACTTATCACTTTTTTGTAGGTTTCCCTGGTTTTGCTGTACATTGCTGACGGAAATGGTTTCTTTTCCCTTTAAATCAGCTCTAACGTCAGGGTTTGTAATAAGGAAGCTTATCATAGCTCAGGAAGGAGCTATAGAAAAGGTGAAGTGACTCTGAACAAGCAACCTGTCAGTTCTGGTAGAAATAAAAAAACAGAATTTTCCCATAAAAGACTACCAGTCCCAGAATGCACCAGGTTTCCAACAGCCATTAGAGGAGCTGAAGTGGGGAAACGTGTGTTCAATCAAGAGGGCTATGAGGTAATCCCCAAGCACTCATCTCAAAGGGCAGGGCCTGATTCAACACAGCTGCGCTGTGCTAGGGTGGAGCACACATCTAAGCAGAATAAAGGTAGAGTTTATTCTACAGAGAATTATCCTCATCCTCAGTTTCATCTGGGAGATCCTCAGAATCAGCTTGGATATCCTCATCTTGGACATCTTCATCATCTGTAGGATCATCAGAAGCAGAAGCCAGAGCGGACGGACAGAAAGGGCAAGAAACCCTTTGGAAGAAAGAAGAGAAAAGCATTTGGGAGGTCTAAAGGAGTCCAGAGCAGTACGTATACTGGAAGGTATTCCAAGAGCCAGCAGACACCATTGGACTGGGGAAAGCCAGAGGAATGGTGCTGCAGAGCTAGGAATCTCCAGAGGGTATCTGTGAGGGAGAAGGTTGCACTTGGAAGGGACCCTAGGACCCATGCCATAAGGTATGTGAAGAGAGATCCAGTGTCCAGGGATCTGGATTGGAAGGCTGGACATAAGAACTGGACTACATACTGGCCAGGCTATTTAGAGAGGAACTCTAACAGCAATGGAAGCTCAGGTATGAACACTGATCTATGCCCTAGCTATAACCTTGAAAGACAGCAGGGAAACAAGTATTCTCCTGAGAGTGCTACATTGAGAAATTCATCTGTGCCAATCCATGTTATTGAACCCATGATTGTTGAAGAAGGGGGAGCGGTCTTAGATACAGGCTGTGAATATATGGATTGCTCCCTGTCTAAACTCCTTTGGTAATTTTCTGTTACAAAGTACAACAACCATCACAAAGAAATACAAACTTGTTCTTTAATCTACTCAGAAAAGCTCCTGAAGTAGGATTTGAGCCACGCAATAGAAAGCAAGCCAGCTAAGGGGTTTCAGCTGGGTAACAACTAGCAATTGAGCCTTACCTAATTGCTTGTGAGCTCTGAGGGAATCACTTCTGAATCTATGTGTGAAGATATATGAAGTTAACCTGAAAAGAACAGTTTTTCCCTTCTTTGTGGGTTTTGCTTGTTGTTTGATACACTGCTAAGAAAATATTAGCTAAAGCCTACAGAAAAGACCAGTTTGTTACCAACCAGGTCTTTATTCTTTTGCTTTGATTGCCTGACAAAGTTCAACTGTTGTTTTCCTGATTTTGTTTTTCCAAGTTTAACACTGCAAGCAAGTATCCTGTTTTATGTGCTACCAAGCATATCTGTGTTGGGAGAAATAACCCCATAAATAAATATCTTATTGGCTTTACACTCAAGCACAACTAATTATTGTGAGCAGCTGTGTCTGGTGTGAATGGACTGCATTTCCCACAATCCCTTGCAAATCATATTGATATATGCACTTGCCAAGACTATGAACATTCTCACCCAGGCAGCCGTCTGACAGGTTTCACTGGCGTTAGTTTTCAGCCTTGGATTTCACAGCGTTAGTGTGCATGGAGCCTCTCCCCTCCCACTCTCCGCCCCTTGACCCTCTCTCTCCGCCCCTGGGGAGCCTTCCTCCGCCCTCCTGGAGCCTTTCTCCGCTCATTTGCGCCTTAGCTAAGGCGCCTTATCGCGCGATAAGGTGCCTTATTGTGCGATAACGTGGGAGAGCACACGTTAAGACGGTTTAGTAAACATACCCCTTTAAGTCTAGTTTTTTGGAACTAAGACATTTGTTCAAATATATCATGTTTAGACAAAATATCACTACTTACTTTGATTTACTACAATGGGCTCTCACATTCATCTATCATGCACCTTCAAACAATGCAAAATATGGCCATCAAATTAATTGAACATTCAGCGAAATTTGATACAATTACATCATTATTTAAAGACCATCACTGGTTGCCAGTTTCCTACCACATTACATTTAAAATACTAATCCTAGCACATAAGGCATTGTATGCAGGTCTTCCACAGCACCTATCCAATCTATTAATTTCCTGCACTCCTGGAAGAACTCTTCGCTCTTTATCACAGAACAGACTAGTCACACTATCCAATTCTAGAGAATGATTAGACTCCATGCATCAATCAGTATTTTACTACTTAGCACCAGTCCTTTGGAATTTGCTGTCCCAAAAGTCAGATTAGAAGATACATTTTCCACATTAAGGGGCTTGTTTACAAAGCCGTGGTAGCGGTTTCCGATCGTTATCGGAGCCGCGGCCCCATTGAAATCACGATCGGAAACCGCTACTGCGGCTTTGTAAACAAGCCCCTAAGAGTTGCCTTAAAAACTGATTTCCTTACTTTGACAGGACTGATGTGCTTGTGGTGAACTGACTGACAAGAAGGACAACAGACCGTAGCATCATACCCTCCTCTTATTCTGCTTTCCTTGCTATCTGCTGCTACCTTTATAATTGAAATCTTATTTCTTTGTTCTAGTGAAGCCACATTTCAGAAAGGACATCCATGTGCTATCTGGGATGTCAAAGCCAGAACGTCTGAAAAAAGTAGGCACCTGCAAGTTCATGCACAATTTCACAAATATGGATGTCTATGAAAATGTTTACATATACATCCCCAGAAGAGTACCCTAGCATGGGGATGTCTAATAGCATAATGGTTAGAGTAGTAAGTTTAAGAGTAGGGTAGGCAAGGTTCAAATCCCCATGTGGACCCCTGTGATCTCAAGCTAATTGCTTTACTCTCCACTCTCTGGATGTTTTGAGGCAAAACAAGCATTTTACTGATGCCTATTCATGCCTGGTGAACTTAGGGTTAACGCACGTTAATGTGCCACAGCGCTCACTATCACACAATACCGTTTCCTTGCAACCTTACCTCCGGACCGCCCACCACCTTATATGGCATTCTGCACATTAACGTTGCAACTAGTGCCGTTAACATTAAGACGGTTTAGTAAACATACCCCTAAGTTCATGCCAGCGCAGTGCTGGAAGCTTTAAAGTTGTAGCCCACTGGTTACTGCAATGATTGTGGAGGCAGAGGTCATGAGTTTGATCCTGCAGTGGTGTTATGTAAGAAGGCCGTCTGAGGCATTTCCTTTTTTAATTTAAATCAGTGCTGCCAGCAAAAACACCCTCACAGTGCCGTAACCTAAGGTGCAGCATAAGGCGCCCTATAAGGCACTCCATAGGGCACATTATAAAGTGCACTGTCCACCAAGGCACCTTATAATGTGTCCTATAGGGCACTCTATAGGGCGCCTTATGAGGCACCTTAGGCTACGGCACTGTGAGGGTGTTTTTGCTGGCAGCACTGATTTAAATTAAAAGGATATACCCTAAGGGGTATGTTTACTAAACCGTCTTAATGTTACCGGCGCTAGTTGCAGCAATAATGTGAAGAATGCCATATAAGGAGTGGGCGTTCCGGTCCTAAGGTAGCAAGAATCGCGTGATAGTGGGCGCCGTGGCACGTTAACGCGCGCTAACCCTAAGTATATGCCAGAGCAGTGTTGGAAGCTATAAAGATGTAGCCCACTGGTTACTGCAATGACAGTGGAGGCAGAGGTCATGGGTTTGATCCTGCAGTGGTGTAATCTAAAAAGGCTGTCTGAGGCATTTTCTTTTAATTTAAATCAGTGCTGCCAGCAAAAACACCCTCACAGTTCCATAACCTAAGGTGCCTCATAAGGTGCCCTATAAGGCACATTATAAAGTGCCCTGTCCGCCAAGGCACCCTATAATGTGCCCTATACGGGGTTCTATAGGGTGCTTTATATGTTGCCTATGAGGCACCTTAGGCTACAGCACTATGAGGGTGTTTCTGCTGGCAGCACTGATTGAAATGAAAAGGAAAAGCCTCAGACAGCATTCTTAAATAACACCACTGTAGGATCAAACCCACGACCTCTACCTCTACAGCCAATGAAGTAACCAGTGGGCTACATCTCTTTAGCATCTAACACACTGCTGGCTGGCTACAGAAAGACTGCAGGTCACCACACAAACTGTCTGCTGTGGTTACAAGGATAGGGTAAAGCCTCCCATACCCATGATGCACTGCACATGCAGATAAGCAGTCTACAGCTGATCACATAATGCGGTATGCACCCCCACAGCACCTAGGCCTGGTAGGGGGAACTGACCATGTATGTTACTGGCACAGAGTAGCTACAGACCGTGACATTGTGCGGTTCCTGTGCTCACCCTGAGGGTGAATTGGGGGGCCCAGCACCAGGTCCGCAGCACATGGCATGACTGAGATAGGCTGTGCTGCAGGTCCCCATCAGTGCCCGTGTATGATGGGTAGTCCCTGCAGATGCACCTGTGTCCATCTGTATTTCCCAGTAATGTCTAGGCCTTATGGACTATGATGCACCCAGAGCAGTGCATATCCTGTGTGGGTGCCATGTTCACATGTTATAAGTAAAGGGTGGTGTTCGGACACCAAAGCGGATTATGTAGAACCACCCAACCTGCCCCTGTGGGTTGGAGTGGGGGAACAGGATCACCCACCAACCGCTGCACATTCTACATCTCTGCAATTGTGGCAGTAGAGGGGAATGGGTACCCTACAGGGAGGTCAATGCAGATCTGTATGCATCACAGAGGGCAGTAGGCCTGGAAACTCTCAGCTGCCCCCCACCCCTATCTGACATTCACCAGCAGAGGGCACGGTCAGTCTCCACCTGCCTTACCCTGCAAGGTGCTCCAGCCATACACATGCTAACTGCAGAGAGTCCACTAGCTAGTACATAGTGCATGTTCCTGGTGGAACTATGTGCACACACACCAAGCAGGTATATCAGTGATTGGGCACAAGAAAAGGGAACCCAGAGATATCACATGAAAGAAATGCTGTATAGCACTATGGGGTAACCTAGCCATGCATTGGTCACTGCTCAGTCAGGGTGAGAGTGACCTTCCAGCATGACATGCTGTGGCCACCCTGTCCATGCAGGTGGTGGCCGGGCACTACAATGTCCCAGCCATTGCCCTATGCCCTGTGTAGATGCTACCTACCCAGGCCGCCCTGTCCGGGACATACTCGCAATCACACTTCCCCTCCAACCACCATGAGAAACTTATGCAGTGCCGCATAACTCATTATATTGTTGCATAAAGTAGACTGTATTTATTCATCGTGTCTCCTTGTTAAGGGACTGGTTATTTATACCCTATTTTACCTGTTATACCTGCTTAATGCATACCCAAGTTTAATTTTCTTGTTTAATGTATACCCAAGTTATTATACCTGTTTCACTGTAAGCACAAATCACGAAATTGAGATGTGCAACTCTTATGTTCATTGTAAACCGCACTGATGTCGAATAGCGCGGTATAAAAGAGACTGCAAATAAATAAATAAATAAAAAATACCCACAGTACCTTGCTCCTCATAATGCACATTGGCAGGCTAACACTGGAACAGTGCAAGCATTGTGGGATCAGTAAGGTGTAGGCAGCCACATAACACTGGATAGACATACGCACACTACCACACCTATTTAAGCATTGTGCAAATATGGAGGTGGTTGGCAGCCCTGGCCGCCACACCAGTCCTGGGTACAGTGCAGGCATTGCTATGGTACTCAATACTGTTAGGGTCACTCCCCAGGGGAGTTAAACACTGTCAGAAAGAAAACCTGAAACACACTCCACAGATATCAGAAAGGTTGATATGATAAATCCCTATCAACAAATTGTGTTCAACTTAGGATCTGTTATCTGACATTATTCATAGCAACCTTTTGATATATGTGGAACATGTTTCCACGTTTAAGACGGCATTGCTAAGGTATGCACATGCTAGTATTGGTAGATGCTGCTGTGCGCAGGGCCCAACAGCCTGACTCTCCATGTGCCGCTGCATAGTGGGGCCTGTGGGTGTGGGTGTTTGTGCCCCTGTCAGCCGCTGCTCTAGGGCAGAGGTTTCCAACTCCAGTCCTGGTGGGCCAAACACGGTTCAGGTTTTCATGCTGTCCCTAATGAATATGCATGGATACATTTGCATACAATGGGGGCGGTGCATGTAAATGTATATTTATTAGGGACATCCTGACAACCTGAATGGTGTTTGGCCCTCCAGGACTGGAGTTGGGGAACTCTGCTCTAGAGATTGCACATGTTTATGGTGTATGTGCTCTGTAGGGTACAATATATGTGTTTATGATGTGTTACCTTTATCTGCAATAAAGATTCCATCTTTATTACTATGGTTTAGTAAGGGTAAAATGAGGGGACATGGTCTGCAGGAGCCACAGCTGGGACTTGAACCTGTGACCGTCTGCCCCTGAATATACTGGCTGTGTGTACTGCACCAAACTATTGCCACAGAGGCAGGTTATTCCCTGGGGATAGCATTACTGTTCATCAGACAGCCCTTGTCTGTTGCACTGCACACCAACCACCTGAACAGGGCTTAACCTTGGTGTGCTGTGGGCAGATGCCACTGCCCCCTCCTCCACCAGTACCCCTCCACCACCATGCTGACATGCCCTTATGCCGGTGGTGCTGATGGTGTGCAGTCCCAGGCCATCCAGTGTGCCAGTAGGCGGTTGCCTATTGTGTGGGGTTGGGGTAGGGGTGCCTACATTCACATCCACACTTTCCTCCCAGCACCGCCTGTCAATGTTATGTGCCCTTTGGGGTACCTGCTGGGTGATGTCCGCTGGGACACTGTGGGTCACACACTCGTGGGCATGTTTTTTATGTTTCTATGTTCCTATGTGCCACCTAGGCATCTGTCTGGTCCACCCTGTGCCCCAGCTGCCCCACTGCATATCCCGCCTTCAGCCCCCTGTGCCCCATTTGCAGCCTCACCATTGTGCCCTCTTGTACTTGGCCACTATGCTGCTGCTGCTGCACATGTATCACTACTATCACTTTTCTTGGTTTCCCTGCCTTTGCTATACATTGCTGATTGAAATGGTTTCTCTCTCCTGCAAATGTGCCTCTAGAGTGAGGTTGTCACTGGTGCTAATTTTCAGACCTTCATTTCACGGCGTTAGTGTGCATGGACCCTCTCCCCGCCCACTCTCCGCCCATTGACCCCCTTCTCTCCGCCCCTGGGGAGCCTTACTCCACCCCCTGCGTACCTTAACGCCGCTGGCTGCATTATCGCGCAATATGTGACGTTCTCGAAAGGTAATGCGCCATTATCGAGATAACGTCACTTATCACACGATAACATCGCAACTGAGACGTTAGCACCGTTTAGTAAACATACCCCTAAGACTTTTAAAATGACCCCCTTTGTATCTGACTTTTCTATTGTGATTTTAATATTTTGTGAACCACTCTGATGCCTAAAGGAAGAGAGTTATAGGAAATTCTGAACAAACATAAACATAAAAAAGGCCCCACACACAACAGGAAAGTCACTTTTATAAAGGAAAACATTTGCAGCATCACAAGGCGATTTTCACATATACTGTAAATAACACCATATACACATACAAGATACAGTTTTGCAACTTACAGGTATAAGTGGTGTCACCTGATAATATCAGTGTTGGATTTTATAAACCGTCATGTCCAAGTTGATTAAGGAGCTATCATTGGAAACTCATTTTTTTGCAACTTGAGATAGTTTTGAATGCCCAAGAGGTAGTTATTTATTTATTTATTTTATTTAACAATTTTTATATACCGTCTTTCTACAAGTCAAGACGGTTTACATAGAACATTTCGTGACAGTATGTTGCAACTATTTACATGGAACAAGGTAACAGGGATGCATAGGATAACGAGAAGAACTAATTACAATGATCAATGATAAACTATTTACATAGGTATTTACAAGGAGACCACATGGCTGCCCCAATAGGATTTGACAGGGCAAATGTAAGGAGGAGGGTGTATAGGGTTAAGTACTAAGGTGGAAGGGAAAAATGTTCAAGGAAGAGATAGGTTTTTAACTTCTTTCGGAACTCGGAGTGGTTTGAACAGTTCTGCAGCTCGTGAGGAAGGGTATTCCATAAGGATGGAGTATAGAGGGAGAAGGCCCTGTTACTAGTAGATTGTTTGCAATGTCTTTTAGTAGTAGGGATGGTCAGTAGGTTTTTGGTGATAGAGCGGCGTGTTCTTGTGTTGTTGGAGGAGGGAAGGAGTGGGGAGAGACATGGAGCTGAGTCATTGGAAATGATTTTATGTGTAAGAGTAAGCACCTTGAATTTAACTCTGTATTGAACGGGAAGCCAGTGGAGATCATAGAGAACTGGTGTGATGTGGGATCGTCTGGGGTTGCTGGTTATAAGCCGCGCTAGCATATTCTGGGCTAGTTGAAGCGGTTGTATATTGTTCTTGGGAAGGCCATGATAGATATGGTTACAGTAATCAAGAGAAGGGATTGTGAGGGCCTGACAGACAGTACGAAAGGAGCCTGGGCTTAAGAGAGGCTTGAGGTTCCTGAGGGCACGTAGCTTTGCGTATATTATATTGGTGGTTCTCTTTATTTGGTCAGTGAAGGAGAAGGACTGATCAAGGATAATACCAAGATATTTCACTTGTTTTTTTATGCGGGATTGGAAAATACCTGAAGAACCTCAGTTTTGGATTGATTGATTAGGAGGTTGTGCTGGGAGAGCCAAGATTTCAGTCTGGTTAGGCATTCACTTAGTTTAGAAAAGTTAGGGTTAGATATGTTAAATGAGGTGAAGCACATCATGTCATCTGCTTATAGCTGGTACTGAATGCCATAATTTTGAAAAATCTTGCAGACAGGTTGGAGGAAGATATTGAAAAGAAGAGCAGATAGACTAGATCCTTGGGGGACACCCTGTTTTAGGATAAATAGAAGGGAGGTATCATTTCCAATACGAACCTGCTGGGTTCTGTCCTCTAAGTAGGAACGGAACCAGTTTAGGGTTGTGCCTCTCAGTCCTATATCATAGAGTCTGTTTAAGAGTTGATGGTGGGGAAGGGAGTCAAAAGCAGCAGATAAGTCAAGGAATATGAGAAGACATCCTTGGGAAGGGTTCTGGGTGTGGAGGTATAATGAATCTAATAGGGAGGTAAGTAGGGTTTCCACTCCATGGTTCTTTTTGAAACCATGTTGGAATAAGTTGAGAGGGGAGTGATCATCAATATAGTTCTGAAGTTGGATTTGGACTAGCTTCTCGGTTATCTTTGCCAGAAAAGGGATACTAGAGATCGGTCTGTAGGAAGTAGGAGAAGTTGGGTCTAGTCTTGTTCCTTTTAGGATTGGACGGTTAGTGGCACACTTAAGTAGAGGTGGTACAGAACCAGTCTGGAGAGATGTTTGTACAATATGTAGAATGTATGGGCTGAGGGAACGTCTGGTAGATTTGATCCAGGGGACAGGGCAAGGGTCAAGAGCAGAGGTAGAGGCATTCAAAGCTTTTATAACATTGGATACGTTATCTAATGTAAGGGGATCAAATTCATTCCATGAGTTTGAGAGGGTTGGCTCATGTGGTTGGGTGCTGTAGTCAGCAAGATGTTGGAGGATATTAGTTGATGAGGGGGGGAGGAATTTGGAGATCAGGTGGTTGGCTATAGCTTGTGCAGTTATTTTTGGTGGCTGGTCCTGCTGTAAGGGCTCATTTATTAAGGATTTGGTAATAAAGAAAAGTTCTCTTGGTTTGTTAAGTGACCGTTGGATAATATTTTCATTATATTCTTTTTTATGGTTGAGGGTTTCAGAGCAGTAGGTCTGGAGTTTAGTTGTGTAGGCAATGAGTGTGTTAGGGTCTTGAGAGCGTCTCCATTTACGTTCAAGACATCTAAGCTCTCTTTTGAGGCTTCTCAGGTTTGTAGAGAACCAAGGGGCTCTTCTACGGTGTTTTTGAGGAAATTGATTAGGTGGGAGTAGAGAGGCTGCAGATAGGATTTCATTCCATTTAGAGATGTGGGACCCTTGGTTCAAACTCCTACCATTTAGTAGGTCAAGAAATGGGATTGTTTGCTCTAGAAAGTTGGCTGCATTGAATTGTTTAAATCTACGGGTATGTTGAGGTTGAGAGGGGAGTTGACTTCTGTGAGTGGAGTAGGGGAAGGAGAAGAGGATGAGAGCATGATCAGACCAGGGTACGGGTTGGATGGTGTGAGTAGCCTGATCAGCGATTAGAGAGTGTTGTGGGATAAATATAAGGTCAAGGATATTTCCTTTGGAATGTGTAAGGTGTTCCAGTATTTAGGAGAAGTGGAGGGCATTCATTGCTGGAGGAAGGTAGAGGATTGTATTGGAGTTGTGGAGTATAGGTTTAGATCACCTAATATTATAAGAGGGCGTGAGGTAGGTTGGGGGGAGCAGGCTGTGTCTAGGATTGTGGAGAGATCTGATGGGTCAGTCTGAGGTGCTCGATATAGGAGGTGCAACGATAGCGTAGAGTTGGAGACTGTAATGGAGTCCATGCCTGTGATAGAGGTGGATTCAATAGTAGTTCCCCCTCAATTCCCAATCCCAGCTCCAGACCAGAAGTTAGACAAAGTTAGGAATGACTTAAAGCAGATATACAATAATTACCAATGGTAAAAGATCACACAGAAAATGCCCAGAACACACTTCCTTGAAATTTCTGTATACTGCCATCTATTCTTATAATTAGTGTCTCTTATAAAATCACCACTTGTACAAATATAATGATTTAGATGTATAAAACCACTTTTTATACATATATACATTGCCTAAGCCTTCTAAAACTTGCTTCATACTGCCTTTGGTATGAATTGATTGTAGATGGTTCTAGGTATTCACTTAAAAACAACTGCCTAAGGGCTAACTACACTAACTAACAAAAAACGCCCATAGTAAATACCAATAATAATTATTTTCTCAAAAAATTCCTTATATGAATACTTTCCACAATTCCTAAAATATTACAAAGCTCAATAAGGCTCAATAAGGCTCAATAAGGCATACTACCCATAAAGGATAATCCTACCCCGAGTAATACACAACTCATCAAAAGAATGAAGTGATACACCCTAAAACAAAGCGAATAAGTAAATGAAAAACAGAACAATGTATATAGTTTAATTATGTTCATCTGTACATAGTTTACTAACTGTTAATTGTTAATTGTTAACTGTATTTACCTAGCTACAAATGTTATATGTAAAAACAGACCACACTGTTTATTGTTGTTATATGGAAACCGCACCTGATCAATGGAAGGAGCGGTATATAAATAATCTGTTAATTAAAATAATCTGTTAATTAATTAATTAATTAAAAGTACTTTTAGGGATTCTACAAAAATATCAATAAAGCTACCAAAATATGATGAAAAGCAAGTGTCTATACTCCTATATGCAGCCAGAGCCCACGGGTTCTCAGTCCGTTGTCCTCGAACAAAATCAACAAAATCTTTTTAAATAAGAGTATCTGCGCACCATTAAAGTAGTATACATTCACTTATCTGAACAACTTCATGGGTTCGGCATGTCGGTAATCGCCAATCATGAACTCAGCAGCAACCAGAGAACCGCAATCGGAAATGTCCACCGTTGCGGCAAAACACCCAACAAAAGCTTCTGTTTCACCAAATTGGCTTCTTCAGGGGTTCTAAATACCTTAGTTGCTAAAAATATTAGCAAACTGGACATACAGAATGTCTTTTGCTACTTCAAACATTAGGCATACAGAATGCCTTCCGCCGCTATTTTTGTAGAATCCCTAAAAGTACTTTTATGAGTAATATTGAATTTAGGGGTATGTTTACTAAACCGTCTTAACGTGGTATTATCGCGTGATAAGTGATGGTATTATCGCGTGGTAAGTGATGTTATCGCGCGATAAACTTATCGCACGATAATGCGGCGGCGGCATTAAGGCACACTAATGCTGTGAAATCTGGGTCTGAAGGGTGGAGTAAGGCTTCCCAGGGGGCGGAAAGAAGGGGTCAATGGGCGGAGAGTGGGCGGGGAGAGTCTGCAGGCACACTAACACTATTTTATTTATTTATTTAGACAGTTTTGTATACCGCCTTATCCTTCAATCAAAGCGGTCACAACACAAGTGGGGGATACATTTAACACATGGGGATATGAGACACATACACTAATACTTACAGGGAACATGGACAATGGAGGGTTAAGTGTCTTGCCCAAGACTACAAGGAGCATCTGTGGGACTAGAAACCCCAGTCCTTCCGGCCCAAGGTTGCTGTCCTCTAGTGGGATTTGACCCCCTGACCTTCCGGCCTGAAGTACCTTGCCCCAACCACTAGGCTACTCCTCCCTAACGTTATGAAATCCGGGTCTGAAAACTAATGCCAGTGAAACCCTCGCATTAGGCACATTTGCAGGAAAGAGAAACTGTTTCAGTCAGCAATGTGCAGCAAAGGCAGGGAAACCCAAAAAAGTGATTGTAGTGATACATGTGCAGGAACCAGAAAGGCAAATAAACATATAAAATGACCAGAACCACATTTAAAATCCCAATAACCGTTATTGATATTAATTATAAACATAAAGCAACACTACTGACAAAGCATAAAAATTAAGATATCATGTTTGGAAGGGTCTATGCTCTGTCCCCCTACAAAGTGAATGATCCCACATTGAAATAGCGGTGATCCAGGGTTTTTCGTTTATATTGGGCAGGTTTGTTAGGGCATGCACATGTGCAGCAACAGCAGAGTGGGCACGTAGGAAAGGGCAACTGTACTGATGCTGTAAATGGGATACAGGGGGCTGAAGGCGGCACATGCTGTGGTCCAGCTGGGGCACAGTGCGGACTAGGCAGAGCCTAGGTGGCACATACGAATGCGGAAACTGTAAAGCAGCAAGACAGTAACTGACGAGGGTCCAACATGGGCACGAGTGTGTGTCCCACAGTGTCATAGGGGATATTACCCAGCAGGTACTCCCAAGGGCACATAACAATGGAAGGCGGTGCCGGGGGAAGCGTGCATGTCCATGTAGGCACCCCCCACCCGAGAACCCACATCATAGGCAGCTGCCTACCGGCACACTGGATGGCCTGGTACTGCGCACCACCAGCACAACCGGCATAATGGCATGGCAGCATGGTGGCGGAGGGGTGCTCGTGGCGGAGGGGGCAATGGCATCTGCCCAAAGCAGGTGACGGCCAAGCCCCGTTTAGGTGGGTGCCATGCACTGCAACAGACAGGGTCTGTCTGACAAACAGTCATGGTACCCCCAGGGATTGAACTGTCCCTGTGGCAACAGTGTGGTGCAGTACACACAGCCAGTGTGTTCAGAAGTAGAAGGTCGCAAGTTCAAGCTGTGGCTCCTGCCAGCCCTATCCCTATATTTTGCACAGTACTAAACCATGGTAATAAAGACGGAACCTTTATTGCAGATAAAATAAACATGCCTGAAACACCTACATTTTACCCTACAGAGCACAGACACCATAAACATGTGCAATCCCTAAAGCAGTTTCCCAACTGCAGTCCTGGAGGGCCAAACACCAATCAGGTTTCATGCTGTCCCTAATCAATATGCCTGTGCTACATTTGTGTGCGTCGCCCCCATTGTATGCAAATGTATCTCATGCATATTCATTAGGGACAGCATGAAAACCTGAACAGTGTTTGGCCCACCAGAACCGGAGTTGGGAACCTCTGCCCTAGAGCAGCAGCCAACAGGGGCATAAACACCCACACCCACAGGCTCCACTTTCCAAAGCCTCATGGAGAGTCAGGCTGTTGGGCCCCGCGCGGAGAAGCATCTCCAAATACTGGCACCTGCATAACTTAGCAATGCCATTCTAAATTTGGGAACACGTTCCACATATATCAAAAGTTTACTATGATTAATGTCAGCTAACAAATCTTAAATTAAACACAATTTGTTGATAGAGATTCATCATAGCAACCTTTCAGATATCTGTGGAATGTGTTTCAGTTATTGATTATGACAGTGTTTACCACCCAGGGAAGTGACCCTAACAGTATTGAGTACCATAGCAATGCCCGCACTGTGCCCAGGACTGGTGTGGCGGCCAGGGCTGCCACAAACCTCTATATTTGTACAATGCTGGCATAGGTGTGGGAGTGTGTGTCTGTCTATCCACTGTGTTGTGGCTGCCTACACCTTACTGAGCCCACACTGCTTGCACTGTTTCCAGTGTTAGCCTGCCAATGTGCATAATGAGGAACAAGGTACTGTGGGTATGGCCCGGACAGGGTGGCATGGGCAGGATGCATTTGCACAGGGTATAGGGCAATGGCTGGGACATGGTAGTGCCCAACCACCACCTGCACGGACAGGGTGGCCACAGCATGTCATGCTGGGAGGTCGCTCTCACCCTGACTGAGCAGTGACCACAGCATGGCTAAGTTCCCCCATAGTACTATGCAGCATTTCTCTCAAGTAATATGGGTTCTCTTTTCTGGGGCCCAATCACTGACATACCTGTGTGGTGTGTGTGTTGACATTCCAGTTTTGGGTGCACACAGTTTCTCCAGGAGCATGCACTATGTACTAGCTAGCAGACTGTCTGCAGTTAGCATCTGTATGGCTGCACCACCTTGGAGGGTGCAGCAGGTGCACGACTACCCTCTGCTGGTGAATGTCAGGTCATAGTGGGGGGCAGCTGAGCTGACTGGGCCCACTACCTATCTTCCAGTGGCCCTGTCCCAAGTGCAGATCTTCAGCAGCTGCCTGTTCACCACCAGGACTGGGGTTGCTGGTCCCACAGCCTGTCCTCATATACTTCCACTGCCCCCCTTACAAAGGGTGAGAGTGTGGGTCTGCTGGGGGGGCAGATCATGTCCCCCACCCTGACTCAGAGAGAGTGGTTTGCTAAGTACATTGTTACCATGTGAGCCCTGACACACCCCTGCTCCCTAGACAGGTGATCATAGCAATCACAGTGGATATGCACTATGTTGTATGCATCATGGTACACAAGGGTCAATATGACTGGCAATTACAAATGTACACAGAGACCTCCTAAAGGTGTCTGCAACAAATACCTATCACACACTGGCACTGATGGCGACCTGCAGCACAACCCACCTCAACCATCCCGGGTACTGCGGACCTGGTGCTGGCCACTCCACCTCACCCTCAGGGTGAGCACAGAACACGCACATTGGCATGGCCTGTGGGTACTCTGTGCAAGTAACACACACAGTCAGTCCCCCCTACCAAGCTGACGTGCTGTAGAGGTGTATACCCCATCTGCTGTTCTGCATGTAAATTGCATTATGGGTACTGTTGGTTCTATCCTATCCTGGTAGCCACAGCACAGTTTTATGGTGATGTGCACTCTTTCAGTAGCCAGCCATTGATATTATAACTCCCATAGTGATGTAGCACAATGGTTAATGTAATGACTTCAGTAGCAGAGGTCATGGGTTTGTTTCCCCTTTTTTCCCTTTTTTTTATGGCTGTCCTACACAACTACGTTTCATTCGTGTAACAGTCATATCTGTGCAGATATGTGCTGCCGCCACATTATACCCTCATCACTGTTTCCATCCATCCTTCTGTCCGTCTATGTGTGTGTGCCAGCTGTGTGGCGTCCTGCCCTAATGTGCAGGCTGCTACCCGATGTCCTGCACTGGCACACTTTTCTGCATTGCGGCTCTTCATGCTTGCCTCTCCTGTGTCTGCTCTGCATGGCACTGCTTTCCTCTGTCCTCCTGTCATTGCACTTATCCTGTCACCTCTACCTCCTCTGGTGGACACGTATCCCCATCCTCTGCCACACACTGTCATTGTTGCACTGTATATTACCATCACCCTGTACATCGGCATAGCTGCCCCCGATATGTTTGTCCACTTTACCTGCTGCCACATGGGCTGCATGCAGATTTGGCTGGTCCATGAGCTCCGTCATCTACTTCCTTCCATCACTTGTTCATTGCCTTTCCTTGGTGCTCTGTGCAGTGTTATGGTTACATCTGTGTTTGAGCCATACATTTCATGCTTGTGACTTTGGGGCACCTTTGTGCCCATAAACACCATCTCCTGTGTCACATTGGCATCCCTGCGGCATCTTTCACGGCACCTCAGGTTTGGCCAGCCTATGGGGCACCTTATATGTTGCCTTGGAGGGTGCCAACCTTTACTGCCGCCCTCTGGGGCACATTATGACCTGCCTTGGATGACATGGTGCTTTATGATATGCCTTATGGTGCGCCCTAAAAGGTGCATTAGGTTGCGGCACTGGGGTGAGGCTTTTTTGGCTGGCAGTGCAAATTGTTGGGATGTGTCTGACTGTTACAAGCAGGAAAAGTGATTGCTTCAGGCAGTCTTTGAACCGAGCCCATGGAGGGATCAAACTCATGACCACTATATCAGCAGTCAATGTATTAACCAGTGTGCTACACCTCTGTTACTACAATTGCAGGTCAGCACACCTAATTAAGGCTAATGCACGTTAACGTGCCATGGCTCACTCTATCGCGCGATAACGGACTTTATCGCGCGATAACCCAAAATACTATCTTAAGACCGGAACGCCCACTACCTTATATGGCATTCGTCACAGTAAGACTGCTACTAACGCCTGTAACATTAAGACGGTTTAGTAAACATACCCCTTAGTATTTAATAATAAATTTGTATAAGTTAATAAAAGTAAAAAAAAAAGGCTTGAGACCTATGATGTGAGCGTCCGCTATTTCCCTATGGTGATTTATTCTCCATATGTAGGGTTTAAGCCATCCTGAGGTCATTGATGCTTTATTGAGCCTTATTGAGCTTTGTAATATTTTAGGAATTGTGGAAAGTATTAATATAAGGATTTTTTTGAGAAAATAATTATTATTGGTATTTACTATGGGCATTTTTTGTTAGTTAGTCTAGGTATTCACTGCCGTTGTCTTGGAGTAGCAATGGAATTTATTTTATTTATTTGGCTATTTTCTACTGCTCTTCCACAGGTCAGAGCGGATACAATCAACAACACCTGTTTTTTTACATTGAACAGGGTGCCGTATAACTGGGATGAAACTGTGTTTTATTCTTATGTTGGACAGCAGAGCAACTTAACTATATACAATTTGTTTGAGTATGTAATATGATAGCTTAACTGGAATAAAGTATGGATGAAGGGAGAGTTCAACTGTAATCATTCGTAGGTAGTTAGGTCGAGTCTTGTGTCCTTGGTTCTTGTATCTAAGAATGTCCAAATATAGAGCACTTAGGGCTCCCACTTGTCCTTTCATAAACACCTCCAGACTGGATGGAGGAAGAACCAAAGCACAAGAAATCTGCAGTGGTGTTAATTGTTGTTCCTCTGGGCAATTCAGATGCCACTGCTGAAAAAGAAGCTCTGAAGCACTGTGGCAAGATTGACCCTCCTTCCAAGCCACTCCTTCAGTGCTCATTGAAAAGTAGTGCAAATGTCATGTGACCCATCCTAGAGTTCAAAATGAAGAATAAGACTTTTTTGGTAATGTTCTGACCACTGTAGCTGATAGATACCACACCTGCATTGTGGACTGTAGCACAAGGAAATCCTCATCCATGAGTTGGAGTGGAGGAGTGGCCTAGTGGTTGGGGGGGGCAAGGTACTTCAGACCAGAAGGTTGGGGGTTCAAATCCCACTAGAGGACAGCAATCTTGGGCCAGAAGGACTGGGATTTCTAGTCCCACAGGTGCTCCTTGTGGTCTTGGGAAAGCCACTTAACCCTCCATAGCCCATGTTCCCTGTAAAATAGTTATCTCCAAGTTATAATGCCCTGCTCAATGTAATTTCAGTTTGTTCAATTATAAACTGCACTGATGCAGAATAGCGCAGTACTTAAGAGAATATAAATAAATAATATTAGGACCTCTTGCTTGATGGACAGTTTCTCAGGATGCACAGACTTAGGGACATGTTTACTAAACTGTTTTAACGTAGCAGCAGCTATGTTAAGGCGTGTTATGTGCTGTTAAGGTGTCTTAACATTACAGAATGGACCTAATGTGCCCTAACGTTCCCGGCTGTGTTAAGCCCAGAAAAGGGAGGAGAGAGGGTGGAGAGAAGGGGTCAATGGGCAGGGAGTGGGTGGGGAGAGGCCCCATTCACACTAACGCGGAGAAATTAAGGGCTGAATGCTAATGCAACTGAAAACCTGGTGTTAGCACACATTTGCAAGAGAGAGAAACCATTTCAGTGTCAGCAATGTACAGCATAGGCAGGGAGCCCAAGAAAGGTGATAGTAGTGCTCCATTTACAGCAACAACATAGTGCCCTTTTATGAAAGGCCACTATGGTGATGGCGCAAATGGGGCGTGGGGGCTACTGGGGCATAGGGTGGACTAGGCGGTTGCCGAGGTGGCACATAGGAACGCAGAAAATGGGAATCAGCAGGACAGCAACTGGCCAGGGTCAGACATGCCCATGAGTCTGTGTCCCACAGTGTCCCATCCAGGGGACATCACCCAGCAGGCACCCCAAGGGGTACATAGCATTGAATGGCGGTGCCGGGGGAAGCATGGACATCTAAGTAGGCACCCCTACCCCAGAACCCACACCTTAGGCAGCCGCCTACCTGCCCCCTGGATGGCCTGGGATGGCGCACCACCAGCGCCCACAGCATATGGTTATGGCAGCATGGCAAAGAGGGTGGGTGCTTGTGCTGGCGGGAGCAGTGGCACTTGCTTGCAGTGGACCTAGGCCATGCCCTGTGCCAGTACGTGGTGTGCAGTACAACTGAAGAGGTCTGGCCGAGGAACGTAAGGGTAGCCCCAGCGACCACTGTGCTGCTGTGGCAACAGTGTGATGCAGTACACCCAGCCAGCATGTCCAATAGCAGAGGGTCAGAGGTTCAGGTCCCATCTGTGAATCCTGCAGAGCGTCTCCCCATAGTTTTAGCCCACAGTGCAGCCACAACAACAACATTGGTAAACCCCAATGCAGTGGTGCACAGGGGTACAGACACTCACTCACAAGGGCTCCTACCCCCTGCACAGATTAGCAATGTCGGCACTGTGATCAGGACCAGTGCAGGGGGTAGGGTTGGCAACCACCACCATCTCTGCACAATGCTGAGATAGGTGTGGGAGTGTGCGTATGTCTCTCCATTGTTTTGTGTCTGCCAACACCTCACTGAGCCCACATTGCTCACACTGCTTCCAGCGTTAGCCTGAAAATGTGCACAATGAGCAGCAAGGTATTGTGGGTATGGCCAAGACAGGGCGGACTGGCCAGGATGCATCTGCACAGGGTGGAGGGCAATGGCTGGGACACTGTTGTGCCCGACCACCACCTGCATGTCACGCTGGGGGGGGGGGGGTCACTCTCACTCTGACCAAGCAGTGACCATGGCATGTCTATGTTCCCCCATAGTTCCACATATTATTTGTTTCCAGTGATACCTGTGTGTTCCTGTTTTTGGAGCCCAATCGCGGAGATACCTGCTTGGTGTCTGTGCTGTGCATCCCACTTCTGGGTGCACAGGGTTCTCTGTGAGCATGCACTATGGGCTGGTTAGTGGGCTGTCTACAGTTTTCCTGTGCATGGTGGAAACACCTTGTAGGATGCTGCAGGTGCTGTCTGACTGTGCTGTCTGTTGATGGATGGCAGACTGTGGTGTGGGGCAGTTGGGCCTACCCCAAGCACCATTGCTGGTCTGCAATGATCATAGGTATGGTAGTGGCCCAGCAGCCCTGGAGGGCTGTGGTTGCTAGTACTATGGCCATTCTGCAGGGTGCAGCCACCTGTCCCACCACACCCTCATCTACAACCAGGGTGATTGAGGCCTTTGGGGTATATAGTACGTACTGCTTAGACCCATAGTGGTAATGCTACATAGTCCTCATGCGAGTCTGGACTACCCACTACTCTGATAACAGGTACCCATGGCAGCCAGGTATGCACTAATCTGGGTGGTGTCTGGTCCCACAGGGCCATATATGACTGCCGCACACAGCTGGAACAGATGCACTTTCAACTGCACTGCTGGGAACACCTGTCACAAACTGGCAGTGCTAGGGATGTGCAGCAAAACCTATCTCTAACACTACATGTACTGTGGACTTAGTGCTGGGCACCCATCCTATCCCTCAGGGTGAACACGGAACCTGCACAATGGCATGGTCTGTAGCTACTCTGTGCCAGTATCACGAACTGTCAGTGCATCTTACCATGCTGCAGCCCCGGAGAGGTACAGACCCCATTTGTGCTGTACCTCTCCAGGGTCAGCTGTAGGCCGCTGTTCTACATTTGCAATGCATCATGGGTGCTGGTGGGGTTACCCTATCCTGGCGCACGGAGCAGACGGTTTGTGCGGTGACCTGCAGTCCTTCTGTACCCAGCCATTGCTATGCAGCAAGTCATAGAGGTATAGCCTACTGGTTAGTATGCTGACGTTCTAGGCAGAGATCATGGGTTCAATTCCTTGTTGTTCTCTCCTATCCAAGGCAGATATTTTGCTTGCCTGTGACAGTCATATCTTTGCAAATCTGTGCTGCCAGCCCATTGTACCCTCACCACAGTTGGCAACAATCCTTATAAGGCGTTACAAGGCTCCTAATTAGGCACAGTACAAGGCTCGTTATAAGACATGTTATAAGGCTCCTTATGAGGCGCAGTACAAGGCACGTTATAAGGCACTTTATTAGGCACAGTACAAGGCACATTATAAGGCACCTTATTAGGCACAGTACAAGGCATGTTAATCCAAAGAGATAATGGTCAAAGGTAAGACATATTTAAGAAGTGCTGGATGGGATGTAAAAAAATCTCACTGTATTGTAAAAAGGCTTTGTCGAACGCAGAGCTTTTTGTAAAATAAGTATAAAGACGAGTAGGAGTGTTCATGGATTTACCTCTGCACACAGTGGGTGGAGCCGATTTACAAATCTACCTATGCGATACTGAATGTCACCAATTCAACAGCTTTCACATGGAAGTCAGTAATACAGTGGCTCACATGCTTAGCTTTTCCCCATACTATTTTTGAAAAGGTTCTGTGAGGCAATTTTCACACCACCATTTTTTTTTGTAAATTAGGACATGCAAAGTATGACCCTTAAATGTTTCTATGTAGTTGAAACTGCAATTTGTATGGGTGACAGTTAGGGAACAAAATAGCGTAAGTACATTTGAAAACTGAAATCTCAGTATTCAAAAGGACTTAAACAGTTATCAGGATGTGCAAATCAGATAAGTCCTAGTGAGAGGGATTTTTAGGGGTATGTTTACTAAACCACGGTAATGTTACCCGCGTTAGGTTCTGCGATAATGGTACAGATGCCCATATAAAGGCGTGGGTGGTGCATCGTTATGGCAAGCCGTATCAGCTAACGCACGTTACAAGGCACCTTAGACTAACACGCGTTACAAGGCGCCTTATAAGGCACCTTACTTATAAGGAACCTTACAAGGCACCTTGTAAGGTGCCTTATAAGGCGCCTTTTAAGGTGCCTCATAAGGCGCTTTGTAAGGTGCCCTATAGAGCTCCTTAGGCTAAGTGCCGTATTAGGCACCCGTGGACAAGGCACCTTAGAAGGCACCCTGGGTTATGGAACCATAGGTTACGGTGGCCTAACAAGGTTATGGTGCCCTAGGTTGGTGTGGCCTAAGGGCTGCAAGGTGCTGCAGGATGACATGCATGACCTGTGAGGCATAGAGACAGATGTAGCCCTAACACTAGATAGAGCACCGAGGAAAGGCAATGAACAGGTGAGTGAAAGAGGGAGAGCTGGGAGCTGCTGGACCTGCCATATCTGCGGGCATCCCATGTGGCTGCCAGTACTGTTGACAAACATGGTGGGGGCAACTGTACCATAGCACAGGGTGTTGGCAATGTAAAGTACTGGAAAGACAGAGGGTGTCAGACAATGGGAATATGTGTCCCCCAGTGGAGGCGGAGGTGGCAGGATAGTTACAATGATGGGTGGACAGAGGAGTAGTGGTGCCATGCAGATCAGGCACAGGCGAGGAAAGCATGAAGAAGTGCAATGCAGGAAAGGGTAGCAGTGCAGGACATGGGGTAGCAGCCTGCACAGGCAAACAGGACTCTACACAGCTGACAGACCGAAGGAATGTTGGCAACTGTAGCGAGGGTATTATGGGCAGGCAGCACAACTCTACAAAAATATGACTGTTACAGGCATGCACACTATTTAAGTAGGACAGGCATAAAAGGAGGGAACAATGAGGAATTGAACCCATCAACACTGCTGAGAACGGCATTGTACTAACCAGTAGGCTATACCTCTGTGACGTATCTCACAGCAATGGCTGGGTACAGAAGGACTGCAGGTCACTGTACAACCTGTCTGCTCTGAGTGCCAGGATAGGGTAACCCCACCAGTACCCAAGATACAATGCACATGCTGAATAGCTGTCTATAGCTGATCACCAAATGGGGTTTGCACCTCTCCGGTACCTCAGTTTGGAAAGACGAACTGACAGTGCGTGCTACTGGCACAGAGTAGCTACAGACCATGCCATTGTGCAGGTTCTGTGTTCACCCTGAGGGATAGGACGGGTACCCAGCACTAGGTCCACAGTACATGTGATGCTAGAGATAAGTCCTGCTGAACATCCCCATCACTACCAGTGTGTGACAGGTGTTCCTTGCAGTGTATCTGAAGATAATTTGGTGTCCCTCTGTTTTCCACAGTCACCCAGACACCACCCAGATTAGTGCATACCCAGTGTTAGGATCTGGCTGACAGGGGCACCTGTTATCAGGGCAGAGGTGTTCCTAGACTTGCATGAGGTTTGTGTAGTAGTGCCTCTACAAGTCAAAGTGGTATACACTATATACCCCAAAGTTCCCACAATCACACTTTTTGTACGTAAGGGACAGGTGCCTGAGTCCCAGTGAGGTAACCTCCATCCTGCTGGTATAAGACAGCCCTCCAGGGTTGATGGGCCAGAGCCATACCTGTGACTGGGGCAATGGTAGACCAGCAGTAATACTGGGATTAGGTCTGGAAAACCCCAACCGCCTCACACCACAATCTACCATTCACCAGCAGACAGCACAATCAGACTGCACCTGCAGCACCCTACAAGGTGTTCCAACCATGCACAAACTAACAGAAAATGGTCCACTAACCAGTCCATAGTGCATGCTCACAGAGAATCTATCTGCACCAAGCAGGTATCTAAGTGATTGAGCCCCAGCACTGGAAACACACAAGAAATGTGTGTTCATTGTTTATTGTAAACCGCGCTGATGCTGAATAGCGCGGTATAAAAGAGACTATAAATAAATAAATAAGTATCACTGGAAGCAGATAGTGTTGAGCACTATGTGGGAACCTAGACATGCCATGATCACTGCTCGATCAGAGTGAGTGCCCTCCCAGCATGCCATGCTGTGGCCACCCTGTCGATGCAGGCAGTGGTCGGGCACTACAGTGTCCCAGCCATTGCCCCACACCCTGTGAAGATGCATCCTGGCCAATCTGCCCTGTCCGGGCCATACCCACATTACCTTGCTTCTTATTATGCACATATTCAGGCTAACGCTGGTAACAGTGGGAGATTGTGGGCCCAGTGAGGTGTGGACAGCCACAAAACAATGTATAGACACACACACACACACTCCTATTGCAGCACTGTGCAAAGATAGGGGTGGTTGGCAACCCTGCCCGCCATACTGGTCCTGATCACAGTGCCAACACTGATAAACTGTGCAGGATGTAGTAGTAGTGCTCAGGTGATAACCGTAGCTCTGTGCTGGGGCCAACAGCTTGACTCTCCATGCAGCTTTGGATTGTGGAGCCAGTGTGAGTGGGTGTTTGTATCCCTGTTCGCCGCTGCTTTGGGCTTTGCACATGTTGCTGTTGTATCTGCATTGTAGGGTAAAATATAGGGGCATGCTCTGCAGGATCCACAGCTGGGACTTGAACCTGTGACCCTCTGTTTCTGGACACATTGGCTGCGTGTACTGCACCACAGTCTCTGGAGCTACCTGTACTTTTCCTCAGCTAGAACTTTTATGTTGCACTGCACACCACGTACTGGTACAGGGCATTGCCTAGGTCCACTGCAGACAGATGCCACTGCCCCCTCCAGTACGGGCACACACACCCCTGCCATGCTGACATGACCATATGTTGTCGGTGCTGGTAGTGCGCAGTCCCAGGCCATCCACTGTGTGGGTAGGCGGTCGCCTAGGGAGCGGGGTCTGGGGTGGGGAAGGCATACATGTACATCCTCACATCCCCCCCCCCATCACCGCCTACCAATATTATGTCCCTTCTGCTTGGGGGAGGGTTGGCTGGAGGATATCAGGTCAGTGCCCTGGCAACTGTTAGCTAGGGTGTACCAGGTAGATGTAGGTGGATTGTGTTTTTGCCTTGTTCAACTGCTGTCTTGCTGATGTCCGGTTTCTATGTTACTGTGTTCCACCTAGGCGACTGCCTAGTCCACCCTGTGCCCCAGCTGCCCCCACTACATGTCCCGCCTGCAGCCCCCTATGCCCCATTTGCACCATCACCATAGTGGCCTTTCACACATGAGCACTATGCTGTTGCTGCAAATGGAGCACTACCATCACTTTTCTTGGGCTCCCTGCCTATGTTGTATATTGCTGACGCTGAAATGGTTTTACCCTCCTGCAAATGTGCATCTATCGACAGGTTTCACTCGCGATAATGTTCGGCCCTTCATTTCCCCGCGTTAGTGTAAAAGGAGGCTCTCCTCGCCCACTCCACGCCCATTGACCCCTTCTCTCTGCCCTCTCTCCACCCTCTGAGGGAGTTACCACGGTTGGAGACATTAACGCGCGTTAACAATGCATCTGGTAACGTTAACGTGCATTAATGTTACATCTGGTAACGTTACCGTGTGTTAATGTAGCCGCTGCTATGTTGCCGCACTTTAGTAAATATATCCTTTAGTGTCTGGTTCCAGGATGTACTATGTACAATTGGGCTAGCTGGAAGTTCGGTGAGCAATATAGTGGACCTATAGTTTATGATGTATTAGCAATGGAGTATGGAGTTGAATTCATGTAGAAGATAAAGATGTAGGGGAGTTTCCCGTGCCTGAAATGGTATATAAAGATGTTGTGGAAGAATTGAAAGAAATATTGATAAACCGGGAAGATGTAGTACAACTGTTTGATAAACAGAATAGTAGCAAATCACCTGGACCGGGTGGTATACATCCAAGTATCTGAGGACGAGAGTGGCCAATGTAACTCCAATTTTTAAAAAGGGTTCCAGAGGTGATCCAGGAAACTACAGTCCGGTGAGCCTGAAGTCAGTACCTGGCAAAATGGTAGAAACCATTATAAAGAATAAAATTACTGAACATGTAGATAGCCATGGTTTAATGGGAGACAGCCCACATGGATTTAGCCAAGGAAAGTATTGTCTTACTAATCTATTATATTTTTTTGAAGGTGTGACTAAACAGGTAGATAAAGTTGAGCCACTTGATATAGAGGCCAATTCTGTAGGTGCACGTCCAGGCCGTCTGGACGTCCAGAAATCCAGATGGCCTAGAGATGCACCTGATTCTGCTCACACAGGGGCTAGATGGCCCCAAAGGAGCAGAATCATGGCATTGGGCCTGGACATCCAGGACGTGCCCTGATTCCAGCACCCCGGACATCCAGGCAATTCCCCGGCTAGCTCAGCCTGAGTCCTGCATGGAGCCACGATGCTGTGGTGTCCCATTGCCATGGCACTGCGGCTCCATGCAGGAGCTCCGATCTGTTATCTAAGGCAAAGATGCCCCATTCCACGCTTCCCAACCCCATATCGGACCTGTCAAGGCTGAGGAAAATCCCCTGCCCACTCATTGTGCTGGTGCTTGCCCCAACATGCCATTCAGCCACATCTAGGGGACTAATTTCACCTCCGAGGTGAAATAAGTGCCCTGTCCATTTGCTCATGCCTGGACGTACAGGGTCGTCAATGGAATAGGCCCTGTAAGTCCAGGTTGGGGGCCACACCTCTGGCCCGCCCTCGCTCCTCCCTCGGCTCGCCCCCAACTTCCCTCAATCAGAGCTGTCCACAAATCTCAGCTGTACGTATGGGGAGCTCTTTTGCTACATACAGCCCAGGCATTTAGCAGGGACTATATGTCCCACTGGGACATATATCCCTGCTAAACACGGTTCAGAATAGCCCCATAGTGTATCTGGATTTTCAGAAAGCCTTTGACAACATCACTCATGAGATACTCTTGGCCAAATTAAAAAGTCTTGGTATTGGAGGCAGTGTAGTTTTGGGATCAAAAGCTGATTAAAAGATAGAAAGCAGAGAGTAAGATTAAATAGCCAATTTTCTCAATGGAAAGAGGTGAATAGTGGAGTACCCCAGGTATCTGTGCTGGGCCCTCTGCTTTTTAACATATTCATAAATGACCTGGAAATAGGAATAACAAGGGAGGTGATCAAATTTGCAGATGACATAAAATTATTCAGTTATTAAAACCCAAGAGGATTGTGATAAATTGCAAGAGGACTTGAAAATTGGAAGACTGGACGTCTAAATGGCAGATGAAATTTAATGTTGACAAGTGTAAAGTTATGCACCTAGGAAAGAACAACCCAAATTATGGTTCCATGATGCAAGGTACTACCTTAGAAATCACCACCCAGGAAAAGGATTTAGGTGTCAAGGTGGATAATAAGTTGAAACCCTCCGCCCTGTGTGCAGCGGTGGCCAAGAAAGCAAATAGAATGCTAGGACTCATAAGAGAAGGAATGGAGAATAAAACCAAGGATATTATAATGCTTCTGTATCATTCCATGGTGCGACCACATCTTTAATATTGTGTGCAATTCTGGTTGTCATATCTTAAAAAGGATATATCTGAATTAGAAAAGTTACAAAGAAGGGTGATAAAAGTGGTAAAAGGAATGGAAGGATACCTCTATGAGGAGAGGTTTAAAAGATTGGGGCTCCTCAACTTGGAAAAGAGAAAGCTGAGGGGAGATATGATAGAGGTCTATAAATTAATGAATGGAGTGGAACGGGTAAATGTAGATCGGCTGTTTATGCCACCAAAAGGTAGAAAGACTAAAGGACGAACAATGAAGCTACAATGTAACCCATTTAAGACTAATAAGAGAAAATATTTTTTTTACTTAATCAAACTCTGGAATTCATTACTGGAGGATGTATTAAAAGCTGTTAGTGTAGATGGGTTTAAAAAAGCTTTGGACAAGTTCCTGAAGGAAAGGACCATAAACCATTATTAAAGAAGGCCCAGAATATCCACTGCTTTGTGGAAATCTGTGTGCTTTTTTGGGAACCTTCCAGGTACTTATGGCTTAGATTGGCCACTGATAGAAACAGGATACTGGGCTTGATGGACCTTGATCTGACCCAATAAGGCATTTCTTATATTCTTATATTAAGGTTTGAACAAGTTTCTGGAGGAAAAGTCTATAAACCATTATTAAAGTCGACTTGGAGATATCCACTGTTATCTCTGGAAAAAATAACATGGAATCTAATTTTCAGGATCCTGCCATTTATTTGCGATCTGGATTGACAGATCCAGTTGGAAACAGGATAGTGGGCTTGATGGACCTTTGCTCTGTTCCAGTATGGCAAATCTTACGTTCTTAGACTGTAAGCTTACCAGGAACAGGAAAATACCTGCTGTACATTCAACTTCTGAGAAAAGGCATGAACTAAATCCAGTTCCCTACAATATGTGGTACATAGAAATTAGTCTTTAGAAAGAGGTGAAATCAAATTGTATTGTTATTATTTCATATCAAATAATGCCATGATATGAGATACTTTTCAAGCACAGTACACTGTTGGTAATGCAGGAAGTATCATAGTTCCAAAATAAATATATAAACTTTTATGATAAAAGTGGCTTACTGAAATTTCTCACAGGCTGGTCCCTCTAGGAAAGGTCTCTGTGTCAGGAACTCAGCAAAGTCATTCATTTTCAAATACACAGTATGAGTCCGTGTACTAATAACTACTTATATGCTTTATTTACAAATTTAAGGAATACGTCACCATGGGCTTAGTCATTTCCACAGCTAATGTACAGCCCCCTTGAACCACTTAAACCAAAATGCCTTTGAAAGAGGCAGTAGTGTTCTGATGTTCCACTGTACAGATAAGAGCCTAGGTGCTTTAATGTGCTCTCTAGCTCTCCTGTCAGCTGCTCAATTGCTGACTATAATTCTTGGCTCATCTGTCTCAACATAGCACAGATCTTAGTCTCTTGATATTTACCAGGAGAATACTTCACCGTGGACTCCTGGTCGGTAACTTTCCCTGCTAACTTAGAGGCCTCTGTCACATCTTTAATACACATGGGAGTATGTTTACTAAACTGCGATAACATAGCATCGGCTACGTTAACGCGCGTTAACGTCACCATCCGTGGTAAGTCCCGCAGAGGGTGTTGAGGGGGCGGAGAGAAGGGGTCAATGGGCGGGGAGTGGGCAGAGAGAGGTTCCTGCTAAACTAACGCGTGGAACTGAAGGGCTGAACATCACCCGGACTGAAAACCTGTTGTTAGATGCACATTTGCAGGAGGGTGAAACCATTTCAGCGTCAGCAATGTACAACATAGGCAGGGAACCCAAGAAAAGTGATAGTAGTGCTCCTTTTGCAGCAACAGCGTAGTGCCCAAGTATGAAAGGCCACTATGGCGATGGTGCAAATGGGCATAGGGGGATGCAGGCGGGACATGTAGTGGGGGCAGCTGGGGCACAGGGTGGACTAGGCTGTCGCCTAGGCGGCACATAGGAACACAGAAACTGGAAATCAGCAAGACAGCAGCTGATCAAGGCAAAACATGCACAGTAGTCGGTGTTCCACAGTGTCCCATCCAGGGGACATTACCCAGCAAGAACACAGAGGTACCACTATGCCTGTAAAAGGGCAATCGGTGCACATCTGGGGACCACTCTAACAAGGATCCACAGACCTTACCCAGGATGCATCCCAAACAGTTCGTAAACCCAGCTAACTGAACACCCTTTACTGCAGCCCCAAGTAAGGCATTACAGGGTGTGACCACACATTGTCGAAAACATATATACACCCAGGAGGCCAAACTGGGTACACCATACCTGAGGTGCATGCCCTAGCCTGTCCACAGTCAGCTGTCACAGCACAATCTACCTTCATTTACCCGGTCCATCCTAGCCAATAGTTGCAAGAGCATTGACCTGACATCCCCTCAGCCATCTCTCCCCCATGTGGAAGGGATATAACATTGGTAGACGGTGATGGGTGTAGTTGTCCATGTATGCCTGGCTCAATTCCAGTTACCTGCTTCTAGGAGACTTTCTCCTTCAATGCTAGTCTTTAGCATAATGATTCCATGCTTGTAACTTGACACAGCGTACAGTCCATGGAGATATCTAGATCTTGCAATTCCTCCCCTGCCAACTCAATCTGCATATCCTCTGGTGTTGTTAGGGCAGTGTCCTGTTCTGAGCTTTGGACACAGTGCTCAGAATACAGCCTCCCTGGGAGTTCTAAAGTCTTTCCTGAGCTCAACTCTCCCCGATAAAGACAGTCAGTACCTGAAGCACTGGGTAGTTCTCCCTGGTTGTGTTCACTAGGGTTCCTTGTCTCCTTCCAGCCTCTCTAGAACAGCTCTCTGTATTCCTCTCTGGGTTTTCTCCTGGAGATCTGCAGGTGCTCCTGGTTCCACTCCTGATTCCCCTCTGAGTCTTCCGAACCTCCTGAGACCTCTGAGTTTCTCCTTTCCTCGGAGCTTCCTCTCTCCTGTGAGCTCCCCCCTTCCTCTGCTTTAGCAGGGGTTTATATTTCCCTCTCCAGGGCTCCAGCCCTTCCTCCACTCCTCCCAGGTGATTGTAATCACCTCTCAAGCCTGCAGTTACGTCATAGGAGTTAGGGTGTGGCTGCCTGAACTTTCTCTCCCTCAGATTTCTTTCTCTATGAAGGGCCTGAAATCCATGCCCTGCAGGGATTTCTCCTTTCTCTAAGTTAAAGTCATTGGCCATTTCTATACTCATAGGCTCAAAACAGGCTTCCTTGTCACATACCCCCTACTAAAGATATTACGGGCTGGCGGAAGTTCCTCCGAACAGTCCGTAATCCTTGATAAGGCATCTGCGTTCTGATGTAATTTCCCTGCCCTATGTTCTATCTTGGATAGACTGGCCACTGCCGATCTTTCCTGCCAGGGCCTAAGTACATTTATATGATAAACTTGTCTGCGACCTGTCCTACTCTCCACCTCATAAGACACTGGACCTACTTGTCTGATCACTTTACATAGTCCCTTCCACTGGACCTCAAATTTTGGTGTGGTGCCTGCCACCATTACTAGGACTTTCTCTCCCAGGACTAACTGGCGGGGTTTTGCCCTCTAGTCATATCGCTCCTTTTGGCGAGTTTGACTATCCTGTAAATTCTCTTTGTCTAAAAGAAATCTCGGAAGGGTTTCTCGCACAACCTGAGCGTATTCAAATGCTCGGGTGAGTGCCAGGTCTGCCTGCTGTTCCTTTGGAAAAGTCGGAAACTTCGCAATCAACTCTGCAGGCACCCAGGGTAACCCTTGGCTAGTTACCACCCCAGCCTTCCCCTGAGTCCTACCTCTCCCCTCGCGACGTTTCACAGCTTTCCCCTTCTTAATCCTAGAAGATGGGGAAGTCATTAGGTCATCATGGGAGGGCAAAGCTCCTAGGGAACCCTCTGGGGACCTGTCCCTTTGGTCATTGGTCATAGTCTTGGACCGGGTAAACACAAGCCCAACCTTCTGTCCAAATCCCTTCTCTATCCCTTTTCTAAATTGGGGCCAGTCTCTTCCTAATACTAGGTCATGGGGAGATTTGGGAGCACTGCCACGGGGATTTCCTTCTGTACCCCTAACCCTTTTATCACTACCTTATATATGGGTTAGAAAGAGGCAGCCCCATGAATGCATCTACTTTGGACTCTACTCTCTGGTCTCCTCAGGACCGACTCATCCTGAGCTTCAATTGCTTGCCAAAGCCTCCGTGATACCATGCTTTGGTCGGCGCCCGAGTCGAGCAGAGCGTTGGTACTGATCCCCTGGATGTTAACAGCTAAGAGGAAACCCTCTCTCAGATGTTTCACATTAGCACCCATCAATTCTATGCAGGCTTTGCACCCCCTCTGTAGGTGTCCCATCTTTCCACAACGATAGCATTTTTTCTCAACCCCCTTTTCCTTTTGACCAGGCATACTAGTTTTCCCACATTCTGCATTGTTCCCTTGTCTCTTGTCTGATTGACTAAAACTGGCCTCTGCCCCTGCTTTTGGAGCACCCCCTTTTGGATGATGAGCTAATTCAGCTTCTAAGTAGTGCTCAGTCAGAAGGATTGCCTCTCCTGTGCTCTGGCAGTTTTGCTGTATCAGAAAAGATTGTATGTCCTTAGGGACTGCAGCCATAAACTGTTCCAATACTATTGTATCCACGACCATATCAACAGTTTTTCCCTCTGGGATCAACCACTTTAAGGCTAAGCCTCTTATCCTTTGGCTTAAGGCCTTAGGTGTTTCTCCAGCTTTCAGGGACGTGGCTCTGAACATGCGGTGATATAGCATTTTGGTTAAACCTAAGCGATCTCTTATGGCATTTTTCACTTCAGAATAATTCGTGGCTAGGGCAGCCGGCATGGCCCTATAGGCAGCCAATGCTTCCCCTGTTAAAGAGGTGGCTAGCCTTACAGCCCATTGCTCAACTGGCCATCCTATAGCATATGCGACTCTTTCAAAAGACTCTAAATAGTCATCAATGTCATCCTCCACAGAAAGTTTGCCAAAAGACAATGTCCCACTTGTTTGTGGTCCTACCATACAAACATTCTGTGGCACTATTAGTTCTGGCTGGGCTGGCAAACCTCCAGCTCCGGCTCGCTGGTTGGCAATCAGTGCCTCTACCAAATCTAGCACTGGCTTCTGCTGTGCTTGTAAAGCAGCTGCTGCTTGCTCTTGCGCTTGTTGGGCCATCTCTTGCTGTCTCTGGAACTGTAGGGCTATCCATTGGATCAGCTCCTTGGGCTCCATCTCAGCGACTACCTGCAAGAGAAAATAGAAAACACCAAGCGCGGTACCACGCTACAGCTCTAATGTGCTCTTTTTATTTGGACGCTTTCACATTTCCTCCCCTTTTACTCTGATCCAGGATGACCCCCTCCTAGGTACCTTTTACCTGGGTCAGGTGCTGACTCTGGCCTTAAAAAGGAAGGGTGTCTCCATGGAACTGCTCCGTCATCCTGGTCGACCTTGCCAGCGAATCCCAGTGAAGCTCGCAACCCAGATCTCCGCTTACGTTTTGTAAATCCTGTGGCTGTATATCCTGATGCAGGCAACAAGATCCATACAACTACGCCACTGTCACGCCCTTGCCCCTGGCCTCTGGCTTAGAGGGGCGAGGTAACGGAGAACTTCTCCTGGTGAGCTCAAATAAACTAGCTTTTCCTCAGGTGGATTCTGGGACATGTAGTTTGGCTCTTAAGAAGAAGTGTAGTCATGGTCTGATGTTAAGGCAAATGACAAAATTTATTTTAAAGTAAAGGTTCAAGTAAACTGTACACAGGAATTTTGGCCATTCAGGATTGTTTGCCACAGAGCATTTAGATCAGTATAACTGCTTCACAGTCCTTTAAACACATGCAGCTGGTTAACAGCGTTGCTCAGTCTTAGAGAAAACAGCTCTGCTTAGCAAGGTAAAAATACTTCTTTTAACCTTGTGTTTGTGAAACACTTAACAACAAAAGAATAACTCAGTTCCTCTGGAACAACCTCTTCTTTCCCTCCATTCTTTCAGGATAGGTTTTTAAACTCAAAATAAGAAAACAAGTAACAAACATTCACGAGCTTTCTCTTCAGCGTGACTCAGCACTTTGCCTGAGAAATGCAAACACATGGAGTTTTCTTCAAACCCAATGCCTGGCTCAATTCCAGTTACCTGCTTCTAGGAGACTTTCTCATTCAATGCTAGCCTTTAGCATAATGTTTCCATGCTTGTAGCATGACACAGGGTACAGTCCATGGGGATATCTAGATCTTGCAATTCCTCCCCTGCCAACTCAATCTGCATATCCTCTGGTGTTGTTAGGGCAGTGTCCTGTTCTGAGCTTTGGACACAGTGCTCAGAATACAACCTCCCTGGGGGTTCTAAAGTCTTTCCTAAGCTCAACTCTCCCCGATAAAGACAGTCAGTACCTGAAGCACTGGGCAGTTCTCCCTGGTTGTGCTCACTATGGTTCCTTGTCTCCTTCCAGCCTCTCTGGAACAGCTCTCTGTATTCCTCTCTGGGTTTTCTCCTGGAGATCTGCAGGTGCTCCTGGTTCCACTCCTGATTCCCCTGAATCCTCTGAGTCTTCCGAACCTTCTGAGACCTCTGAGCTTCTCCTTTCCTCGGAGCTTCCTCTCTCCTGTGAGCTTCCCCCTTCCTCTGCTTTAGCAGGGGTTTATATTTCCCTCTCCAGGGCTCCAGCCCTTCCTCCACTCCTCCCAGGTGATTGTAATCACCTCTCAAGCCTGCAGTTATGTCATAGGAGTTAGGGTGTGGCTGCCTGAACTTTCTCTCCCTCAGGTTTCTTTCTCTATGAGGGGCCTGAAATCCATGCCCTGCAGGGATTTCTTCTTTCTCTAAGTTAAAGTCATTGGCCATTTCTATACTCATAGGTTCAAAACAGGCTTCCTTGTCACAATGTACACCCATAGGCCGCAGCTTGCGTTGCAGACGCATAGCACTCATAATAATGCGTGTGACGTCTGTTTGGGACGTGCATTGTTACGTGCCATAATCTGACCACATATTCTAAGGTGCTTAGACGTATCTCATAAGGCACATAGGAAGGTCTGTAACATCGTGCGCACTGCACGGCAGACGCCCTGCTATGCGGGTTATCTGCAACGTGCATAAGATGCACTACTGCGTGATCATCTAGCAGACACGATGGCCACTTGGTGGAACATATTTGTATTGTGGTTGTTTGGGATAGTGGATGCAGACATGCGTGGAGCCAACCTAGGTTGTGGGTTTGGGTCCCACAGGTTCCCTTTCATTTGTTCTGCTCTCCTTACCATACAATGCCTCCGCACACCCATCCTTCTCTTCACTTTACACTGCAGTGTCGCCTCCTTGTAGCCTATCCGTCACATGCTAGCTGTTACATATGCTCCCTTTTTCTTTGGGTTGTCTTTGTGGGCAGGTTGCTCAGTGGTTTGGTATTGGTGTCGGTGAGCTGTGTTTGGGCTCTTCAGTGTACCAGTTAAATTCTCTCTTATTCCTTTTTGGATTCCCTGCCCATTTTGCCCTTATACACACACCATCCACACAGCTGGCCCTTCAGACCGACCCCTGATGCTTTAGTCCCACAGGTGCTCCTTGTGGCCTTGGGCAATCCACTTAACCCTCCATTACCTCATGTACTAAAAACATAGATTGTGAGCCCTTCAAGGACAAGGGAAATATATATACAGTACCTGAACATACACTGCTTTGACTTGTAGAAAAGCAGCATATAAGCCTAGATAAATAAAACAATTAAGGTAAGTAGAACCACACAGACTGAAGATTGATTAAGAAGTTTGAAATGGACCAGATCTGACAGAGAACAGTGAAGCAGCAACAAAGAACAGAGGAAATCTGAATCAGCTGTGATAAGAACATAAGAGATGCCATACTGGGTCAGACCAAGGTCCATCAAGCCCAGTGTCCTGTGGCCAATCCTGATCACAAGTACCTGGCAGGTTCCACAATGCTCATTCTGGGGTAAGCAGTGGATTTCCCAGGTCCTCTTTAATAATGGTTTATGGATCCTTCCTCCAGGAACTTGTCCAAATCTTTTTTAAACCCAGCTACACTAACAGCTTTTACTACATCCCCCAGTAACAAATTCCAGAGTTTGATTACACATTGAGTGAAAAAATATTTTCTCTTATTAGTCTTAAATGTGCTACATTGTAGCTTCATTGCATGACCCCGTCTTTCTACTTTTTGATGGCATAAATAACCAATCTTCATTTACCCATTCCACTCTTTTCATTAATTTAGAAACCTCTATCATATCTCCCCTCAGCCGTCTTTTTTCAAAGTTGAAGAGCCCTAACCTTTAATCCTTTCCTCTTAGAGGTATCCTTTCATCCTTTTACAATTTTGGTGGCTCTTCTATGTACCTTTTCTAATTCTGCAATATCCTTTTTAAGATATGGCAACCAGAATTGCACATAACATTCAAGGTGCAGTCACACAATGGAATGATACAGAGGCATTATAATATCCTTTGTTTTATTCTCCATTCCTTTTCTTATGATTCCTAGCATTCTATTTACTTTCTTGGCGGCCGCTGCACACTGGATAATCTTTGGAAAATTTGTACACACCGATAATATACTAATAGTTATAATTTACACGAGGAAGTCTGGTTTATAATTTTTTCAGCCATGAATATTCATATTCTTCCCCTGGTGTAATTTTATAAAACTACATAGGGGTATGTTTACTAAACCGTCTTAATGTAGCAGCGGCGACGTTATCGCGCGATACATAATGTTATCACGCGATAAGGTCACGTATCACGCGATAACGTCGGCATCGGTGTTAAGGCACACTAACGCTGTGAAATCCAGGTCTAAAGGGTGGAGTAAGGCCTCCCAGAGGGCAGAGATAGGGGTCAATGGGTGGAGAGTGGGCGGGGAGAGGCTCCAGGCACACTAACGGTGTGAAATCTGGGTCTGAACACTAACGCCAATGAAACCCTCGCATTAGAGGCACCTTTGCAGGAGAGAGAAACCATTTCAGAAGAAACCATTTCAGAGAAACCATTGAGATATTGCCAAGATAGCAACAAAGGGGGAAGCAATCATATTGGGTGACTTTAATCTACCTGATGTGGATTGGATTACTCCTTCTGCACATCTGGAAAGAAGCAAAAAAATTGTGGATGCTCTCCAAGATGCTTTACTTAGACAAATGGTGATGGAACCAACCAGGGAAAGCTCAACGCTGGATGTAGTGCTCACCAACAGTGATAACGTGTCGAATGTCTGCGTGAGTGCCCCTGTGAGCAACAGCGACCATCACACGGTGTGGTTTGAGATAAAAGCCATGGTACAGGCCAATCATAGCAAGCTCAAAGTCCTAAACTTCAAAAGCACTGATTTCAATAAAATGGCCGAGTACTTAAAGGAGGAGATGACAGGGTGGAAGGAGATAAGGGAAGTGGAATTGCAATGGACTAAACTAAAGGCGGCAATAAAAGGGGCAACAGATAAATATGTAAGAAAAATAAATAAAAACAAGAGGAGAAGGAAACCTATTTGGTTTTCCAAAGAGGTGGCTGCTCAAATAAAGGCAAAAAATACAGCTTTCGCAAAATTCAAAAGCTTGCAAACAGAAGAACACAGAAATGAATACAGGATCAAGCTCAAAGAGTCAAAAAGAGAAATAAGGATAGCAAAATCAAAGGCAGAGGAAAAGATGGCTAAAGATGTTAAAGGTGGCGACAAAACTTTCTTCAGGTATATTCAGGAAAGAAAGAAGATCAGAGTTGGAATTGCAGGACTCGGAAGTGCTGGGAAAGGACTCGTGGAAAGTGACACTGAAAAAGCAAAATTGCTAAACAAATACTTCTGCTCTGTTTTTACTAAAGAAGATCCTGGAGATGGACCAGCTGTGACTCCCAAATATAAAAATAGGAATGAAGTAGATACCACACCATTCACAGAAGATGAGGTGTTAGAACAACTTGCTAAACTGAAAGTGGGCAAAGCCATGGGACCAGATGGGATACATCCCAGGATACTGAAAGAGCTCAGAGAGGTTCTTGCAGAACCATTAAAGGATGTCTTCAACAGATCCTTGGAAACAGGAGTCGTTCCTCAGGACTGGAGAATGGCTAATGTTGTACCTCTACACAAAAGTGGTGACAGGGAAGAAGTGTCAAATTACAGGCCCATGAGCCTTACCTCAGTGGCAGGAAAAGTAATGGAGGCGCTCCTGAAAGAGTGAATAGTGAACTTTCTCAAAACCAACAGGTTGCAAGATCCAAGGCAACATGGTTTTACTGAAGGACGGTCTTTCCAAACAAATCTGATTGAGTTCTTTGATTGGGTGACCAAGGAACTAGATCTGGGGCATGCAATGGATGTCATCTATCTGGATTTCAGCAAAGCCTTTGATACTGTTCCTCGTAGGAGGCTTGTCAATAAACTCAGTAGCTTGGGGATGGGTCCCAAGATAGTAAACTGGATTAGAAATTGGTTGACTGACAGACAACAGAAGGTGATGGTACATGGAGCTCACTCGGATGAGAGGAAGGTGATTAGCGGGGTGCCTCAGGGTTCGGTCCTGGGCCTGGCACTGTTCAATATATTTGTGAGTGATATTGCTGAAGGACTGAATGGAAAAGTCTGTCTTTTTGCAGATGACACAAAAATTTGCAACAGAGTGGACTCCCCCGAGGGAGTGGTTAACATGAGGAAAGATCTACAAAAGCTGGAAGACTGGTCTAATGCTTGGCAACTACGATTTAATGTGAAAAAGTGCAGTGTCATGCACTTGGGTAGCAGAAATCCAAGGGAAAAGTACACGATAGGGGGTGAGAGGTTGTTATGCACGGTTCAGGAGAAAGACCTTGGTGTGATTATCTCAGATGATCTCAAGGTGGCAAAACAGTGCGACAAGGCGGTGGCAAAAGCCAGGAGGATGTTGGGCTGCATACAAAGAGGGATTACCAGCAGAAAGGAAGAGGTACTTATGCCACTGTACAAGTCACTGGTGAGGCCTCACTTGGAATACTGTGTTCAGTTTTGGAGACCATATCTTGCAAAAGATGTAAAAAGACTGGAAACTGTTCAGAGAAAGGCGACCAAAATGATTTGGAGCCTGCGTCAGAAGCCTTATGAGAAGAGACTTGAAGACCTAAATATGTACACTTTGGAGGAGAGGAGGGACAGGGGAGATATGATTCAAACCTTTAAATACTTAAAGAGAAATGATGAACAAACAAAGCTCTTCCAAAGACGGGGAAGCTGTAAAACTAGAGGGCATAACATGAAGCTGCAAGGTGGTAAATTGAAAGGCAATGTCAGGAAATATTTCTTCACTGAAAGGGTGGTGGATGCTTGGAATGCCCTCCCAATGGAAGCGGTGGGGACAAACACGGTGATGGAATTCAAAACGGCATGAGACAAATACAGTGGATCCCTTTACAGCAACAGGATAAAAGCAAAATAAACGGTACCATCTAACTTCTGAACTATCTAGCGTCTCAACAAATAAGGGTGTCCTACATGGAGTGGTGGGTTCACCCCTAAACAAAAACAAAAACATGGGGAGGGGTGGCCTGCACAGAGCGACAGGTGCACCTACTCTTGCCATCTTGCTGGGCAAACTAGATGGACCATGCTGGTCTTTATCTGCCGTCACTTACTATGTTACTATGTTACAGTCAGCAATGTACAGCAAAGGCAGGGAAACCCAGAAAAGTGATAGTAGTGATACATGTGCAGGAACCAAAAAGGCAAATAAACATATAAAATGACCAGAACCACATTTGAAATCCCAATAACCAAGCTGGCCAATAGTGATATTAATGATAAACATAAAGCAACACTACTTACAAAGTGTAAAAAGGAAGCTATCATGTTTGAAAGGGTCTATGCTCTGTCCCCCTACAAAGTGAATGATCCCACATTGAAATAGCGGTGATCAGGGTTTTTGTCGTTTATATTGGGCAGGTTTGTTAGGGTGTGCACATGTGCAGCAACAGCAGAGTGGGCACGTAGGAAAGGGCAACTGTACTGATGCTGTAAATGGGATACAGGGGGCTGCAGGCGGCACATGCTGTGGTCCAGCTGGGGCACAGTGCGAACTAGGCAGATGCCTAGGTGGCACATAGGAATGCGGAAACTGTAAAGCAGCAAGACAGCAACTGATGAGGGTCCAACATGGGCACGAGTGTGTGTCCCACAGTGTCACAGGGGATATTATCCAGCAGGTACCCCCAAGGGCACATAACATTGGCAGGCGGTGCCGGGGGGAAGCGTGCATGTCCATGTAGGCACCCCTACCCGAGAACCCACACCATAGGCAGCTGCCTACCGGCACACTGGATGGCCTGGGATTGCGCACCACCATCACCACTGGCATAAGGGCATGTCAGCATGGTGGCGGAGGGGTGCTGGTGGCGGAGGGGGCAGTGGCATCTGCCCACAGCAGATCACAGCCAAGCCCCATTTAGGTGGGTGCCGTGCACTGCAACAGACAAGGTCTGTCTGACGAACAGTCATAGTATCCCCAGGGAATGATCTTCCCCTGTGGCAACAGTTTGTTGCAGTACACACAGCCAGTGTGTTCAGGGGCAGAAGGTCATAAGTTCAAGTCCCAGCTGTGGCTCCTGCCAACCTTGTCCCCACATTTTACCCAGTACTAAACCGTGGTAATAAAGACGGAACCTTTATTGCAGATAAATTAAACATGCCTGAAACGCCTATAATTTACCCTACAGAGCACAGACACCATAAACATGTGCAATCCCTAGAGCAGAGTTTCCCAACTGCAGTCCTGGAGGGCCAAACACCATTCAGGTTTCATGCTGTCCCTAATAAATATGCCTGTGCTGCATTTGTATGGACATTAGGGACAGCATGAAAACCTGAACAGTGTTTGGCCCATCAGGACCGGAGTTGGGAACCTCTGCCCTAGAGCAGCAGCCAACAGGGGCACAAACACCCACACACACAGGCTCCACTATCCAAAGCCTCATGGAGAGTCAGGCTGTTGGGCCCTGCGCAGAGCAGCATCTCCCAATACTGGCACCTGCATACCTTAGCAATGCCGTCCTAAACTTGGGAACACGTTCCACATATATCAAAAGGTTGCTATGATTAATGTCAGCTAACAAATCCTAAGTTAAACACAATTTGTTGATAGAGATTCATCATAGCAACCTTTCTTATATTTGTGGAGTGTGTTTCAGTTATTGCTTCTGACAGTGTTTACCACCCCGGGGAGTGACCCCAACAGTATTGTGCACCATAGCAATGCCTGCACTATGCCCAGGACTGGTGTGGTGGCCAGGGTTGCCACAAACCTCCATATTTGCACAATGCTGGCATAGGTGTGGGAGTTTGTGTATGTCTATCCAGTGTGTTGTGGCTGCCTACACCTTACTGAGCCCACACTGCTTGCACTGTTTCCAGTGTTAGCCTGCCAATTTGCATAATGAGGAGCAAGGTACTTGTGGGTATGGCCCGGACAGGGTGGCCTGGGCAGGATGCATCTGCACAGGGCATAGGGCAATGGCTGGGACATTGTAGTGCCCGACCACCACCTGCACGGACAGGGTGGCCACAGCATGTCATGCTGGGCGGTCACTCTCTGTTTTGGGAAGGTGAGCCTGCAGCCGGTTTTCTTACTTGCGTCTGTTTGGCTGCTATCTTTTGCATTTTCATGCTTTATTTCTCAAAACCAGCATACAGGCTTTTCTTGCTCCGGTGCTTCGTTTCATAGAGTCACATGATGGCACGGTGACGAGTGATTTTTGCTCCCTGAAGAAGCCATTACAGCGAAACATCTGATGTCGGAGTTCCTGATCACCTGAAGTACACCATTGTATAAGCATACTTCGACGTGGTCTTCAGCTCATCGCGGTTGGATTCAACATCCTCACAATTGCTTTTTTTTCATCATCATCATTCTCAAGTGACTGTAATCATCTAAAGATAAGTGTCCGGAGCTTTTTGTTTGATGTTGTGTGACGTCAGCATTTCTATGCTCGGAAGCCTGCTGGTTGGAGGTTTTTTTATGACCGTTGATGTAATTTTCAGTCTGTTCAGTTTTCTTAGACGTTTGGCGTCTGTTGACAGACTTGACTCCTGTCACTTTTGTGTGGGGGGATACTGAGGTCTTTTTTCCTCCTATATCAGTAATCGGCTAGTCCTGAGCCTTTTTTGTTCAGATATATTTTTTTTTTTTTTTGAGCATAGATTTTTTGTGCATATTGATGGTTTTGGTTTTGTTTGTTTTTGGGTCATATTGATTGGGGTAGTACCTGTTTTTTATGTTGAGCAGTTACTATGGCATGGCTAGGTTCCCCCATAGTGCTATACAGCATTTTTCTCAAGTGATATTTATCAGTTACTATGGCATGGCTAGGTTCCCCCATAGTGCTATACAGCATTTTTCTCAAGTGATATTTATGGGTTTTCTTTTCTGGGGCCCAATCACTGACATACCTGCTTGGTGTGTGTGCTCATCCCATTTTTGGGTGTACACAGTTCCTCCAGGAACATGCACTATGTACTAGCTAGCAGACTGTCTGCAGTTAGCATGTGTATGGTTGGAACACCTTGCTGGGTGCAGTGGGTGGAGACTGACTGTGCTCTCTGCTGGTGAATGTCAGATAGTGGTGGGGGACAGCTGAGCTTCTCCAGCGTTCTGCTTGTCTGTCATTGCCTTATGTGATGCGTACAGATCTGCATTGACTGCCCTGTAGGGTGTCTGTTCCCCAGCAGGACTGGTGTTGATGTTCCTCTCTGCTGCCACCATTGCAGAGATGTACAATGTGGATCTGTTGGCAGGAGATCCTCTCTCCCCGCCACAGAGAGCGGGTTGGGTGGTGCTACATAATCCGCTTTTGGGTCCAAACACCCCCCTTCACTTATAACATGTGACCATGGCACCCACACAGGATAGTGCCACCAAAGAAGCAGAAAAATCACGTAGAAACACAACAACCAGTCCAGAACATGATTTATGTAGGAAAGACAAAGTTTATTTCCAATTATTGGCCCATTACCACCCGACACAGGCCATGTTTCGGTAATCCTTCATCAGGGGTGGAATTGGTAAAACCACTACAACCATAAAAACATACATATGCTAAAAAACATTTTAAAAAAAGAGAAAGAAAGAAACCATGAACAAAACAGATGCCTAAAATATAAATTAAATACATGTAGATGTGACTTTATGTACATTAAAAAAATAAATATATTAAAATATTAAAATCATAAGATCATATCATCAAACATGCGATAATTTATAAAGGAATGTGACAAGAAGACATATATACTGTACAATAAATACCTTAATGTTGAGGACACTTCTACTGTAACCAGTATAAAACCATAAATACTGTCAAGCTATGGATATAAACGACAAAGAAAATGAATCATCACATAACAATAAACGCTGCATAAAAAACACATATAAACCATATATGATAGCAACAGCACCAAGAAACGTAGCAGGAACGAATGAGGAACCATAAACTGCATATAATATACGAGTATAAGGAGCTTATTAGCAAAAAATGAAATAGACCCATCTACTCTATATCCCCTTTTAAAGATACATATGTTTAAAAAGATAAATGGAAGCACTATGTAACACTATTGGATATCGTAAAAAACATTATAAATAAATACCTAGCCATTATTAAAAAGTAGGTATTAAAAGATAGGTGTTAAAAAAGCCCATAGAAAATATATAATATATAAGGAACCAATGTAACAAAAATTGCTACAGGGCAAACTAAAAATATATACAGCCATAGGTATATCAAAAACAGGGAAAAGTATAAACGGCACGAATTTCTAAGCAGCTGCAGCGTATATTGTACAATACAAGACATAACTACTTTTACCGATCCTCAAAACTCAATTAAATCTTGGAAACACAGTAATAAAGTAGATAATATCTTGCATACCTCACTCAAGAGGAGCAGCTCCTTCACATCATGTGCTTAGCTTCTGTAGCATAACTTGTTTTACTGTAACGGTTCCTTGATGTTGCGTATCCCAATTTTACCTTCACTCTTTAGTTTAGTCAGTGTATGCCCCCCTGTCTCTGTTCTCCCTTCTTGTGTCTGGTAACCGCTTTGATTTAAGGAAAAGGCGGTATAGAAAACCTGTTAAATAAATAAATAAATAAATAAAAAGACGCTGACTCGTGTGCGTTTAAAAATAGGAAAAAGGAGCGGGAAGGGAAGGGGCGGGCCAGGAGGCGGGGACAAAAAATGACAGCGGGAGACCAGGTCTATGGGGTATGTTTACTAAATGGCGCTATTTGTGCCGCTGCGACGTTATCGCAGGATAAGGTACCTTATCGCACGATAATGGCACTTTACCATGTGATAAGGTACCTTATCGCACGGTAACACGCGCAGCAGCGCAAATGAGCGCCGAAGGAGGAGAAAGGCATCCGGAGGGCGGAGGAAGGCTCCAAAGGGGCGGAGGAAGGCTCCCCAGGGGCAGAGGGAAGGGGTAAATGGGTTGAGAGTGGGAGGAGAGAGGCTCCCCGCACACTAATGCTGTGAAATCCGAAGCTCAAAATTAACGCGAGTGAAACCCGGACGTTAGAGCCGATTTAAAGGGAAGAGAAACCATTTCCGTCAGCAATGTACAGCAAAGCCAGGGAAACCTACAAAAAGTGAGAAGTGTGATACATGTGCACAGAACAAAAGGGCAAATAAACATTGAAAATGACTGTAACGAAATGGGAAAAAAACATAACAAAGCTGGCCAATAGTGGTATGAATGGGAAACAGCAAAAAATACTACCGGGAAAGCTCCAAAAAAAAAGATAGTAAGTCCGGAAGAGTCCATGCTCTGTCCCCATACAAGGTGAATGATCCCACAGTGAAATAGCGCTGATCAGGGTTCTCCCATGTTCCTTGGACAGGTTCCCTATGGCGTGCACATGTTCCACAACAGCAGTGTGGGCAGGTCAGAACGGGCAACTGGACAGATGCTGGAAAAGGGGACACAGAGGGCTGCAGGCGGCACATGCCGTGGTGCAGCGGGGCCACAGTGCAGACTACAGTGATGCCCAGGTGGCCCATACGAATCCTGAAATAGTAGAGCAGCCAGACAGCAACTGATGAGGGCCCCACACGGGCACGAGTGTGTTTCCCACAGTGTCACAGGGGATAGTACCCAGCAGTTACCCCCAAGGGTACAGAACATTGGCAGGCAGTGCTGGGGGGAAGTGTGGACATCTATGCAGGCACCCCTACCCCAGAACCCGCACCATAGGCAGCCGCCTACCTGCACACTGGATGGCCCGAGACAGCGCACCACCAGCACCACCAGCAGAATGGCATGTCAGCATGGTGGCGGAGGGGTACTGGTGGTGGAGGGAGCAGTGGCTGCTGCCCACAGCAGACTGTGGCCTAGCCCTGTTCAGGTGGGTGCCGTGCACTGCAGCAGACAGGCTCTGTCTGACAAACAGTCATGGCATCTCTAGGGAATGCGCTGTCTGTGTGGTGCAGTACACATAGACAGTGTGTTCAAGAGCAGAAGGTCACAAGTTCAAGTCCCAGCTGTGGCTCCTGACAACCCAGTCCCCATATTTTACCCAGTACTAAACCATGGAAGTAAAGACCGAACCTTTAATACAGAGAACAGAACCATGCGTCAAACGCCTATATTTTACCCCACAGAGCACAGACACCATACACATGTGCAGTACCAAGAGCAGAGTCTCCCAAATGCAGTCCTGGACGGCCACACACAATGCAGGTGTCATGCTGTCACCAATAAAGATGCCTGTGCTGCATTTCCATGTGCCGCCCCCATGGTATGCAGATGTATCTCATGCATATACATGAGGGACAGCATGAAAACCCGAACAGTGTGTGGCCCACCAGGACTGGAGTTGGGAACCTCTTCCCAGAGCAGCGGCCAACAGGGGCAGACACACCCGCACCCATAGGCTCCATCATCTAAAGCCACCTGTAGAGGCAGGATTCCGGGCCCTGTGTGAATCCCCCAATACTAGCCCCTGCATACCGTAGCAATGCCACCCTAAACCTGGGGATATGGTACACATATATCAAAAGGTTTCTATGATTACTGGCAGATAGCAATTCCTAAGTTAAGCACAATCTGCTCTTTAGCTGCATCATACCAACCTCTCTGATGTCTGTGGAGTGTGTATCAGGTCTGGTGTTTGACAGTGTTTACCACCCCCGGGAGTGACCCCAACAGTATTGCATACCATAGCCATGCCTGGGCTGTGCCCAGGACTGGCGAGGTGGCCAGGGCTGCCAAGAGCCTCTATATTTGCACAGTGCTGGCATAGGTGTGGAAGTGTGTGTATGTCCATCCAGTGTGTGGTGGTTGCCCACATCGTACTCAGCCCATACTGTTTGCACTGTGTCCAGTGTTGGCTTGCCTATGTGCATAATGAGGAGCAAAGTACTGTGGGTATAGCCTGGACAGGGCGGCCTGGGCAGGATGCATCAGCACAGAGCAATGGTTGGGACATTGTAGTGTCTGGCCACCACCTGCATGGACAGGGTGGCCACAGCATGTCCTGCTGGAAGGTCACTCCCACCCTGACTGAGCAGTGACCACGGCATGGCTAGGTTCCCCCATAGTGCTACATAGTATTTCTTCTAAGTGATATATATGGGTTTCCTTTTTTGAGGTCCAATCACTGACCTATCTGCTCGGTGGGTGTGCTCACATCTCAGTTTTGGGTGCACACATCTTCCCCAGTAATATGCATTATGGACTAGCTAGCACATTGTTTGCAGTTAGTATGTGTATGGCTGGGACATCTTGCAGGGTGCAGCGGCTGGGGAATGTCAGATAGTGGTGGGGGGCAGCTGAGCATTTCCAGCCCTACTGTCTGTCTCCTGTTGCCGTATGGCTGTGTACAGGACTGCCCTCAAGGTTGTGTGTACCCCAGCTGGACTGAAGTGGATGGTCCCCTCTACCGCCACCATTGCAGGAATGTGGATCTGTTGGTGGGAGATCCTGAGCCCCAGAGGGCAGGTCGGGTGGTACTACATAATCCGCCAATGGGTCCAAACAGGCGCGCGCGCCCCCCCGTGCGCCCCCCCGTGTGCCCCCCCGTGCGCCCCCCCCGTGCGCCCTCCCCATGCACCCCCGCCCCCCCCGTGCGCCCCCCCCGTGCGCCCCCCCGGGTGCCCCCCCATGCGCCCCCCCGTGCGCCCCCCCCGTGCGCCCCCCCCGTGCGCCCCCCCGTGGGCCCCCCCGTGGGCCCCCCCCCTGCGCCCCCCCCCATGCGCCCCCCCGTGCGCCCCCCCCCGTGCCACATAAACCATGTGGCCATGGCACCCACACAGGATATGCACTATTCTGGGTGCATCATAGTCCACAAAGGCTAGATGTGACTGGGAAAGAAATAGTGACGGAGGTGTATTCCGAGGTGTGTCTGCAAGGACTCTCTATCACACACGAGCACTGATGGCGACCTGCAGCATAGCCTATCTCAGCTACGTCTGGTGCTGTGGACATGGTGCTGGGTGCCCCACCTCACCCTCAGGGTAGGCACAGTACCCACACAATGTGATGGTCTGTAGCCACTCTGTGCCAGTAACACACATGGTCAGTACCCCCTACCAGGCTGAGGTGCTGTGGGGGTGCACACGGTCAATGCCCCCTACCTGGCTGAGGTGCTGTGGGGTTGCATACCCAATCCTGTGATCATCTGTGGACTGCTGATATGCATGTGCAGTGCATCATGGGTACGGGTGGGTTAACCCTAACCTGGTAACCACAGCAGTTGGTGTGGAGACCTGCAGTCCCTCTGTAGCTAGCCAGGGGCCCGGGTGTAGCCATTCAGTTGTAGCCCACTGGTTACATCACTGTCTGTGAGGTCAGAGGTTATGGGTTTGATCCCACAGTGGGGTTAGTTGATAGGGCTGTCTGAGGCATTTCGTTTTTTAAATTTAGATTAGTGCGACCAGCAAAAACACCCTCAGTGCTGTAGCCTGAAGGTGCCTCATAAGGCACCCTCGACAGCACACCATAGGGCGCCCTATAGGGAACATTATAAGGTGCCTTGGTGGACAGTGCACTTTATAATGTGTCCTCTGGAGTGCCCCATAGGGTGCCTGCTGTGGCACCTTAGGTTACAGCACTGTGAGGGTGTGTTTGCTGGCAGCACAGATATAAATACAACTGGCACATGCCTCAGACCGCACTGGGTAAAAGTACTATTATTCATCTGGCCTACTTGGGAATCAAACTCAGGACCCCTGTAGTATCAGTCAGTGTACTAACCATTGTACTACACCTCTATTGCTATGCTTGCAGCTCAGCGTGCCTACTTAAGATTTCCATGCATTAACATGCGCAGTGCTGTCATCAGACACAGTGCTGTAACCTTGCGGTGCCTCATAGGGCACCCTATACAACACCCTATACAGCGCCTTATAAGGCTCCCCATGGGCAGCATTATAGGGTGGCTTGGCAGACAGTGCACTTTATGATATGCCCTCTGGAGTGCCTTATGCGGCACCTTATGTTACGGCACTTTAAGGGTGTGTTTGCTGGCAGCACAGATTTAAATAAAACTGGTACATGCCTCAGACAGCACTGGGTAAAAGTATTATTATTCATCTGGCCCGTTTGGGAGTTGAACTCATGACCCCTATACCATCAGTCGATGTATCAACCATTGTACTATACCTCTCTTGCTGTGTTTGTAGCTCAGCGCGCCTACTTAAGATTTATGCGCGTTGACGCACGCTGCTCCCTTTCCGGGTGACATTGTGCGCGGCGCACATTAGCGCGTGTTAACACGCGCTTGCTACTTTTTGACCGGAACGCCCACTCCTTTTATGGCATCCTGCACACTAATGCCGGGCGCACATTAAGAAGGTTTAGTAAACATGCCCCATGTGTATTAAAACCCAGCTGTAGCCACGGAGGCACACAAACATATACATCAAGAAAAACATGAAAGAGTCAAGGTTATACCGCAAAATGAACAATGAGAACCCACTCGCAAATGTGAAAAAATGCTGTAAGCACCTAAGGCATCTATCATTCTTAAAGAAAACCAACGTGATAATAACTAGACCAAAAAGGGGGGGTGGGGGGGAATCGCCATCAGAAAAAGAGGCAAACATAAAAAAACGTATTAAACAAATCCCAATATCAGCTAAATGGACAAGTAAAAATTGATAAGAGCAATCATTAAAAACAAACACCATACACATAAAAAATTTTTTTTACCTAATAAGGTGTATAGCAAATATAACGGAACAAGCATAACCACAAACACCATTATATAACAATGGGTTGCCTGCCCAAAGGGGAAATAAATAAATAATTGAATAGAGGGACCATTAATAAATTATATTAATAAAAATATAATAAATTAAGATATCTTAAAAATCTAAAACCTTTATTATCAAACCTGGACTTCAGATCAGTTCTTCAAGCCCTGATCCTGCCTCACTTAGATTTTAGTAACATAATTCTTCAAGGTATTCCAAAACATGCTCTACATCAACTAAAAGTAGCACAACATGTTGCTGCAAGAATGCTTATAAAGGCAGGTCCAACTGAACACATAACCCCTATACTGTACAAACTTCACTGGTTACCTATTCAAAGTAGGATAAAATATAAAGTTATCATGACAACGTTCAAACTGATAAGAGATATAGCCCCATCATATCTAACTGATCTACTGACAATTCATTCAAGGACCAGAAAAGTGAGACAAAGGAACCTGAACACTCTACTTGTTCCAAACAACTTTTCAAAACTCAATAAAACTACAACAAATAGGGCATTCAGCTTCAATGCTCCTTTAATATGGAACGCTCTGCCAGACAAACTCAGAGATATCACAGATCTTTCAACATTTAGAAAAGATCTTAAAACTCACCTTTTTATAGAGTTTTTTGGAGACTCATTCCCAAAAGATGAAATATTTCCCACTTAAACTCATATATACTCTTATTCATTAAAACACAACTTACTTTTTCCTATCACTTACTTTATCTTTCAATACCCAATTTTCCTCATTATCACATTTAATCATTACATTAATAATTCTAGCGAACTTCAATACATTTTTCCTTGCTCAGATAAGATGAAAAGTTATTTTAAAACTTGTAAATATTGTAAATTTGTATATATGTTTTTTTTTTTGTAAACTCTATTTATTGAAAACCAAATAATACAGAACATGCAAAACAATATTTAAAAAATAACAACAAATACATCAAAAAATGGCATTTCTACTGATCTCCCAGACCTGGATTCCTCAGCAAATCAATCATACAAATACAGCAAGAAAAAAGAATTTACAATATTCCCCTCTCCCCCCCTTTCCCCACCAACCTCCCTCCCACCCTACAGCCTCCCCCTTCAGCAACCAACCCCCCATAGTGAACATGCATATTAATTATATTATTAATATCCTACGACCTTCTCATCCCAATATCTGAATATATATATGTTTAAACTATCTATATACCTAATCAGCATTTACTCAGCATTGTAACCCTCAAATTACCTTTTTCTATTATGTATAATTTAATGTTCGCTGTAATTTCAATTGTTTAGCTGCAATAAATAAATAAATAAAGGAAAGACAGCCTGTGAGGAGCCCGCCCCCATGACATCACTTCCTCGGGCTCTGCGATGACCGGAGGGCTCCTGACACAGTTTCTCTTTACTTTTCAATGTAAGTGTAGTGCAGCCACTGCTCTGTACAAAGCAGAAGCAGTGGCTTGGGCAGAGGGGGGGGGGGGTGTGTGAGTGAACCAGCAAGGGGGGGGGGAGTGTGAGTGAACCAGCAAGGGGGGGGAGTGTGAGTTAACCAGCAGGGGAGGGGGGGTGGTGTGAGTGAACCAGCAAGGGGGGGGGAGTGTGAGTGAACCAGCAGTGGAGGGGGGGGGGGTGTGAGTGAACCAGCAAGGGGGGGGGGCGATGGTGTGAGTGAACCAGCAGGGGAGGGGGGGTAAGTGAGTGAGTGACCCAGCAGGAGGGGTGAGTAAGTGACAGGGGGGTGGGTGAGTGAACCAGCAGTGGAGGGGGGGGTGGTGTGAGTGAACCAGCAGGGGAGGGGAGTTGGTGTGAACCAGCAGGGGAGGGGGGTTGGTGTGAGTGTTTGATTCCTATTCAAGAGAATTACTTTATATATAGTCAATATAGGTACAGAGGTAAATATTTTTAACATTTTCTAATGGTGGTGTGCCTTGTGATTTTTTTCATGAAAAAAGTGTGCCTTTGCACAAAAAAGGTTGAAAAACACTGCACTAGAGAACAGCAACCTTGGGCCAGAAGGACTGGGGTTTCTAGTCCCACAGGTGCTCCTTGTGGTCTTGGGCAAGCCACTTAACCCTCCATAGCCCATGTTCTCTGTAAAATAGTTATCTCCAAGTTATAATGCCTTGTTCAATGTAAACTGCACTGATGCAGAATAATGAGATATATAAGAGAATGTAAATGAATACATATATTGATTATATAATTATAAAAACACAACCAAGTAGGATTAAAGGAAAACAGAAAAATCTCTATCTAAATTAAGACCATTAGGCATAAGAGAATCCAATAAAAATATATACCACTGCTCAAGCCTCATCAGGGTTTTATTATTATCCCCGCCCCTCCAATTAATTTTCACTCTTTTAATAATAAAAAACTTCAAATCCATAACCTTATGCTGATTTTCCTGCCAATGAGCCACAAGGGGTTTATCTGCTAAACCCCTTCTAATGTTACTCTTATGCTCTATAATTCTAGTCCTAATATTACGAACCGTCTTACCAACATATAACTTCCTACATGGACACTGTATAACATAGATAACATTTTGTGTTTCACAATTAGAAAAATCATGAATATAAAATTTCTCTCCCCCCCCCCACCCTGAGCGGGTTGGGAGGTGCTACATAATCCGCTTTTGGGTCCAAACACCCCCCTTCACTTATAACATGTGACCATGGAACCACACACACGATATGCACTATTCTGGGTACATCATAGTCCACAAGGGCTAGACATGACTGGGAAATACAGATGGACACAGGTGTATCCTAGGTGAGTCTGCAAGGACTACCTATCACACACTGGCACTGATGGGGACCTGCAGCATAGCCTATCCCAGCCAAGCCAGGTGCTGCAGACCTGGTGCTTGGTGCCCCACCTCACCCTCAGGGTAAGCACAGGACCTGCACAATGTCACGGTCTATAGCTACTCTGTGCCAGTAACACACACGGTCAGTTCCCCCTACCAGGCCTAGGTGCTGTGGGGGTGCATACCCCATTATGTGATCAGCTGTAGATTGCTGATCTGCATGTGCAGTGCATCATGGGTATGGGTGGGTTTACCCTATCCTGGTAACCACAGCAGACAGTTTGTGTGGTGACCTGCAGTCTTTCTGTAGCCAGCCAGCAGTGTGGTAGCTGCTATAGAGATGTGGCCTACTGGTTACTTCAGTGACTGTGAAGGCAGAGGTCATGGATTTGATCCTACAGTGGTGTTATTTATGAATGCTGTCTGAGGCTTTTCCTTTTCATTTCAATCAGTGCTGCCAGCAGAAACACCCTCACAGTGCTGTAGCCTAAGGTGCCTCATAGGCGCCCTATAGAGCACCCTATAGGGCACATTATAGGGTGCCTTGGCAGACAGGGCACTTTATAATGTGACCTATGGGGCGCCTTATAGGGCGCCTTATGCGGCACCTTAGGTTACGGCACTGTGAGGGTATTTTTGCTGGCAGCACTGATTTAAATTAAAAGAAAACACCTCAGATAGCCTTTTTAGATTACACCACTGCAGGATCAAACCCATGACTTTTGCCTCTACAGTCATTGCAGTAACCAGTGGGCTACATCATTATAGCCACTAATACTGCTCTGGCATGTACTTAGGGTTAACGTGCCACGGCGCACGCTATTGTGCGATACAGATTCTTGCTACCTTAGGACTGGAACGCCCACTCCTTATATGGCGTTCTTCACATTATCGCTGCAACTAGCGCCGGTAACATTAAGACGGTTTAGTAAACATACCCCATAGTCATATATGCTGTCTTTATAAAATAGATGTATCTGTTACCCTCCATATGGGGAAAAAGGCTAAAATTTTAAATATATCAGTCTGTTTAAGAACTAAAAATGCACTTTAAAAATGAAAAGTGGCAAAGTGGGAAATATGATACAAAACATTTTGGCATCGGTATTTAGTGGCGGCAATCTACACTTAAGTGTCTGGCTGCCGCCACTTTAATTAAAACTGTATATTCTGCACCGGAGTTTATCCAGTATCCAGCCCTGAATATCCAGTTTCGCTCACCAGGGGTATTGCTATCTGGTTACTGGGGATATTCAGCCACTAACCGAATAGGAAAATCCTATAAAGTTAGGACAGTCATTGGCCTGTCCTAACTTTAGGGAGTTTAGTTGTCCAGTTAGGGGCTGAATAGTATCACTAACTGGACAGATGTTGGGACTGCCCTAGCTCTACCCACAGACCACCCAGGTATTAACTGGGCGTCTTTGCTGTGGTCTGTGCCACTGAATATCGGGATCACTGAGTTGTTTGAAACCTGCCCCTTGCTGGTCGTCCTCCGAATCATATTTCTCCCCTTCAATCCATTCAGAACTCAGATGCACAGTCTTTCACCACTCACTATGCTCACGGTAATCCCTCTTCTAAAGTCACTTCATTGGCTCCATATCTGTTTCTGCATCCAGTTGAAATTTCTCCTACTGATCTACAAGTGCATTCTTTTTGCAACTCCTAATTACCTCTCCTCTGCTTTCTCTCCATATACCCCTCCTCAGGCACTCCGCTCATCAAACAAATCACTTATCTGTTTCTTTCTTGTCACTTGCCAACTCCAGATTGTTCATTCCACCTTGCTGCACCATATGCCTGGAACAATCTACCTGAGTCAGTACATCAGGCTCCTTCTCTAGTCCTATTTAAATCCAGGCTAAAATCCCACCTCTTTGAGGTTGCTTTTGGATCCTAACTGCTTATTCTTCTGCTTACCACCCATGTGTGTTATAAGCATTTCCCCTTAGTTTTGTGCCTGTCCCCTCTTTGTTGTCTTTGTCTGTCTTAAATAGATGGTAAGTTCTATTGGGCAGGGACTGCCTCTTAGGTGTAAATGCACAGCACTGCATATGCCTTGTTGCACTATAGTAGTAATGGTTTACGTGGTTTGCAGGTGCTGCAGATTGCATAAACCCTTCTGAATAATGACCCCCTTTATACCCAGCAGGTTTGAATAAGGTATTGGACAGCAATTTTTTCTAAAGAATGAGACGTTCAAAAAGGGATCAGCAGAAAATATTGAAAGGAATGACATTTCCAAAGGAGTACAAGAAGATGCTTCTTCATTGAGAGGGTAGCAGAATCTGGAACAAACTTCTGGCAGAGGTGGTAGAGGCCAAAATCAAGGGAAAAGACCAAGCATACCTGGCACAGCAGAAAGAGGCCTTAATAAGCTGGGCAAAAGAGAGGGAAAGAGGAGACTGAGAAGCTTTTGTGGCGGCATGGTATGTGGTTATGAAGGGACAAATCAGGAATCAAGTAGTGCTTGTCTGTGAGCAGCTTCTGTTTCTAAGTTACTCTTAAAAGCTGCTATTAAAGGAGCCGTGTATAGATGTAAAGAACATTCATTGAAATACTTATTTATTTTTGTATGCGCAAGTGAAAAAAATGTGCTGTCTTTTTCTGCTGGCAAAGTGTTTTCTATTTCTACTATCAATTTTATATTTTCCATAGAAATGTCAAGTAGTAGAACTGCATTATATGCTCCATTGAATCAGTCTATTTAAACTAAGCCTGTATATAAATGGATAATACATTTATTTCATAACACCTTATTTAGGACTTTTATGGCAATTTTGGCTCTATCCATAAGTACTTTTAGCTCACGTAGACTGTATTTTTGACACATTTTAAAGAGAGTTTAAGAAAACAAAGCTGTTCGACCATAACATTATTTCTGTCTCTGACAGACGATTTTCGGTCTTATTTACATGTATCTGATTTATTCATACATACACGGTATGCCTATTTTTTGTTCTCTGTTTTAAATAGGTATATTTGGTTGCCACACAAAAGAAAAGGACAAACTTATCTAGATGTAATGTGAGTCACTTGTAAGAGTCAAGATAAGATGATCAAAATAGCTCAGAATTTTTAAACCACAGCAGAACCTACAGCTAGTGGATCAGGCAGTGGCATTTTTGAAAATGGCACTTCTGGGGCTGAAGCAAGTGGGTATCACTCCTGCAGGGCCATCACTACCCGGTAAGCCAGGTAAGCATGGCAGGAGGGTGCCGGCCACAGGGGGCGCCATAGCTAGTCGCCTGCCATGTACCGCTTCAGAAAAGAAAGCAGCCACAGGAACATTGCTCTGTTCCCGCGGCTCTACAATCTTTTAAACTGCTAGACTGTAGTGTTTCCAGCAGTAACAAGCATTTCCTGTTTTTCATAAGAAACAGGAAATGCTTATTATTGCCTTTAGAAACTCCACAGTCTTTTCTGAAGGATGAATCAGTGTGGGGAGGGGAGGGAGGGAGGGCGGGCAGCTGATACAGGAGGGAAGGGAAGATGCCAGAATGGAGCAGACAGGGGTTGCCTGTTAGGGAGCAGACAGGAGGTGGACTGGAAGGGAGCTGACATGGGGTTGGAAGGGAGCTGACACAGGGGGCTGGAAGGGAGCAGACATAGAGAGCTGGAAGGGAGCAGTCATGGTGGGGCTAGAAGGGAACAGACACTTGGAGATGGGGCTGGAAGGTGGCTGGGTAATAGGAGGGGGTTGGAAGAGAGCTGACACAGGAGAAAGTGGGGACTTGAAGGGAGATAATATGGGGAGTTGGAAGGGAGTGGAAAAGAGGGGACGGGAAGGCTGGAGGAAAGGTGGAAGCTGGAAGCTGGAAGGGAGCTGACATGGGGGTGCTGGAAGAGAACAGATGGGGGGCTGTAAGGGAGCTGATGGGGGGACTGGAAGGAAGCAGACATGGGGGGGCTGGAAGGGAGCAAATAGAGGGGGGCTGGAAGGGAGCAGACATTGGGGTTGGACAGGAGCTGACACTTGGGGATGAGACTGGAAGGTGGCTAGGTAATAGGAGGGGGGTTGGAAGAGAGATGACACAGGGAAAGGTGGGGGCTGGAAGGGAGCTGACATAGGGGTTGGAAGGGAGCAGAAAAGAGGGGAAGGAGGGGACTAGAGGGAAGGTGGGGACTGGAAGGGAGCTGACAACTGGGGATGGCACTGGAAGGCAGACGGACAGAGGAGAGGGTGACTGGAAGGGAGCTGACACAGGAGGGGGTACTGGGACTGGATACCTGGGATGGTATTTGGACTAGAAGGAGCTGGACAGTGGGGAAGAAGGTGGGCTGGAAGGGAATAGACACCAGTGGCAGTGCGGGAAATGTAAGAGGGTTGACACTGGAAGATACTTGGAGATGAGGCTGTAAAGGGAGATGATACTGGGGAGGATTACTGGGACTGGAAAAAGACTGATGGGAGAAAATGAAGAAAGCAAAAGGAGAGACAAGAAATGGCAAATGGACTATAGACCATAGAAAGAGAGCTAAAAAAAACAGAGGAAAATAGAAACCTCAGATTGGAACCAGCATGATCAAAAATCGTCAGACAACAAAGGTAGAAAAATAATTTTATTTTCAATTTAGTGATTGGACTTTGCGCTATCTTTATATTTCACACAGTATGGAGAAATGCATCTCTTATCTGGTGTGGCACCGCATGCAGTCTGGCTTCTTGGGGTTTCAATTTAATTTTTATCTACATATTTTTATTTTTACTTTAGGTTGTGGTCACTTATTCTGTACTTGGTGAGGGTCTGTGTTCTGAGTGTGTGACCAACGGCAGATTTTCTGTTAACATGGCGTTTGTTCGTAGGAATCTTACTGTAGTAATTTGACTTGTACAGCTTTTCAAATAGGTGTATGGATGTTTTGGGGCCCATTGCAGTATTGCTGCTTTTTTCTGGGTAGGCACCTTATTGTATGAGTTTTGGAAGTGTATGTTCGTATTGTATAGTAGATTTGGCCTTGTAAATATTCAGTGACTTTTTTGTGTTTTATATTAGTTCACAATATGCCTGGCACTGGAGAATGTTTATGTTGTTGTTAGTGAGATGACCAGAATCTGATTTTTTTTTTTTGGGACTATCACAGCCTGTTTGCATGATGCTAAGTATTTTTATTTTAGCTATGCATTTGCTCTTTCACTGCTATTTTCTTACAACACTGGATTTGAAGGAGTAATACTAATATTGCTTGAAAAGAGTTCATAAAGCGGTTTTGGGAAAAAGGAGGGTAGGGTGCAGCCAAAATTAATAATAATGAGGGAGGGGCGCCGATTTATAGGTTGCAGGGGGCGCTAGAAACCCTAGCACCGGCCCTGCATTTCTGCCTATATTAGACCAGTGGTTCTTAAAGTTTATGGTCTGCAGACAACTTAAATTAAGGCACAGATGTGATAGACCACCTATGCCTATGTCCACTTCTAAACCTGTAAAAACCATCAACTATTACTAAAATAACTAATATTGAATTAGATTTAAAGAAAATGACTAATATTTTTATGAACAAAATTGCATAGTTCGTAAATGTTTTTATTACCTAAAAGGTTAATGTGAAGAATGGAGCTGCTTTGTTGAGCAATCAGAGAATTGATGTCTGAATCGACGCTATACAACTTTAGTCCCATGTTAGGCTCTGTGTTCAAAATGTATAAAAATTCTGGTACCAATAAACATCACTATCTCTTTTTTCAAAAATGTTTAAATATTTTTATTCAAGCATATTTAAATATATATGTCCTAATACCAAACTGCTATTGCTAAAAATGTAACATCTGGGAGATAATGTTGTGTTTATGGCATTAGAAAACGTCCACTGTGCTTTTGTAGTAAAAAAGTAATATGTGCCAATAGATAATTCAAAAAGCTGGGACCATTCCATAGTGAATGTTGAAAATTTGAAATGAAGGATAAGTGAACTGGTGCTATGAAAGGAGAGACTCTGTGATTTAACAGAAGAAAAAGAGAGAAGTGCAAGGCCGTGGGGCAGCGTCCAGGCGGCCGCCCGTAACCGGGTGATCGGCCGGGTGCTGGGACCCTGCGTGCGGCTGTAAGGGGGACATCGGCGACATCGCATACCTCATTGGCTCCGCTGCTTGCAGGAGGGCGGGAGCCAATGAGAGGAACAGCAGCGAAGCGGGAGGGTTAAGGAGCTGGCGCCAGCAACAGGTGGATGCGGTGTGTGCCGTCGAGGCTTGGGGTTCCAGCTTCGGGCGAGCGTGCGGTGGTCGGAGGACTGGTGGACGAGAGGAGTTTCGGCAGTGATGCGTGAGTGACCATTGGGTCGGGCCCGCGGTGGGGGGACCGCCTTCAGGGGAACGGGGCTTGGAGGAGCGCTCGCCGCTAGTTGAGGAGCTGGGGATGCCGTTGGCTCCATCGGGCAGAGCGCTGGATGGGACCTGTGGCAGATTGGCGTGGTGGGTGGCCAGGGTGCCAATGGGAGCTCCGGGATCGAGGGCTTCGTGGGCCGGGGGTCCTCTTCTGTCTGGGGTTTCCAAGGGCGTTTTTTGGGCCACAGCAGTCAGCATGGTGTGGTGTGGCGCCCCACCCGACCCCCTTTGGGAGCAGGGTGACCCGCAGGCGGTTAAGGGGCATGCTACAACCCTGCCATGCTGTCCGCATGGGGACAAGGACAGGAATGAGACTCTGCTGATGCTTGCTTGGTGCAGGGGTCGGCGGGAGCCGAAGGGAAGAAGCACTGCTGCTTGATTCCTGTTCATGAATCCATGAGAAGAGGTGCATCAGACCGGGAACAGTGGTGTGGCGAGCCCACGGGTTTGCCTCCTTACCGGGGGAAGCAGCTCCCATCTTCTGGGATGGAGCTCCTTGCTGTAAGGATACTGAAGGTATGCAACGCTTTATGGAAATACACTTGTTTTCAGGCATTATAAGCTGTGGATTAACCCTTAAAGTGGCTTAAGGGGTGGGGGTGGCTTTAAATTGTGTTGGCTTGGGTTCGGACACTAGGCTTTTATAATGCATGGAAGGTGGCTAGCTTCTTGCAAATCAGGGTTTGAAGGCATTGTGCTGGTTGCTGCTTTTGTCTTGAAGGGACTGCAAACTTCAAAAAAAAAATGGGCAAGCTTAGATTGGAGTCTGTGGGTTTCTAAGCGGGGGCGACTAGACCTGCAGTGGGAGTGAGACTGTTGAGATTCCCTAGGGGGAAGCTGCCTAGGGTGGAAAGTAGGAGGTCAGCAGGGGGCGGGCCCCTGTTTATTCCACTTATCTCCGCAGGTGCCATCTGGGGGTGTGAGGAGGATGGGAGCCAAGCTGGAGCTGGGACTTGGCAGGGGGGGAGGAACGGCGGGGCCGGAGTGTGAGGGAGCAGGCTTCATACGCAAGGAGAGAGGAACTGCAGGAGGTTTGTGACGGTCTGTGACTGGTGCTATGGCGGACGTAGCAATTGATACGGAGGCGGCATGTGAGTGGCTGGCAGAACAAGGAAAGGTGCCAGAGGGGATCGGCTTGTGGGGGCGGACTCGGGGGGTGAAGCTCGCGGGAAACTGGAGGCCTTCCTGTTGGCGGCGGTACGGCAAAAAAAAAATCATCCTCCTCATTGTCATCTGATTCTTAGGCATCGTCAATGGGAGGGAGTGGTGCGGTGTAGGGGGCAGCATTGGTGCAGCAGGGGAGAGCAAGCCGGGGGGGTGAGTTCCTACAGTAGCCTCTTTTTTGGGGAGTTGGGGAAGGAGTACCGAGGAAGTGGTGCAGTACGATTCGGATGCGCGGATTCCACGTGCTGGAAGGCAGGCAGCGGTCAGGGGATGGATACAAAAATAAATAGATAAATAAATAAATAAATACATAAATAAAATAAAATGAAAATAAATAAATACATAAATAAAGAGCGGGCGAAAAAGCGGGCAGCATTAAGAGGGTATCCCGTAAGGGGGAAATGGGGCGAGAGCCTTGGTGCAGCTAGCGGGGGTTGGAGGTTATATCCAGCCGGGGCAGTAGGGATGGTGCGGGCATATGCGAATTCCATTCGGGAGGCATCTCAGAAGCAAGAGGGAGGGGCCTGTTTATCTCTTTTGAGAAGTTGGTGACAAAATGGCGGAGAATAACTCGTCGTCATGGCGCCCGATGGATATTTATCTCTGGCCGACGCAAAGGTCGGACTGGGGAGGGTGGGGGAGCATGGGGATGAGGGGGGAGATGGTGGCTAACCTACTGGCCATTTTGTCCAACTGGAAATTCTGACATGGGGTGCTCTGTCAGTAGTGGGGGCAGTCAGCGGAATAAATGAATATTAAAAAAAAAGGGGGCCTCAGTGGCCCCTGGGCCAGGGCCCAAGCAATGGTGATGTATTCGGTAATGCCTATACGCCAATATGGATAGGGGATTTATGGAATGGCCTTCGGCAGGGCAATAAGGAGGTTCAGAGTTTAGGGTTCAGTTCAGTTCGCTGTACCAGTCTTCGGAAATGTGTAACCAGCTAAGGGGTGCACTTCGACCTCAGTGAGGCGGTTGCAAACATAGGAGGGACGCGTGGTCGGTCGAGTCGGATTTCGGCGTAGGGTGGGCCACCTGTTAAGGAGCAGCCTTAAGAAGCAAGGAAGTTCCAGCTGATTCATAATTGGTCGTATCTGGGAGGGGCAATGGAAGACGATCACATGTGTTCGTTTTGGTATGCGTCCTTGGATCGGGTGATTGAGTGGGTTCCTAAAGTGGTTGACAAGGTGTGGATGATCAAAGGGGCTATTGAGTGGGCTTTTCATTTGCTGTCAGGGCACCCGTATGTTTGACGTGACTAGGTGTCCGTGTGAGGAGAGTATTAAGTTTGACAAAAGTATGCTGAGGGGTTGCTCAATTTGTTGGGCGTACTTTAGTAATTTTGTACTCGCCTGCAGTGGCGGTTGGTCTGGAACAGGGGCTGTGGACGTTGTGCAGTATCTAGAGATCTTCTGGTTCCTGGGAACAGCAGGGGCGGCAGGGTGTCAGGAGATCTTGGAGGGTTTTGGGGGAATTCTTTCGCGACGGGGGCAGCCTGTGGCTGCGGGTAAGCCGAAGAACCGGTAACGGGGATCACTTGGGAACATGTTGGCTTCTAAGTTGACGTGGCGGGAGATGTGAGTTTTGATAGGCTCGCTCACTTTTGCCGGAAGGGTCATATCAAGGACCGGGTACGGCTGAGGCAGCTGGCGGCGTCATCAGCAGGTGTGCATAGCCCGCATCACATTATTAGCTGCGCTGCCAGTGTGGGAGGTAATTTGAAGGAAGTTAACAGGATGTTATTGCGGAAAGGGGCCGAGATATCCAAAGGAAACTTGCAGCGTTACCCGGAAGCAGCAGGGAGTACGGGTTTGGGAATTTGCTTTAGGGGCTGGTGTGCGGATAACTGGTTGCAGTCGTGGCAAGGTTGGCTTCCCCGCAACATCACTTTCTTGGAATTGTTTCCCATGTCATTGGCTTGAGAGGGGAAGTGGGATTGCATGTTGGCTGGTGAATGTGTTTGTCAGGTCGCAGCATAGCACGGGTTGTGCTTGCGAGACTGCAGATATGATGTCTTGTTTTCAGGGGGAGCGGTGTCGGAGGTTGGCTCCAGGAGCGGATACAGAGGGAGACATTGTTGTATCGGAGACATTGAAATGCTGCAGCTATGGAGGAGTTCCGTGTCGGCTGCGACATGGTCAGCCTATCGGCGGGATGGTGGAACTGTGGTATAGTGTTGGTGGCCAGGGAGTGGCAGCCGGGTTAGGTGTCCGCTCTGTGGATTGGTTGGATGTAGTGATGCAAAAGATCGGGGGGGCGCCAGATCATCGGTGCGTACCCACTTAGCGGGATTTGTCATTTACTGGAGCGCTAGGAGGGGGCCCCTCAAATGGGGGATTCCTAGTAGGTTGTCGCAAAGTTGGGTGCAGTTGCAGCCTGCTCCAAGGGTGCCAGGCGACCGATTACGCATGAATGGTTGTGTGGCTTCAGGGCTGCTTTGCCAATGATTGCGGTTGCGCGGTATGAAGCCACTCGGGTCCAGTCAGTTTTGGCAGGCATGTTTGGCGGACGCAGTGACAGCATGTCCAGCTGGAAGGAGGGCGGTGGAGGGCCCTTCTAGCGCAATCCAAGACAATATAGGAAGGAAAAGGTTGGTGGGGGGTTTTGACGGAAATGGAGGGCATGTCCACCTGTCCGTTAGGCACGTTTGGGTGCGTCCAGGGGCAGAGGGCGCACTCGGTATGCTTGACGATGCAAGGCAGTTGACTGATTTGCAGGTTATAGCAGAGCTGCGGATGGTGATGTAGCAAGTTAGAGCTGTGCGGCTGATGGGGCTGCGTACATGGGCAAAGACTTGAGCTGGTTTGTTTCACATTCCTTCCGCATCAGTGCAGCGGCCGGTGCGGAGGTGGCAGGATTGCTGGTACAGGGATACGAAGCATTGGCAGATGACGTCTTGGGCCTTGTTGGGAGGTTCGTTTGTAAGGGGGGGTAAGATTAAAAAAAAACCCTATGGGGCTGCTAATAGCAGTTTCTTGATCAGATGGGGGGTGGAGTCATCACGGCTGTTGGCTGCTTGGGCAGTCTTTCGTGCATAGGGCAGGTCAGCGAACAGCGATGTGGCCGTTGGGTCCTAATTGGGTCTTAATCCTGCTGTGGTGTCCGTTTGATGGTGGGGCAGGCACGGTCTCTGGGGACACAACGTATGTCTTTGCATTGGCACCATGAGCGAGTACGGAGTAAACAAGGAGGGTACCAACTCGGGCATTCCGGGGGGTCGATGGAGTGGCTGGGCCTCTATAGGCGGAATGGGGGCATTTTTCACCAAAGGCTATGGACTTGCTATTGAACGACTGGCAGGAGACCTGGGAGTGTGTGGTGCAGTGGGATGCTCACTGGTCGCAGCTTGGTAGTGGGGGGGGGCGACACAGGGACATTAATGTCACCTTTGCCGGTGGTGGGATCCCAGAGGTTTCCGGGGTCCGGAGCCTTGGCTATACTTGGGCTGGGGGCGGGGTGCCCCTGACCTGGACAACCCCTGCTGACTTTTGCTAATTACATGGCGAGGTCGGGGAAAGGGGTAGGAGGCTGGCCGGTGGCCTGACCACGGCAGAAGCAGAGGTGATGTCACCTTACTAATTGTATGGCTGGTGATGCAGGGTCCGCTATGGGGGTGTTAAGATGATTATTCTTGGAATGTAATGTTTAACATGTTAAAATGTTAATAAAGCTGCGACCAGTGGTTTTGCCATTAACATGTGTGTGTGTAGTTTTTGGGCAGAGGGTATCGGAGCGGAATGTTGGGGAAGAGTTGTGGGGGAAGGTTGTGGATGGTGGAAAGGGGTCCGGAAGCACCGGCTCCGATCTACCTCGGTTAGTGTTCTTAGTGACTGATTGAATTTGGAGTCCTTCTGTTGGATCTTCATGGATATGCTGTTTTACAACTTACCCACTTTGAATTAAGGAGATGGGATCAGTAACTCATAGCTGATCAATATATGGGTTCTATTGTTTTGACAGATCTGTTTGGCTATATCTGTATGAATATATCTGAGTGAGTGAGCGTGTTAAATTTTTGACAATAGTTTGATATTAGGACATATATATTTAAATATGCTTGAATAAAAATGTTAAAATGTTTTGAAAAAAGAGATAGTGATGTTTATTGGTACCACAGTTTTTGTACATTTTGTATAATTTATTTGTGGTGAGGGTTTTTTTCTTGGTTGAGGCTCCATGTTCAGCCAGTTTCTCTTCTTTGTTTCCAATCTAACAAGTGTTGAAAAATCCACAATCGTTGGGAGAGTAATAGATTCTTCAGAGCTATGTCACCAAGTCCAGCATACTCAGATCATATGTGGGACCAAAAATCCGTTAAACCTTTTCCAGCAAACAAGAGCTTCAGCGATCTATCCGATGACAGCACAACCTCTCTTGATGGAAGCTTGAGTCTGGTTGTTTCATGCTGCAATTAGGCCTTGTCCTATTTTATATGTGGTCTCTTCTTACAGTACTGTGTGACTGCCTCTATCACTTTTAATTTTTAATGGAGTTCCTTAACAAATTTTTATATGTAAATCACTCTTCTGCTCGAAAAGCAGTATATCAAGCTTTTAAAAAACTATAAACTATAATATTTGCAAGTGGACTTCTAATCCATTCATATTTCAGGCTCTGGAAAATGCATCTCAAATTATACATGTAGTCCCCACAAGTGTGCTTGGAAATTAGCAACAATCTGCTCATCGATTACTTGCTCAGACATGTGAAAGGGGATAAACTCAGGAGGAATATGCAGAAATATTTCTTTATGGAAAGAATAGTAGATGCGTGGAATAGTCTCCTAGTGGAAGTAACATAGTATATGATGGCAGATAAAGACCAGTATGGTCCATCTAGTCTGCCCAGCAAGGCGGCAAGAGTAGGTGCATCTGCCGCTCCGTGCAGGTCACCCCTCCCCATGCTTTTGTTTAGGGGTGTACCCACCGCTACATGTAGGTCACCATTATTTGTTCAGATAAAAGAGATAGTTTATTTTTATTTTATCCTGATGCTATAAAGGGATCCACTGTGTCTGTCCCATGCCATTTTGAATTCTATCACTTCCATCGGGAGGGCATTCCACCACCCTTTCAGTGAAAAACTATTTCCTGACATTGCCTTTCACTTTACCCCCTTGCAGTTTCATGTTATGCCCTCTAGTTTTACAGCTTCCATGTTTGTTCATTAATACTCTTTAAGTATTTAAAGGTCTGAATCATATCTCCCCTGTCCCTCCTCCTCCAGAGTGTACGTATTTAGGTCTTCAAGTCTCTTCTCATACGTCTTCTGATGCAGGCTCCAAATCACTTTGGTTGCTTTCCTTTGAACCATATCCAGACTATTATATCCTTTGCGTGATACAGTCTCCAAAACTGAGCACAATATTCCAAGTGAGGCCTCACCAATGACTTGTACAGTGGCACTAGTACCTCTTCATTTCTGCTGGTAATTCCTCTTTGTATGTAAACTAACATCCTTCTGGCTTTTGCCACCACCTTGTCACACTGTTTCACCACCTTGAGATCCTCAGAAACAACCACTCCGAGGTCCTTCTCCTGGTCCATGCACACCAACCTCTTGCCCCCTATCGCATACAATTCCCTTGGATTTCTGCTTCCCAAGTACATGACGAGGACAGTATATAAATTCAAAAAAGCATGGGACAAGTACAGAAGATCTCTAAAGGAAAAAAGGGACTATAGTACTTCATATGTTTATGTTTATTTAAAAACTTGATATACTGCCTTTAAATCTAGTTGGCAAAATGGTTTACAATAAAAACAAATGGGAAAGTAGAAAGGAAAGGTAGACTAGATAGGTCACAGGGTCTTTTTATGCCATCATTTTTTTAGAATATCAGTGAACTCATCCAAGTATTCACTTTGACGCAAGCATGATATCAATGGGATTCCGCATTTTCAACCATGGCTATTATTTACCATTGAATGGTATCATTCAAAATAAGTACCTTGTCGATCAGATCTTTTGTTTTTTCCCCCAGCATGACATTTACCATTATTTTCACAGTGGATTTTATCAGTTTCATTGTTACAGAATGATCTTTCATAGACTATGCTATCAACAGTGACACTCTGAAGGAAGCCTCTGTAGCATTAGTGCTTTCTCCACCAGAAGCAATAAAATACATGATCTTCTTATTCTATATCAACTCTGCATTTGGTTTTCAAGATATGCAAGAGGTTTTCCAATGTATTGACTGTATCTGGATTCAAAATGTCATGTAAGCTTTGAGGGCTTCATTGATCAAAGTTTCGTAACATAAAACACAATTAAGGCTAGGATCTTCTTTATCACCTGACCACATAAAATCCCATTCTCAAGTAGCCACTGTTAAACTTTCTTTTCAGTTTCTCCTTCCAATTTTTGTTTCCAAGATGAAGATTTTTGTGAGCAGTACTACTTTTTCCTGCAACTTTGCCCATCACATCAACTCCAACTTCTGCTTCCTTGCACACCACATTTCTCAAAAACTGTTGAAATTAGAATTTCAGCATTGGTGCTATGATTTATAAATTACCTCACTCCCATGTTCACTTCTGTTCTGTACCTTACTTGCATTTGTGCTGTCACTATCATCACTATATTTGCATTTCAGAGTCCCAGATTTAAGCCAGCGCTCCATAATAATCCTGCTATTTTGATTGCTTCTTTAAATTAAAAGTTCAACTTTTAAACTCATGAACAATAATAAATGCACACCACACTCACGTGCCAAAATGTAAACAGCATAACCACACAAGCACAACAATATACTACTGCATGGCGGCAAGGACATTGCTGCCAAAACTGTCTCATCTTCATTGGGTGACATTGTTTCAATAGATATGTATAAAATTAAATCATTGAAGCAATAGATGCTGATGGGAGCGAGCATGAGACACTTGAAATGAAACCAATAAGAGAGGGGAAGCCAGTGATGCTTGAAGAGAAGACAGGTGACATTATGATATATAGAGACATTGGGGGTCATTCTGATTTGCGTTTAGTGGGTCTGGACGTCCAATCCAGACATCCAGACTAGCTAAATGTCTAGATCGTGCTTGCAGTAGAAGAGCTCCCCGCACGTATTGCCAAGTTGTGCAGGGAGCTCTGTTCATGGGCGAGAAGGGGAGGGCCATGGAAGGAGCAAGGGCAGGTGGTGGGCGGGAATGTGACCCTGGATGTATAGGGGCAATTCTGAGGTTGGCCCTGTGCCTCCGGGGATGGCAGAGTAGACAGGAGGTGGAATAAGTTCCCATGGATGTCAGTGGACCTCAAAGAGGTGAGGGGGTACAGGAGGAGCCCTGCAGCCCAACCCCTGACATGGGAGGCCAGATTGGGGGTCGGGCTGTGGGAAAAGAGCCTTTTCTTTGGCAGCTGGAGATCACAGCTCCTGAATGGAGCCGCGATGCCATGGAAGGAGCAAGGGCAGGTGGTGGGCGGAAATGTGACCCTGGATGTATAGGGCCAATTCTGAGGTTGGCCCTGTGCATCCGGGGTTGGCAGGGTAGACAGGAGGTAGAATAAGTCCCCATGGATGTCAGGGGACCTCAAAGAGGTGAGAGGGTACAGGAGCAGCCCTGCAGCCCAGCCCCTGCCATGGGAGGCCAGATTGGGGGTCAGGCTGTGGGAAAAGAGCCTTTTCTTTGGCAGCTGGAGATCATAGCTCCTGAATGGAGCCGCGGTGCCATGGCTCCATTCAGAAGCCTGGCTAAGGTAGCCAGGGATCTGCTGGGCATGCAGCTGATCAGAAGTGGGCCACGGCCTGCATGTCCAGGCCAGTAGACCCAATTCTGATCCCCGGGCACGTCTAGCCCTCATGGCATCAGAATCAGGTGCTACGGCTGTGCGCCCAGATTCTGATCAGCCTTACAGGAGTAGGATGGCGAGGATAGAATTGTCCTAATTAGTTATGAACAGATGGCAGTATTCTGAATTAATTATAGTTTTCTGAAGTTAGTGGACTGGTGGCTGAAGTAAATGGAGTTAGAAAAATCAAGGTGGGAAGTGACAACAGCATGAATCAAAGTGTGTAAAGCCTAAAAAGAAAGAAAAGGTTTAATACACTTCCGAACAGTCTGTCAAGCCATCATCACTCCAACCCTAGACTATTGTAATCACATCTACCAAGGACTACCTAAAAAGACAATAAAACCACTACAGCTAGCACAAAACACAGCCGCATGACTCACGACATAAGAACATAAGAACATAAGATATGCCATAATGGGTCAGACCAAGGTCCATCAAGCCCAGTATTCTGTTTCCAACAGTGGCCAATCTAGGTCATACGTACCTAGCAGTTTCCCCAAGGGACACAGGTTCCACAATGCTTGTATTGGTTCAAGCATTGATATCCTGGGTCCCTTCTTAATAATGGTTTATCGACCTTTCCTCCAGGAACTTGTCCAAACCTTTTTTAAACCCAGCTACACTAACAACCTTTACTACATCCTCCGGTAACAAATTCCAGAGTTTGATTACACGTTGAGTGAAAAAATATTTTCTTTTATTAGTCTTAAATAGTTTACCCTGTAGCTTCATTGCATGTCCCCTAGTCTTTCTATATTCTGATAAGGTAAACAATCGATCTACGTTAAACTCCGTTAAACTCCGTTCATTAATTTATAGACTTCTATCATATCTCCCCTCAACCGTCTCTTTTCCAGGTTAAAGAGCCCCAACCTTTTTAGCCTTTCTTCATAGGAGTATCTTTATTTATTTATTTATTTATTTATTTAGTAAACACTTGTATACCGCTGCTTCCTACGATCAGCAGCGGTTTACTTTACAGAATCATAATGTATTGTACGGTACATTGAGATTTCAGTTTTACATTTTGATTAGTCACTGATTACGTAACACGGGATGAGCATTTGGATACGATACACATTTGATTATAGCACACAGATCAGGGTATACATTTGATTTCAATAGATTGGGGGGGCCCCATATATACAATTTGTACAGAATTAATTGCCAAGGTGTACAGGCTATACATGACTATATGCTATTAGTATATATGCTTCCATGTGCGGCAGAGGAGATCTGGTTGAGGTAGGGTATTGCAGTTAGATCAAGTTGTAGTGGGTTTGAAACAGATAGGTTTTAAGTTTTCGTCTAAATTCGCTCAGGTTGTTTGTGCGCCTTAATTCATGCGGTAGTTGGTTCCATTGGATTGGCGCTGAGTATGTGAACGCCCTATTGCTTGTTTCGGCCTTGACAGATCTTATGCTGGTCGGGATACATAGGGTGTTGAGATTCATAGTTCTCCTGCTCTTGTTGCTAGGTTGAATAGTGATTAGGTTATTGAGGTAGGATGGTGCGATGCCATTGATGAGCTTAAATGTTGTGATGAGTAGTTTGTAGGTGATGCGGGCGGCCACTGGGAGCCAGTGCAGATCCATTAGAACTGGGGTTATGTGGTCGGTGACTTTCTTTTCCATGATGACTCTTGCAGCCACGTTCTGAGCCATTTGTAGGATGCTTAGTGTGCTCTTTGGAAGCCCTTGTAGAATGGCATTGCTGTAGTCCAGGTGGGGAATGATTAATGCTTGAGCAACAGACCTAAAGTCGGATTTCTCGAGGATATTGCGAAGTGGTTGAAGGATTTTGAGTTTGTAAAAGATGGCTCGGTTAACTGTTCTGAGGTGTTTGTCCATCTTGAGGTTGCTGTCTAGTAGGACTCCTAGATACTTTATTACAGGCTTCGTATCGTATATGTTTTTGTTTAGTGTGACTGTGGTGGGCGGGATGAAATTGGCTTTCTTGGACATGAACATGACCTCTGTTTTTTTGTGATTTATTGACATGTTGTTTTGCTGAAGCCATAATTGGAGCATGTCAAGGCATTCTTCTAGTGGACTGAAGTTAGGCTGTGTTATGTCAAGCTGTGTGTATAGCATCACATCGTCGGCATATATGTGGTAATTGATGTTGTATTTCTGGAAAATACTGCATACTGGCTTTATATACAAATTGAACAGTAGGGATGAGAGGGCAGACCCTTGAGGGATCCCTTGGGTTTGGGGGAAAGCATCAGCTCTGTCGTTGTTGAATTGCACTTGTTGCATCCTATTGGATATGTATTAAGCGAACCATTTCAGGGGGGTCCCTGTTATACCTAGCGAGGCCAGACGGTCCAAAAGGGTGTTGTGATGTACTGTATCGAATGCTGCTGAGATATCGATGAATATGAGTATGAACATGGAGTTTTTGTTCTCGAGGCCCCTAAGTAGATTGTCAAGGAGTGCCAGCAGTAGTGTTTCCACTCCGTGATTCTGACGGAATCCATATTGATGTTCATCTAGGGCTTTTCTCTCATCCATGTGGTCTTGTAGTTGGTGCTGAACCGCTTTTTCAATCATTTTTGCTAGGAAAGCTATGCTTGAGATTGGGCGATATGATGCAGGGTCACTTTTGCTGAGCGATTTGTTCTTTAATATGGGTCTTATAATTGATTTTTTGAGATGAGACGGCATGATTCCTTGTTTCAGAGACTGGTTGACAATGTGCACGATGGGTTTTGCGTTGTCTTTCTTAGTTGCTTTCATCCATGCCGCTGGGCATGGGTTGAGGGGGGAGGTAGTGGTATTTAAGTTGGTTATGATGTTTAAGATTTGTTGCTCACCTAATTGCTGGAAGGTGTTCCACTCTGTTTCTAGGTCTGCTTGAGAGGCAGTGGTGGTTTCTCGAGTGGTGAGAACTGGTGGCATGCCTTGAGTAATGATTGTGGGAAGTTGCGGGTTTAGCTTCTTGGCGTAGTGGTCGGCAAGCGTCTGGGCCTTTATATCATCTGAAGAGATGGAGTTTTGTGAAGTTTTGGTCAGAGATTTTACGAGCTCAAAAAGTTCCCTGGGTCTGTTGAGAGCTTTGTTGAGTAGATTAGTGTGGTGAGTCTTCTTAGCGAGGTTTACCTCATTCTGGTATCTTGAGAGGAGTGTTAGGTATAGTTGCTTGCATTCTTCGGTTTGCTTTTTCCTCCATTTCCTTTCAAGTTTGCGTAGTTCTCTCTTCATTTTAGATAGCGTGGGAGAGTACCATGGTTCGGTTCCTGTCTTTGTTGCAGCGTTTGTGATCTTCCATGTTGGTCTTGCAGCTGCTTCGATCCCTGAGTTCCATTGGGCTACCAGCTTGTCTAGGTCTGTGGTGGTGTACTCAAAATGTGTAGATATAGAAGTTACCAAAGCTTCGCTATTGAATTTTTGGAACTTCCTCTGTTGATGTGGTTTTGGGTCGGCTTGAGGCTTTTCCTTTTGTGGAGGTAGGTGGATTTCAAATTCGACTAGGAAATGGTCGGACCATGGGACTGGGGTTACTCGAGGTTTGGTGTATTGTTGGATGTTGTGTGATAAGAACACCATATCGAGGGTGTTACCTTTGTTATGTGTGGGTTCTTGGATGATTTGTGTGTATCCGAGCTGATTCATGGCTTCAGAGAATGCGTCTGCCTGTACAGGGGGAATCGATGGGAGATTTAAGTCACCCAGTATGATGCGCAGTTTTTTGGTTGCAGAGGTTGAGATATTTTCCAGTGCGGTGGCCAGGGTTTCATGGTGGGCCGAGGGGGGTCTGTAGATTAAGCAAAGTATTGATGTTTTGTTTTCGATCTTGAGTATATCAATGCCTTTGGATTCAGTTAGGGAGGGGCTTGAGAACGTTAGGGAGGTTTTGGCAATGACAAGTACTCCTCCTCCTCTCCTGTTGGGCCGGGGGCAGTTAAATACTGTGTAGTTGGGATGGGGTAATTGGTTTAGTATTGCTGGGTCAGTGTCAGTGAGCCATGTCTCGGTGACACAGAGGATATCGGGTTTGTTGTCAGTGATGATATCGTGTATGATGTGGGTTTTATTTCTAATGGATCTGGCGTTGATAAGACAGATTGTGATGGGGGATTGAGATAATTGGTGTGGTTGCTGTTGCTTGTTTCTAGTCTTTGTGGCTGTCGGTTTTCTGTGTTTATTATGTTTTGTTTTGGAGCTACGTCTTTTTTGGGGTTTTCCAGTGACCTTTAACGCAGCGTTCAGGCCTGGGTTGAGTAGGGTTTCATCATGAGCTATGTAGGTTGGGCCTAACGGTGGTAGTAAGGGTAACAGTATTTGGCCATGGATGAGAATTGGATGCCATCCTATTGCCTGGTGTTGCGTCAAGTGTGGTAAGTAAGCGTATGTGGCTAGGGATACGTAGAGGCAGAGAAATACCATATAGGTGATGGGAGCCATGGTTTGTGTGGTTGAGTTTAGTGCAAATTTTGTTATGGAAATCCTTGGAGGAGTAACTCTGTGCAAATGCGGCAGAGGTTACTTACTTGTAGGCTAGGGTAATTTGTCAGTTGTCGCACATGAGATATCTCAATCAGTATATATAATATATGAGATATCTCAATCAGTATATATAATTTGTCAGTTGTCGCACATGAGATATCTCAATCAGTATATATAATATAAGGATAACGGGAAAAACTTCTGATACCATGTGAGAGATGCACAATAAGTAGTTTGGATATTGCAGGTATTACAGAGAAACAGTAATCAGTATAGTTATTGCAGGTATTTAATGGCAAAATCAGGTGGTATGAGACTGATCGGTTTTCATTCCTACAGTAAACATTCCTTCACATCCTGGTTTGATATGGTACAGTGTATTGAAATTGCATGCAGATTGTGAAACTTGTGGGAGTGATTCTTAAAAGTCCAATACAGTCAGAGATGTCATACAGTCTATAGGAGGAAGTTGCAGTATTACGTTTACCTGAGTAGTTTAGTTGGTGTCGTCATTCAGTGTCTGCTCGTATTGGCGAGCTCAACCCAGGCAGGGGAGCTCGAGCCGTGTGTGGTTGCGGTGGCTTACGGTTTCGGTGTCCAGATTGCTACTTAGGAGAGAGATGAGGGGTCTGTGGTTTTTTGAAACCTGGTTCTTCCGGATTGTCCTTAGGAGGTGGCCGGCTGTCGTCTCTCTTGCGGGCGAGTGGGGAAGCTGTCTTCAGTGCCCAATGACCACCGCCTAAGGGCCAACGCCAAAGGGCCCTCTGGCGAGGCCCTCAGGCGCGGGCACGCCCTGTAGGGACGCCGCTTTTAAGCGGTGCTGGAGAGTGTGTGTGTGCCTCCCACTACCTCCGATTGGGCAGGAGTGATTGCGGGCTTGCCTCCCACTGCCTCCGATTGGGCAGGAGTGTGTGTGTGTGTGGGCTCCCACTGCCCCGATCTGGGCAGGAGCTGAACCAGGGACGTCTGCTGGCTCAGTAGCGGCTCCCTCGGGGTAGGGACGCCGCTTTTAAGCGGTGCTGGAGAGTGTGTGTGTGCCTCCCACTGCCTCCGATTGGGCAGGAGTGATTGCGGGCTTGCCTCCCACTGCCTCCGATTGGGCAGGAGTGTGTGTGTGTGTGGGCTCCCACTGCCCTGATCTGGGCAGGAGCTGAACCGGGGACGTCTGCTGGCTAAGTAGCGGCTCCCTCGGGGTAGGGACGCCGCTTTTAAGCGGTGCTGGAGAGTGTGTGTGTGCCTCCCACTGCCTCCGATTGGGCAGGAGTGATTGCGGGCTTGCCTCCCACTGCCTCCGATTGGGCAGGAGTGTGTGTGTCTGGGCTCCCACTGCCCCGATCTGGGCAGGAGCTGAACCGGGGACATCTGCTGACTCAGTAGCGGCTCCCTCGGGGTAGGGACGCCGCTTTTAAGCGGTGCTGGAGAGTGTGTGTGTGGCTCCCACTGCCTCCGATTGGGCAGGAGTGATTGCGGGCTTGCCTCCCACTGCCTCCGATTGGGCAGGAGTGTGTGTGTGTGTGGGCTCCCACTGCCCCGATCTGGGCAGGAGCTGAACCGGGGATGTCTGCTGGCTCAGTAGCGGCTCCCTCGCGGTAGGGATGCCGCTTTTAAGCGGTGCTGGAGAGTGTGTGTGTGCCTCCCACTGCCTCTGATTGGGCAGGAGTGATTGCGGGCTTGCCTCCCACTGCCTCCGATTGGGCAGGAGTGTGTGTGTGTATCCTTCCATCCCCTTTACCATTTTGGTGGCTCTTCTCTGAACCTTTTCTAAAATCGCTATATCCTTTTTAAGATACGGCGACCAGAATTGCACACAATATTCAAGGTGCGGTCTCACCATGGAACGATATAGAGGCATTATAATATCTTTTGTTTTATTTTCCATTCCTTTCCTTATCATACCTAGCATTCTATTTGCTCTTTTGGCCGCCGCTGCACACTGGGCTGAGGGTTTTAACATGGTATCCACAATGATGCCTAAATCTTTTTCCTTGGTGGTGGTTCCTAATGTGGAACCTTGCATCGTTAGTTTGGGTTGTTCTTCCCTAGGTGCATAGCCTTGCACTTGTCCACATTAAATTTCATCTGCCATTTTGATGCCCAGTCTTCCAATTTATCAAGATCCTCTTGCAATTTTCCACAATCCTCTTGGGTTTTAACAACTTTAAATAGTTTTGTGTCATCTGCAAATTTGATAACCTCACTCGTTATTCCACTTTCCAGGTCATTTATGAATATGTCAAAAAGCAGCGGACCCAGCACAGATCCCTGGGGTACACCACTATTCAACAGATCACACAATTCACGATCACATCACCCCCATACTGTACCACCTACACTGGCTCCCAATCACCTCCAGAATCCAATTCAAAGTACTTCTACACATATTTAAAATAATACACAACCTATCAGCAGACAGCCTACGCCCTCTCATAAAAAACCGATGACAACAGGAGACCAAGAAGAAAAGGAACCTCAGACACCATCAGAACACCAAAAGAATTTGCTAAAACAAGGCTGGTCACATCAAGGAGGGCACTCTCCCTGGCAGCACCCGCTATATGGAACTCTCTCCCAGACCACATAAGATCAACCAAGAACCTCAAGGACTTCAGAAAACTTCTTAAGACTGATCTATTTACAGTACATTTCAAGGACCTCACATAAATTTTCTACCTCAAGATATTACAGGATCACGATCCTACCTCCAAGACATTACAGAATCTCAATCCTAGCACGCCTCTCAAACAGCCCCATTTTGTATATATGTATATAGCTCATTATGTAAATAGTTCACCGATATAATCTAACGCACTGCCCCACACACTACACTTCTCAGTTCTCACACTGCATGCTACAAACCACACTTTATTATTGATTTTGATTGATGTGCCACACCGCCTTGATTTAACGATAAGGCGGTATACTAAATCATTCTAAATAAATAAAATAATACACTGGATCTGGTGGAGGAAATACAAGGAAGAGCAGATAATGGTAGTAACATGTTGGTCAAAGGATAGCAGAGTGTCAAAGGTAATACCTAGATATGTAAGAGAGTTAGCCATTGGGACAGTGATGTCTTGAATCATTGGACTAGCCACAGGGGAAGAAATACTCTTGATGATCCAAAGGGCCTGGGATTTTTCCAGCTTAAGCTTGAGATGATGAACTGCAAACCAAGAAGCTATGGAGTCAAGGCATGTTTAAAGGGGAGAGATCAGGGAAAGAGGGAGATGAAGAGTAGCGAACTAAAATAATGTCTCCTGTATAGCAGAAACAACTGGTGCTGTGATCTTGAATGAGTGAGTAGTGGGAAAATGTTAAAAAGCACAGGAGATAAGATGGAACCTTGGGGGACACCACAAGGAAAGGAAAATGTGTTATATTTGGATTGGACTAAGAATGCCCAGTCATGCAGGATCAGGGGGTGGGGGTCTTTATATTTGGGGGATTTGGATAGGGAGATTGGAAGTGTTGGGGGAACGGGAAACCTCTCCTCAAAAAACCCTCACTCGATCCCACATGTCCTTCTAATTATCGACTCATCTCTCTCCTTCCCTTCACTTCTAAACTACTTGAACGTGAGGTTCACCACCGCTGCCTCGACTTCCTCTCCTCTCATGCCCTCCTCGATCCCTTACAGTCCGGCTTTCATCCTCTATACTCTAGTGAAACGGCTCTCATCAAAGTCTCCAGTGACTTGTTCCTGGCAAAATCCAAGGGCCTTTACTCCATCCTCATCCTTCTTGACCTCCCTGCTGCTTTCGACACCGTTGATCACACCCTTCTCCTCGATACCCTGTCCTAGCTTGGCTTCACGGGCTCTGTACTATCCTGGTTCTCCTCCTATCTCTCCCACCGCTCCTTTTGTGTGTGCTCTGGTGGCTCCTCCTCCTCTGCAACCCCGCTCCCAGTTGGTGTACCCCAAGGATCTGTTCTGGGTCCACTCGTTTTCTCCCTCTATACCCAGTCCCTTGGTGCACTTATCTCTTCCCATGGTTTTCAGTACCATCTGTATGCCGATGACTCCCAGATCTACTTCTCTATGCCCAATATCTCTCTGGCAATCCAGACGCAGATCTCTGCCTGCCTTTCTGATGTTGCTGCCTGGATGTCTCACCGCCGCTTGAAGCTGAACATGGCCATGACTGAACTTCTTATCTTTCCCCCTACAACCTCCCCTCCTCTTCCTCCCTTCTCAATCTCTGTGGATAACTCTGTAATCCTTCCTGTTCCCTCAGCCCACAATCTGGGGGTAGTCTTTGACTCCTCTCTCTCTTTCTCCTCACACATACAGCTCGTAGCCAAGACCTGCCATTTCTTTCTCTACAACATTAGCAAAATCCGCCCCTTTCTCTCTGAACATACTACTAAAACGCTTATCCACTCCTTGATCACCTCCCTTCTCGACTACTGTAACCTGCTCCTTGCTGGTCTCCCTCTGAGTCACCTCTTTCCCCTTCAATCTGTTCAACACTCTGCTGCGCATCTAATCTTTCGCCAGCCTCATCATGCCCATGTTACGCCTCTTCTCAGGTCACTTCGTTGGCTTCCTATCTGCTTCCGCATCCAATTCAAACTTCTCCTGCTGACCTATAAATGCATTCACTCCTGCGGCTACTCAGTACATTTCATCTCTTATCTCTCCTTATAATCCCCCTCAGGTACTCCGCTCTTCTAGCAAACTGCTTCTATCTATGCCCCGCTCTCCTACTGCTAACTCCAGACTTTGCTCCTTTCACCTTGCTGCACTTTACGCCTAGAACAAATTACCTGTGTCTGTATGCCAGGCACCTTCTCTAACTCTCTTCAAGTCCAGGTTGAAAGCTCACCTCTTTGCTGCTGCTTTTGGATCTTGACTCACCTGATCTCCTTTTCTCTCCCTTGTTTCACCCCTGCCTACACCTTCCGTGTTTTGTGTGTTTTGTCTTGTCTTGACTAGATTGTAAGCTCTGATGAGCAGGGATTATCTCTTACAGGTCTGTGCTGTACAGCGCTGCGTACGACTGGTAGCGCTATATAAATGCTAAATAGTAGTAGTAGTAGTAGTATTGAGGAGGTTAGGAAAGGGATCGTATATGTTGGGGTTTATCAGGGAGCGATCGAGGTTGGGGGGTATTGGGAGGGGAATAGATCTTAGTAGGAGGTGAGTAATTGGATGGAAACTGTTAAGTAAGTATCCAATAAGTATCCATGCAGATTGGGAACAGCAATTTTAAAAAGCTGCTCCCATGTGCATGGGATTTTTTTCCTACATGCAGCCTTTTTTACATCACTGCTCCTGCTGGACATGGAGAGATATAGACATGCAATCTTATAGCTGTTTGACAAGAGGCTCTACATTTGGCAAGGCCTCTTGTAAAATACTATGGGAATTCTGCATATCCTGACCCGAACGTGTGAATTCATCTCTTCACGTCCTTTCTAAAATCTGCCTTTATGTTACTATGTAAAGCTGCTTATCACTGCTCATCTTTAGAATGCTTGGCTAAAGCAAGCCAGTTAGTTGTTCATTTATGGGTATATCACATTCTTACAGTAATCCAAATCTTTTACATTAACCATTTAAATCAAGACATCAAGAGCTTTCAACTACAACGATATCACCCAGGTAAACAATTACTGGACTTATCTACCTCCTGATGCAAAAGACCACTGTGCAACCCTGGCCTAACCCCCCCCCCCCCCCCAAGTAGGAGCCAACATACCTCTGTATATATAATGTGTAAACTCCCCACTGTCACAAGCCCTGTTCTCCTCAAGCCAGCTGTTACATTGTAAACCCCTACCAACTCTAAAGGCTACTACTGTTTATTTAGAGCTAAATGAAACAAAGTATCTCTAACCAGCAAGTTGTTACATTTCAATGCAGTAACCCAATAACCTTCTTGCAATAAGCTTAAGACTGTATCGCACAATACTGTATCTGTTCATACTGAATGATAGGTAACGATAGGACTGTATCGCACAATACTGTATCTGTTTATACTGAGTGATAAGGAACGTTAGGACTGTATCCCTATTTTGTTAAAGTAATAAGAAACGCTGTACCCCAACCCATCTATCCCTGCTAGACTGTTGGTACCCAACAACTATCTTGCCGGCCTACACTAACTCATCTCTAGGCCAGCTGCCTTGACTTCACCCCACACTGCGCCACTCGAATCCAAAATCCAAGTATTTCTGGCAGACATAAAATGGAGCCTGCTCACACCTTCCTGATTTTGTGCATGTGTATACTAACATCTTCATATAGAACCATCCCACACTCACAATACTGCATTCCTCTACTATATACACCAATCTACCTTCTCCACCCCCCCCCCTCCATTACCCATCCTGCATCAATACAACTTAAATCCTATCACCACCACACAAACACCAAGTAAATTACCCCAACGACACACCCATATCAAAGGGAACAAATCTCAAAAACACCCTAAAACCAAAGCAAAGAACACTATTGGATCTCAAATACAACTCACACGAACCACACACCAAGAACATCACACATGTAACATTATCCTTATTAATGCTAGGTCAATAAGGAATAAAACGCATATTATCCACAACATTCTAACTGACGAACAACCAGATATCCTATGCATAACAGAAACATGGCTCACTGACTCAGACTCTGCAACAATGAACCAAATACAGAAGCCCGGATACCAACTATACAACTGCCCACGCATCAACAGAAGAGGAGGCGGAGTCCTTATAGCAGCCAAAACCAGCCTTCAACTCACAACCACATCTACGGTCACAAATCCAGATCTTGACCTACTTAAAGTCGAGAGCATGGCATTATCCATCTGCCTAATCTATCGACCTCCCTCACCACAGCACGAAACACTAGCCACAGCACTAGAAACCATCACATCCACACAAAGCAAAAAATTCCAGATCATCCTCGGAGATTTGAACCCAGCATCAATTCCTCCGTCCAACACGGACTCCTTCTATGAAGCCATCGACCAATTGGGTTTCCAACAAATAATAAGCAACCCCACACACGATAGAGGAAACATCCTAGATATGATTTTCATACCCAGAAATCCACAACAAAGCAATGAACCACCTATAATAAACATAACTCAAGTACCATGGTCAGACCACCACCAAATCAACTGTAAACTTAAACTACAGTGCCAACCCAAAAACTCAAAGGAGATGAGAATGACCAACCCCATTAGGAAATTCAGCAAACTCAACGAGGAACACCTCATAAGCACCATTGCATCCCACATAAACCTAGATTCCACAGACCTAGACGAACTAACTAACAGATGGAACACACACATCCAAAATACATCTAACCCAACTCTGAAACACACATCAAACCCACATAAGATCAACTCGGAACCCTGGTACACAGGAACTCTAATAAAATCAAAAAGGGAGCTCCGTAAAATAGAGAGAAAATGGAGACAAACCAAATCCTCCGATCTCAAAACTAAATACATGGCCCATCTCGCAAAATACAAAGACGACGTGAACAATGCAAAAAAATTACATCACACCAACATCCTAAAAAAGGCAATCAATCGCCCATGAGAGTTATTTGAACTAGTCAAATCACTAACCCAAACCGACCAAAATGCCAACCTCAACAAATCCATCAAGGTCCAAACACTGGCAAACCACTACGCGACCAAACTGACGGCCCCTGGTCCTCCACCCCCCCCCCCCCCCACCAACACCACAAATCAGAAGTGAGAACAACACAATGCAAAACCAGTTATGGGAGCACTTCCACAAAATAGGAACCAAGCAAATCACAGCCATTGTCACAAGCCTGAAAAGCACCACCTCCCCACTAGATCCCTGTCCTGCATCCTGGATCAAGGCAGTGAAACAAGACATAGCACCTCACATAGCACACATAGTTAACCTATCCCTACAACAAGGAATCATGCCCTCAGAACTAAAGAAATCAGTCATTAGACCGATCCTAAAAAACACTACACTCAACGGAGAAGACCCAGCCTCCTACCGTCCCATATCAAGTATCTCATTCCTGGCAAAGATCATAGAAAAAAACGGTCCTTCTACAACTCCAAGACCATCTGACTGACAGTGCTCCTCTTGATGACCAGCAATATGGCTTCAGGCAACATCATGGAGTTGAAACCCTGTTACTAGTTCTACTTAACAACCTCCTAAAGGGCCTTGAAAACAAAAAGAAAATGTACATTCTTGTATTCATTGACATCTCAGCTGCCTTTGATACAGTTAATCATGGGACCCTCATAAATAGGATAAAATCAATAGGAATAACAGGAACCCCACTAAAATGGTTCTCATCCTACATCTCAAATCGAACACAACAGGTTCAATTCAACGGAGAAAAAGCAGAATCTTTCTCACAAACACAGGGAATCCCCAAAGGCTCTGCTCTCTCAGCACTTCTGTTTAACATATATATGCAGCCACTATGCAAAATTTTCTCACGGCACGAAATTAATTACCACATCTATGCCGATGATATCATGCTATACACACAACTAGACACTAAAAACCCAGACTACAACCCACTGGAGACATGTATCGGAGAGATGCAAGACTGGTTACAACAAAGTAGTATGTCAATTAATCACAAAAAAACCGAAGTAATGTATATCTCCAAAGAACCGAATTTTGACCCTCCCACATCAATAACACTATGTAACAACACTTACCAAACAAAAAAAGAAATAAAGTATCTAGGAGTCACATTTGACTGTGACCTAAAGATGGAAAAACACCTCCGAAAGACCAACAGAGCAGTTTTCCACAAGCTTAGAGTGCTCCAACCCATTCGGAATATTATTGATCCCCAAGACTTCAGAACAGTGGCCCAAGCACTCATCATGCCACATTTTGACTACTGCAAACGCCATCCTACAAGGTTTACCTAAAAAAAACCTAAACATATTACAAATGGCACAAAATGTAGCTGCCAGGGTCATAATGAAGAAAAATCTAAGTGACCACATCACACCAGTACTAATTCAATTACACTGGCTACCCATAACAGCTCGCACAAAATACAAAATACTAACAACCACCTTCAAACTCATCCACAACTTAGCACCTTCCTTCCTCAACAACCTAGTAAGATTGCAACCTCCTACCTGAAACAGAAGAACCCACAAATCCAACATCCTTCACACTCCAACAGATATAAGATCTGCCAAAGCTAATACCAGCCACTGGGCTTTCTCATATGCGGCGCCAACACTGTGGAACCAACTCCCACCAGAACTACGAGCTAGCAATGACCTTCTAGACTTCAGAAAGAAACTCAAAACGCACATTTTCCAATCACATTTCAACCTGAACTAAACCCACAGATGGAGCAGCCCCTGACCACTGTGTCCAAGAAGATTATCCTGTATATATGTATTTATGTATATATGTAAATGAACTCCCCCATAGCTAAGAAGTGTTAACTCTGTATGATGTGCTTTTCTGACAATCTGTATGTAAACAAAATTTGTACCTGCCTTGATTCGGCAGTTTCACAATAGTAATCCTACCCGCTTCTGATCGCTGGAAGGAGCGGGCTACAAATGCTTGCTAAATAAATAAAATAAAATAAATAAATAAATAGGGATAGTGCATGGGTTTTAGTTGCCCTTCAGATTTCTGGCCCCTTTCATTAATACCTAGGACTTTAGACCTCCCAACTAAGAACTCAAACATGAAAACATCAATGTCATGCCTCCCATAATGGACAAAACACTCCAGCTGAAATAAGAGCAAGTCAGGGCAGTTGATCAAATTGGGCAGCAGCAGTAGCTAAGATGGCATGAACAGGCATGGGCACCAAACGTCAAGCAGAGCTTCAGGAGTAGTAGCTAATGCTGTTGGTGAAGTGCAGTAGACTACAAAATGTTAACCTATCATTTATCATTACCCCTGAAACAACCTTTGTGCAAAACAGGGACCTGAGAGAAGGAGAAGAGCTGCAGTCATAACCGGGGGCATGCTGGACCTCCACCGGGCTCCTGCTCCCCCCTTTCCCCTGCCACCTTGTCCTTCCCCCCCCCCCCTCCACCCACCAATCATGACAAACCACACCACCAGCCTTCTCAGCAAAAAAACAACTTTATTTGTGGGAATAAACAGGCCACAGCTTCCAACCATTTTTACAAGTACATCCTGTGTTTGTACAAATACAACAATGAAGCAATAGTTACAGCTGTAATTCCTACAACAGGTTACAATTCACATATCTGGGATCCCCTGCAGAGAAAATTCCTAACAGGATCTCTCCATTTCAAAGCAAGGTACCAAAGCTCCACCGATTGATCAATGGCCGGGAAAAATCATATTGCCAAAGTTGTTGCCCCTAATACAGCTTCTACCTCTGTCCAGACAGAGATCCCAAAGCCAGTTGAAGGACCAGTTTCATGTGCAGGATGCCTACATGCTGAAGCACTCAGGAAACAGGTGGAAGAGCTCAGAGAAGAGATGACAAGACTGAGGAGCATTCAAGATGGTGAGAGGTACATTGTTGAGATGCTTCTTGAAACATCCAAACTCTCCAGCAGAGGTGAGGATGGGAGCCTACAGAAGGACCAAGGTTTGACATGAGTCACCAGGGCCTGCAGAATCACCAATCCAATTCCTCAAGCCTTGAATTGAAGAACCATTATGCAGCCCTGGAAGTGGAGGAGGCAGAGGAATCCCAGGAAAGGGAAGAACCAGAGCTCGAGCACCCCAAAGTTGCTGAATCAGTGACCACTAGGAAATGAAGGGCAGTGGTGATTGGTGACTCTCTTTTGAGGGGTACTGAGGTATCCATCTGCCGACCAGATTTGATGTCCAGAGAGGTATTCTGTCTGTCAGGTGCCAAAATCCAAGATGTTACAGAGACTTTGTTGAGACTCATCAAGCCTACTGACTATTGCCCGATGTTGCTCATCCATGTAGGCACAAATGGTACTGCCAGGTATCTCTCTGTGTGTACCAAGAGTGACTTCATGGCTCTGGGGCAGAGGGTAAAGCAGATAGGGGTGCAGGTGGTGTTCTCTTCAATCCTCCCAGTTGAGGGTAAAGGTCAGGGTAGAGAAGCTTGCATCCTGGAGATAAAAGCATGATTCCATGGATGGTGTCTTCAAGAGCGTTTTGATTTCCTGGACCATGGGATGATGTTCCGAGGGCTGCAGAGCAGAGATGATATCCATCTGTCCAAGATGGGTTGACATGTCTTCAGTAGCAGACTGGCTAACCTAATGAAGAGGGCTTTAAACTAGATTCATTGGAGATGGGTGAAGAAAGCTCCAGGTAAGTGAAACATTAAATACATTTATAGAAATAGGTAAAAGAGTCAACATCTGGAAAGTAGTGTCTATAAATGCCTGTAACATGGGAAATAAGATCCCAGATGTTGAGGCTTTAATGGTGGAGGCTGACTTGGATTTAGTGGCAGATACAGAAACATGGTTCACGGACAACCATGACTGGGATATAACTAGACCAGGCTATACGTTATTTGGAAAGGACAGGATAGGAAGAAGGGGAGGAGGAGTAGCACTACGTAAAAAATAATATTAAAGCTATGGAAATATAGGGCTTAAAATGGAGAGAAGAGGCAGTGTGGGTTAAAATAGAAAGAGGGAAAGAGAAATCCATTTACATTGGCGTGATATACAGACCACTAATAAAGCTGTATGGGAGCAATTCCAAATGACATAAAAAATCCCATGCTCCCCAACCAAAGCAAACTTAAACGTTATCTCCAAAAAATTCTACAAAATTTCAACAAATACTCCACAAGGCAATAAGACCTCAGGATGGCTAGTACCCCACATGCAGCGAGAAACTCACTGTAGGGAATAACTGATGCTCACATCATAGGTCACAGCCTTTCCAAATTCCCTAATACAAACAAGATTACTATCCAATAACACCATATCCAATTCACCCTGGGACCATATAACAACAAAATACAAATTACAACAACACATACATTCTACCAATTACCCAGCAAAATTCACACACACAGCTCCAAAGCATCAGAATCAATCAAATATTAACGATAAGCAGCACAGGAACAACCAGGAAAACTCTTATCTTATCATAGTTATCTCCAATTGTCTGCTCAGTAGCTGCCTCAAACATTCATCTCAATAACTGCTTCAATGGCAGCATAAAACATGCCGAACAGCAACCAGGAACACTCCCCAAAGTGTATCATAGCGGGGAAAACGATGCACCTCTTATAAATTTATAACTAAAGAAAACCCTACAAAAGCTTTCTTTTCGCCAGGTACAGGCTTCTTCAGGGGTTAGAATTCTACGTCTTCACCATAGATCAACTGAACCCGCCATCCCATATACAGACCTCCATCACAGAGAGAAGTGGACAGAGATTTAATAGAAAATATATGTGGCATTGCCAGGAAAGGAGAAGTTCTACTGGTAGGGGATTTCAATATGCCGGATGTTGATTGGCACATCCCTGCCGCAGTGTCATCTAGAAGCAAGGGGATCCTGCATTCTTTACAGGAAGAAGTATTCAGGCAACTGGTAACAAAAGGGGCCATACTGGACTTGGTGCTTATTAATGGGGAAAGTGTTTCTGATGTTATAGTGGGAAATCATCTCTCATCCAGTGATCACCAGATGGTGTGGTTCAGTATTAGGACTAGGGCTGACAAAATCCATTCAAAAGCAAGGGTCTTAGACTAGGCCAAGGAGTCATTAGTGGGATGGGAACAGCTGGGGAATGTGGAAAAACAGTGGGCAAAACTGAAAGAAGATATTTTAAGGGCAACCAATCTTTATGTTAGAATGGTAAATAAAGGTAAAAGAAAAAGGAGGCCGCTATGCTTCTCAAAAGAGTTAGCTGAAAAGGTGAAGAAAAAGAGGGAGGCCTTTTTAAGAAATACAAGAGATCAGAGAGAGAGGAAGACAGGCATCTATATTTGGAAAAGCCTAGAGAGACTGGCAAAGTAATCAGGAAAGCAAAGGTACAAAAAGAAGAAATAGCCAATGCAATAAAATGGGTGAATAAGGCATTTTTCTGATATGTTAGTGAGAGGAGGAAGGGCAAAAGTGGTATTGTCAGACTCAAGGGTGAAGGGGAGAAATATATAGAAGCTGATGAGGATAAAGCGGAATTGCTTAACAAATATTTCTGTTCTATGTTCACAGATGAATGGATGAGAGCAGGACCTCAGAGAACACCCACAAACAGGAAAAAAAGGAACTAGCTAAACTAAAAGTGGACAAAGCGATGGGACCAGATGGGATACATCCAAGAATACAGAAGGAACTGGGGGACGTTCTAGCAGCTCCACTGACTGATCTTTTCAATGCCTCTTTGGAGTCGGGGGTGGTGCCAGAGGACTGGAGAGAGGCATATGTGGTCCCTTTACACAAAAGCAGAAGTAAGGATGTGGTTGAAAACTACAAGCTGGTTAGTTTAACCTCGGTGGTGAGTAAATTATTGGAAATGCTGCTGAAAGAGAAAATACTGAGGTTTCTGGAGTCCAACTGATTGCAGGATTCAAGGCAGCATGGATTCACCTGGGCAAGTCTTATCAGGAAAATCTGATTGATTTCTTTGACTGGGTGACCAAGGAGCTGGACCAAGGGAAAGCCATAGATGTGATGTATTTAGATTTCTGTAAAGCATTTGACACTGTTCCGCACAGGCAACTTATAAACAAAGTAAGCACCCTAGGGATGGACCCTAGAGTTACTGCTTGGGTTAGAAATTGGTTGAGTGGGAAGCAACAAAGGGTAAAGGTAAATGGAGTTCACTCTGAGGAAAAGAAGGTTACCAGCGGAGTGCTGCAGGGATCTGTTCTTGGTCTGATTCTTTTTAACATCATTATTAGTGATATTGAGGAAGAGCTGTTGGATAAGGTTTGCCTCTTTGTGGATGATACCAAAATCTGCAACAGAATAGATAACCAGGAAGGTGTAGATAACATGAGGAGGAATCTAGCTAAGCTTGAAGAATGGTCTAGAATTTGGCAGCTGAGCTAGAAAATGTAGAATCATGCTTTTGGGCTGCAACAATCCAAGGGAGTGGTACAGTATAGGGGGTGGCGTATGTCTGTCCACGAAAGAAGAAAGGGACCTAGGCGTGATTGTGTCTGACAATCTCAAATTAGCTAAATAGGTAGAAAAGATGACAATGAAAGTTAGAAGGATGCTTGGGTGCATTAGGAGAGAAATGGTCAGCAGAAGAAAGGAGGTGATAGTGCCTTTGTATAAGTCTTTGAGGTGACCTCATTTGGAGTATTGTGTGCAATTCTGGAGACCGCATCTTTAAAAGGATATAAACAGGTTGGAGTCAGTGCAGAAGGTGGCTACTAAAATGGCTAATGGTCTTCGTTATAAAGCATATGAGGTCAGACTTAAGGACCTTAATATGTACACTTTAGAGGAAAGACGGGACAGAGGTGATATAAGAACATAAGATATGCCATACTGGGTCAGACCAAGGTCCATCAAGCCCAGTATTCTGTTTCCAACAGTGGCCAATCTAGGTCATATGTACCTAGCAGTTTCCCAAGAGACACAAGTTCCACAATGCTTGTACTGGGTCAAGCATTGATATCTTCGGTCACTTCTTAATAATGGTTTATGGACCTTTCCTCCAGGAACTTGTCCAAACCTTTTTTAAACCCAGCTACACTAACAGCCTTTACTACATCCTCCGGTAACAAATTCCAGAGTTTGATTACACGTTGAGTGAAAAAATATTTTCTTTTATTAGTCTTAAATAGTTTACCCTGTAGCTTCATTGCATGTCCCCTAGTCTTTCTATATTCTGATAATGTAAACAATCGATCTACGTTTACCCGTTCCACTCCGTTCATTAATTTATAGACTTCTATCATATCTCCCCTCAGCCGTCTCTTTTCCAGGTTAAAGAGCCCTAACCTTTTTAGCCTTTCTTCATAGGAATATCCTTCCATCCCGTTTACCATTTTGGTGGCTCTTCTCTGAACCTTTTCTAAAATCGATATATCCTTTTTAAGATACGGCGACCAGAATTGCACACAATATTCAAAGTGCGGTCTCACCATGGAACGATATAGAGGCATTATAATATCTTTTGTTTTATTTTCCATTCCTTTCCTTATCATACCTAGCATTCTATTTGCTCTCTTGGCCGCCGCTGCACACTGGGCCGAGGGTTTTAACATGGTATCCACAATGACGCCTAAATCTTTTTCCTGGGTGGTGGTTCCTAATGTGGAATCTTGCATCGTGTAACCATAGTTTGGGTTGTTCTTCCCTAGGTGCATAACCTTGCACTTGTCCACATTAAATTTCATCTGCCATTTTGATGCCCAGTCTACCAATTTATCAAGATCCTCTTGCAATTTTTCACAATCCTCTTGGGTTTTAACAACTTTAAATAGTTTTGTGTCATCTGCAAATTTGATAACCTCACTCGTTATTCCACTTTCCAGGTCATTTATGAATATGTCAAAAAGCAGCGGACCCAGCACAGATCCCTGGGGTACACCACTATTCACCTTTCTCCATTGGGAAAATTGGCCATTTAGCCCTACCCTCTGCTTTCTTTCTTTTAACCAGTTCCTGATCCACAATAGTACACTGCCTCCTATCCCATGACTCTTTAGTTTTGCCAAAAGTCTCTCATGAGGGATCTTGTCAAAGGCTTTCTGAAAGTCCAGATACACAATATCAACCGACTCACCTTTGTCCACCTGTTCATTCACTCCTTCAAAAAAACATAACAGATTAGTAAGACAAGATCTTCCTTGTCTAAAGCCATGTTGGCTGTCTCCCATTAGGTTGTGACTATCTACATGCTGAGTAATTTTATTCTTTTTGATGGTTTCTACCATTTTTCCCGGTACTGACGTCAGGCTCACCGGTCTGTAGTTTCCCGGATCACCCCTGGAACCCTTTTTAAAAATTGGTGTTACATTGGCGATCCTCCAATCTTCAGGTATTAGAGATGATTTTAATGATAGTTCACAGATTACTGATAGCAGGTCTGCAATCTCATATTTCAGTTCTTTCAACACCCTTGGATGTATACCATCTGGCCCAGGTGATTTGCTACTCTTCAGTTTATCTAATACTTGTAAGACATCTTCCCGATGTATCGATATTTCCTTCAATTCTTCCGCACCTTTAAATACCACTTCAGTCATGGGTAACATCCCTACATCTTCCTCAGTAAAGACCGAAGCAAAAAATTTATTCAGTCTCTCCACTATCGCCTTGTCGCCTCTTAGTGCTCCTTTAACCCCTTTATCATCTAATGGACCAACTGACTCTCTCACAGGTTTTTTGCTACGAATGTACTTGAAAAGGTCTTTATTTCGCGTTTTTGCTTCCGCAGCAAGCTTCATCTCAAATTCTCTCTTTGCCTGCCTTATCAATGCCTTGCATTTGATTTGCCGGTGCTTGTGCTGTTTCCAGGTTTCGTCGTTTGGCTCTTTTTTCCATTTCCTGAAAGATGCTTATTTGGCAACAACAGCCTCTCTGACCTCACCTTTAAACCATGCTGGCAGTTTATTGGACTCCCTTCCGCTTTTCTTAAAGCGTGGAATACAGCTGGTCTGGGCTTCCAAGATACCATTTTTCAACAACACCCAAGCTTGATGTACGTCTTTAACCTTTGCAACTGCTCCTTTTAGTTCTTTCTTAACTGTTTTCCTCATTTTATCATAGTCTACCTTTCGAAAGTTAAAGGGTAGTACTGTGGATTTCCGTACTATCCCTCCTCCACTAATTAAATCAAAGGTGATCATGCTATGATCACTATTGCCAAGTGGCCCCAACACCCTTATCTCTTGCACTAGATCTGGTGTTCCACTAAGGACTAGGTCTAATATGGCTTCCCCTCTGGTCGGTTCATGAACCAGCTGCTCCAAGAAGCAATCATTTATTTCATCTAGGAACTTTATCTCCCTAGCATGTCCTGACGTGTAACTGACCCAGTCGATACCGGGGTAATTGAAAGCACCCATTATTATTACTGCGCTGTAACTTTTGTTAGCTTCCTTGATTTCTTTGAGCATTTCATCATCCATTTGGTCATTCTGGCCAGGTGCTCGATAGTACACCCCCACTGCCATTGCCTTCCCCCTTTTATATGGAATTTCAATCCATATAGATTCTACAGCAGATTTTGTTTCCTGCAAAACTTTAATCCTTTCTGAGTCAATGCCCTCTCTAACATAGAGCGCAACCCCTCCACCAATTTGATCAGCTCTATCATTACGATATAGTTTGTACCCAGGTATCACAGTGTCCCATTGGTTGTCCTCCTTCCACCATGTCTCTGATATTCCAATCATATCTAACCTTTCATTTAGTGCTATATATTCTAACTCTCCCATCTTATTCTTTAGACTTCTAGCATTTGCACACAAGCATTTTAGAGAATGTATTTTATTCATGTTAATTTGGCTGTTGTTAGACATGGGGAAATTGGGATCTTTAAGCTCTGTCTGCTCCATACTTGAGGGCATTTGGGCTACTTTACTCTTTTGTGGAACCTCTCTGCTTTTGGTAGTATCCTTCAAGGATACATTCTTCCGAACCATCCGCTCTTGGGCGACTGTCGGCTTTCCCCTAATATCTAGTTTAAAAGCTGCTCTATCTCCTTTTTAAAGGTTAATGCCAGCAGCCTGGTTCCATCCTGGTTAAGGTGAAGCCCATCCCTTCGGAAGAGCCCCTCCTTTCCCCAGAATGTTCCCCAGTTCCTAAAAAATCCAAAACCCTCATCTCTGCACCATTGTCTCATCCACGCATTGAGACTCCAGAGCTCTGCCTGCCTTTTGGGTCCTGCGCGTGGAACAGGAAGCATTTCGGAGAATGCTACCATGGAAGTTCTGGATTTCAACCTCCTACCTAAAAGCCTAAATTTTGCCTCCAGAACCTCCCTACCACATTTTCCTATGTCATTGGTACCGACATGTACCAAGACAGAAGACTCCTCCCCAGCACTATCTAAGACCTTATCTAGGTGGCGCGTGAGGTCCGCTACCTTCGCACCAGGCAGGCATGTTACCAGGCGATCCTCACGTCCACCAGTCACCCAGCTATCTACATGCCTAATGATCGAATCACCAACTATAACGGCTGTCCTAACCCTTCCCTCATGGGCACATGGCCCTGGAGAAACTTCCTTGGTGCAAGAGGGTTTTACATCACCTGGAGGACAGGTCCTAGTTACAGGATCACTTCCTGCCACACCAGGGTGATGCTCTCCTGTCACGTGACTTCTCTCCTCCATGGCAACAGGGGTGCTGCCAGACTGGAGGTGGGACTTCAGGACTATATCCCTGTAGGTCTCGTCTATGTACCTCTCTGTCTGTCTTATGTTTTCCAAGTCTGCTACTTTAGCCTCTAGAGAACGGACTTGTTCCCTGAGAGCAAAGAGCTCCTTGCACCTAGTGCACACGTAAGACCTCTCACCAACTGGGAGAAAATCATACGTGTGACACTCAATGCAAAAGACTGGAAAGACCCCATCCCGCTGCTGGACTGCTGTCTGCATCTTAGTTTTAAGTTTGTGTCTAGATCTTTAAGTTCTTACTTACTAGGGGTTGCTATGGGTATTTATACCAATAAAACTGTACCTAATACGTTTAATATACCTTGTTCACCTGAAGCTTAATTAATCTCAGGTCCTTAGTGTATGACTGATTTGGGTAATGAGCTTCACCTGAAAGCACCTCCTGTCTTTTAAGATGTGTAAGTACCTATAAAGCTACGATTATCCCAGGGGAGGGAGGGAAATAACACTTATTAAAAGAGGGCTGCTACACAGTACCCTGTCTTGTGCTGCTGAGGTAAGCTAAATTCTGATTTGATTTAAATTATAGCTCTTAGCTGCTACTAGGCTCTAACTTCTTATGAAATTTAAACTACAAGCTCTCTGCTGGGTTCTAAATTTAACCAGAAAGCTCTCTTCTGTGTTTTAAAACTAAAAGTACTTTTCTGATGCTAGGCCCTGAGTGACTATTAAATGTACACTACAAGCTCTCTGCTGGGTTCCAAATGTAACCAGAAAGCTCTCTTCTGTGTGTTAAATTTAAACTAAAAGTACTTTGCTGTTACTTGGCCCTGAGTGACTATTAAATTTAAACTACAAGCTCTCTGCTGGGTATGAAATGTAACCAGAAAGTTCTCCTCTGTGTTTTAAATTCAAACTTTAATTGCTGCTACTAGGCCCTAACTGATCCAACAAAAAACAGTGGGTTCACAGATTAAGTAGCTTTAATACAAAGAATTCTTTTTAGAAAATTACCAGAAGTATATACTCACAGTTGCAGATTTCTCTCCAGAAGTAACAGTCTCCCTTTCTAGTCCTTCAAGACATGATTGAGGTTTAAATACCTCCGTAGCATAAATACACAGGAGGAGAGCCTCTTTCGATTGTAAGCAAACTCTGCTATGAGGGGACATAGGATGAGGCTGAAAGAGGATAGTCTCAGGAGTAATATGCAGAAATATTTTTTTATGGAAAGAGTGGTAGATGCGTGGAATAGGCTCCCAGTGGAGGTGGTGGAAATGAGGACAGTATCTAAATTCAAAAAAAGCATGGGCTTTAACGGGCGAGACTGACTTGGATTTAGTGGCAGATACAGAAACATGGTTCACGGACAACCATGACTGGGATATAACTAGACCAGGCTATACGTTATTTCGAAAGGACAGGATAGGAAGAAGGGGTGGAGGAGTAGCACTATGTAAAAAATAATATTAAAGCTATGGAAATATAGGGCTTAAAATGGAGAGAAGAGGCAGTGTGGGTTAAAATAGAAAGAGGGAAAGAGAAATCCATTTACATTGGCGTGATATACAGACCACTAATAAAGCTGTATGGGAGCAATTCCAAATGACATAAAAAATCCCACGCTCCCCAACCAAAGCAAACTTAAACATTATCTCCAAAAAATTCTACAAAATTTCAACAAATATTCCACAAGGCAATAAGACCTCAGGATGGCTAGTACCCCACATGCAGCGAGAAACTCACTGTAGGGAATAACTGATGCTCACATCATAGGTCACAGCCTTTCCAAATTCCCTAATACAAACAAGATTACTATCCAATAACACCATATCCAATTCACCCTGGGACCATATAACAACAAAATACAAATTACAACAACACATACATTCTACCAATTACCCAGCAAAATTCACACACACAGCTCCAAAGCATCAGAATCAATCAAATATTAACGATAAGCAGCACAGGAACAACCAGGAAAACTCTTATCTTATCTTATCATAGTTATCTCCAATTGTCTGCTCAGTAGCTGCCTCAAACATTCATCTCAATAACTGCTTCAATGGCAGCATAAAACATGCGATCAGCGAGGCAGATAGCAAGTCGCAAGTGCAAGCAGTGATACGAGTTACCTGCTTCGTGGCATTGGCTCAGGGGTCTGTGAGTGCACAGCTTTTCCTCTTTGGCGCTACTGGTGCACAGGGAGGACTGGGAGCAGAAAGAGAGGAGAGTGAGTTTTCGCATGCGGTCCAGCATGCCACCCTTCCCCCCCCCCCTCTCGAGGAGCAGGTTTCCATCAGAGGGGCAGGCTGACAATGTGGTCTGCATCAGCAGCAGGTGGCAAACAACAGCATGGTAAGCCTCCCTCCCTTTACTGTGGTACTTCCCCTAAGTCAGTGAAGTCCCATCATCAAGAGGGCGACGGCCCGACTCCCATATCATAAGAACTGCACCGACTATCCTACATAGCCCTTCAATGAAGACATCCAACCCAATCTCATTTAAGTGTACTCCAGCCCCCCTATACACTGTTGTAGCCCCCACCAGAATGCCCTCATGTCTGACCACTTCCCCTCAGTGCCTGCACTCAATTCCCTACTTCAAAATTAAGCTTTCTTCTGCTCCTCTCGATTCCTTCCAGCCAGATCGCCCTGCTCCATTTTTGCTGGGGAGTATCTGGGACCAGATGATGCCCACCCCCAGGTCAGAGTGAATCCATGCCAGGTCCCTCTTTACCTTAATAATTAGGTCGATGCCTTTGGCCAATACCAAGTCGTTGCCGCTCAAGTGCAGCACTATGAAATCCAGGAACTGGCCTGCTCCACACCTGTTAAGGAGAGTAGGCCTCTGCTGGTCCCACAGCATCCCCCCATTTCCCTAGCCATTCTATGCGCACAGTGTCCAGGGGGAAGCTGAGCTCTTTGCCGAAATGGCTGCTCACTGTTCTTCTCTGGGCCCCAAAGATGTATGAATGACCCACAATCCAGATTGTTCTTCTTTTGCCTGCCGAGATAAAATGGGAAAAGTTAATACCAGGGACAAAGTTAATATTGGGGGCCTCCCTGCTGTATATACAGCCTGAACCTATCAGAAGCCCATCTCCCAATAGCCTCGTTCTGCTCCTCTTTGAAGTGTAATCTGTGTGATGTAGTGGCAGCCCCTATTCTAAAGGAATGGAGGGTCATGCCAGCAGAGCTGAAACCCGCTCTTTCCAACGCCCCATGCCACATTGTCTTGAACTGGAATTGTGACAGGCAAGAGCCATCCTGGTGCCGTAGTGGAGCACCCCCCCCCCCCCCCACGGCCGGCTGCATTCTCAGTCACATTTTCACAACCTTCACCGGGCAGAGGGCTGGGCCCATGACATACTTTCTAGACCTGGGGATAGCCTTACCCATCCTGAAGGCACCGAAAAATGTAATGAGCAGGGACACCCGGAAAAGGCTCTTTTCTAACTCGTTCGGCACCACCAGGATGTCCCCACTCAGCATGTGCAGGGTAACAGGCCTGCGCCTGTCCAGCTGGAGGGGGTTCACTCTGGACCAGCCCCCCATTACCTTTTTAACCAAGAACTCCTAAGTTGTAGGGTTGCCAACTGAATCCAGATGCACCCAACAGGCTTGATCCAGTTCTGGGTTTACCTCATTGCATGCAGGGACATTTAGTTCTGATTTCTCCATTGCACTCCATAGGAAATGGAAAACTACAAGTCCCTGCATAGAGTGGGGTAAACCCAGGACTGGATCAAGCCTGTCGGGAACATCTGGAACCAGTTGGCAACTCTATTTAGTTGTGTCCCTTCATCCCTTAGCTTCAGGAAGAATGCCATGCTGGACAGCATCAGTTTGGCAAGCCTTATTGAGGTCTCTTCCCTTTTCAACCAGTGTTAGTCCCCGCAGTGGACTGAAGCACCATCATTCTGCAAAGATTCTAAGCCTGGCCCAGGCTCCCCAGTACACCTAGGCACCTCCGGATCTTCTCGCTGTGCTACCGCTGTGCGTAGGGGTCTCAAGACGGACCGCCGCCCATATGTTGCTATAGTCATGAGTCCACCAGAGGCCCAACTCTGCTTGTTTGCCCTGGCCTGCACCTTTTTCGCTTGCACACCGCTTGCCTTTCTGCCACGCTTTCGACCGCTCGCTGCCTTCTGTTTTTTCTGCGCAGATCCCTTGCCCTTCTCCCCACTGGCCTTCCTCTTTCCTTGTGGAGCTCGCTGATGGCCTGCATCCTCCTTGCCCGAGTGACCCACAGCCATGCTCCTCTTGCTCGCTTCCTCTGCTGCTGTGCTGGCACCAATGCGGTCCATGGGCTCACTCTAGGGGTTTGCCCTTTTGAGAACAATGGAAACACCCCACCTGCAGCATCCAGGCACAAGAAGAGCAAGACCTTGCACTTTTTCAATAAAGTCTCCTATTCACCACGTTGTCTTTGCCCTGCTCTTCTTGTGCGGGGTTTGCCCTTTTAAGGCCAAAGCTCTGTCTTCTGACCACATCGGGAGGCTCAATCCTCTGATCCAGGCCCACTTCAGCGATCCCCGGCCGTTGCCTCCTCATCCGTGCAGCAGCCCGGGCGGCTTACCATGCTGTTGTTTGCCACCTGCTGCTGATGCAGACCACATTGTCAGCCTGCCCCTCTGATGGAAACCTGCTCCTCGAGAGGGGGGGGAAGGGTGGCATGCTGGACCGCATGCGAAAACTCACTCTCCTCTCTTTCTGCTCCCAGTCCTCCCTGTGCACCAGTAGCGCCAAAGAGGAAAAGCTGTGCACTCACAGACCCCTGAGACAATGCCACGAAGCAGGTAACTCGTATCACTGCTTGCACTTGCGACTTGCTATCTGCCTCGCTGATCGCAAAGAGGAGACTGCCCCTTCTGCCCCTGCTCTTTATTTTACTAGGCTCCCACTAGCCCCTTAAGAGCCCTCCTTTGCTATCAGCCCAGTTATGGGTCATCCCCTATCGTGGCTGGCCTGATATTACAAAAGAAAACTGGAGATAAATAACAAGATGGAAAGAAAAAGAATGTTAAAGATGTTAAGCATATGAAGTGGAGAAGTAACCTAATGGTTAAAGCACTGCCTTAGAAACCAGGAGTCCAGATTCAATTCCAATTAGCATTCCTTGTGGCCTTGGGCAAGTCACTTCACCCTCCTTTGCATCAGAAAAATCCAAGTTATCCCTGTTTAATGTACTTTACAATATAAGCTGCTTTGACTGAAATAATAAAGTAGTATTTAAAAAAATGTTACATTAAAGGAAAGCATATTACTGGATTTTCATATGCATTATTAAATTTATGGAAATAGGATATTTGACCTATGACTGTAACTGTTGCCCAATAAATTTGCAATTAGTTATAATAGGGCTAATGAACTTCTGAGGCATTTTTTCCTCTTTGATGCACCACAGAAAATATTTGATTTTTTTGTATCATTTTTAAACCATATCCATGCCTTAATGCAAAATCTTTTTTTCTCTTTTTCTCATTTTTATCATAGGGGTATGTTTACTAAAACCCCGCTAATGTGCGGGCCGCGGTAGTGAGTGGATGCCATATAAGGAGTGGGCGTTCCGTCCTGAAAAAGAAAAGCCGTGATTGACATATGCGCTAAGGTGCGCGGCGCCCATGTGCGGCCTGCACATTAGCGCATGAGGAAGCTGCGCGGGAAGCATATGTGGCACGCTGATGTACACACAGAAGAGCAGAGCCACAGCACAATGGTTAAGACACTGATCAATGGTGCAGGGATCAAGGGTTCAATCCCCCACAGTGCCCAATGAACAAGGCTGGCTGCGGCATTACATATTATGGGGAAGATTGATTTTGGAGTCATTTTATGTTTATTTTAATTTTCACTACTAGCAAACGCACTCTCAAAGCGTGTTAACATAAGGCGGCCTATAAGGCACATTTTAAAGTGCACTGTCAGCCAAGGCACCCTAGAATGTTGCTTATAGGGCGCTTTATAGGGTGCCGTATGAGGTACCGCAAGGTCAGAGTACTGTTTGTTATGGCAGCACTGTGCAGTTTAAGGAATGGAAAGCATAAGTAGGTGCGCTGACAGGCAAGGAGGAGCAGCAGTGGAGCACAATGGTTACGGCACTGACTGCTGATACAGGGGTCATGAGTTTGCTCCCCAGTGTGCCTAATACGTAAGGCTCCCAAGGAAATAGCCTTATATTTGTTAAACGGTAACACTTGCTATGATCACTTGAAGTCCGCTTAATATTTTAAACCCGTCAACTTAGAACTAATCGCGTTCATCACCACACAAAATATCTTTATATAGAACACTGACCTCAGTAAGATCTTATAGCACTACAGCAAGGGTGTTAACCCATTAACTGTGCCACTCATCACATCAATGGCCCGTTTCTTATAACAATATATTGTAAAACTCAACCTAGTCCACAAGTATTCAACTATGATATATTTGTGTGCTTGATCTATAACGCATTTCTTCTATTGCAAACAATGATGGCCAATATGCGGGACTTCAGATTCTACAATCAGTCTATTGTTGACTGTATAAAATGTTCACCAGCTGCTTGTAGTTTCCAGTAGAACTCCTGATCTAAAACAACTTATGTTGTCAATTGATAAATCTAATGTTGAAAATCTACTGTTGAAAATCAGAACTGGATACGATCACTTAACTTAGCAGCAAATCTTCTACAGGCTGAAGTAAGATCAATCCACGCTGCACGATCCAACGCCTTCTATGGGCACCCCCTGCGTTTCACATCAAGTTTCATCAGGGAACTGTGCACTTTGGCTGTGTAAACAAATAGTATATTAACTAATCTATGTTCTTCGTTGAAAATATGTGTTTATTAAAAAATATAGAGAAACATAAACAAAATAAGAAAAACAAGAAAAACAATAGGAAGACTTCACCTTCATTTATCTTGCTGCCTGCGTTTCCATTATTCTTTCCGTATCAGACAATGTTTCGATTCTGGGATCTCCAAAAAACGCCGCGCATGCGGATAACCGCACAGGGCGCCATATTTAAAGAGATTTGTTCTCTAACTTTTAAAGGAGACGTACTGTACCCGCCCCTCCGTTAAACTTAAACATCCAAGTATTGTTAAGAAATGATTGGCTGTATATACTGAAAACTAGGTTTCATAGATGTTATAATGTCCCCTATGAGACTAAAAAGTTCACAGACAAAGGGCCAAATTCGAGCTTACATTTAATCCTAGTGGATACACAGTACCAAGAGTAAAAATCCACTTCTGCTCTTTCCACAATAGGGTATCATTTACAGTGCGACCCCGCATGCCTCTATGCACTTGCTCTATACAGAAACATCGAAGTTGTTCAAATATATGGCTCTGACTCAGGCAGTGCTGTACGATAGGTGCTTCAAGGACCTTGCACTTAAGGCGACTCTGATGTTCCTTCATACGTATCCTAAATGCCCTCACCGTCTTACCTACATATATGAGCCCACATGGGCACAGTACAATGTACACCACATTCGACGACTCACAAGTGGTGAGTAATACGTAAGGCTGGCTGTGGCATCAGCTTTGCATTGTACATATGTTTCCCTGCAGCACTTTATTTTTAATATATTAATTGCTGCCAGCAAACACGCCCTCACGTGCCGTAATTGAAGGTGCCGTATAAGGCACCCTATAACGCACTCCATAGGGCACATTATAAATTGACCTGTTCGCCACAGCACCCTAAAATGTCCCCTATAGGGCACCCTATAAGTTGCGTCACAGGATAATGTATAGTGCACCTTATATGGATGTGAACCATAAGGTGCCCTATAGGGCGCCCTATAAAGCACCCTCAGAGGCACCTTATGGGTGCAGTACGCTGAGGGTGTTTTTGCTGGCATCAAAATATGTACATTAAAAAAAGGTAATGTGTTGGACAACCCTATCAAATAGCCCCACTCTGGGTTTGAACCCATGACCTCTGGCTTCACAGGCAGTGAAGTAACCATTGGACTACAGCTCCATAGCTACTAGCAAGCCCCAGGCTGGCTGCAGAGAGCCTGCATGTCACCACACAGACAGGCTGTTGTGGTCACCAGGATAGGGTTAGCACACCCATACCCATGATGCACTGCACATGCAAATCAGCTGTCCACAGATAAACACAAGATGGGGAATGCACCCCCACAGCATCTCGGCCTGGTAGGGGGAAGTGAACATGTGCACCCCCACAGCACCTCGGCCTGGTAGGGGGTACTGACCGTGTGTTTAACTGGCACAGAGTAGCTACACACCGTCATATTGTGCGAGTACTGTGCTCACCCTGAGTGTGCGGTGAGGCACCCAGCACCAGGTCCACAGCACCTTCCATGGCTGAATAAGGCCATGCCAGAGGTACAAAGCAGTGTTAAACTGTGAGATAGGTAGTTTCTGCAGAAGACACCTTGGATATCTGTCTGTCTCAGTCAAGTGGGCCAGTCAATGCAACTCTAATAACACAATAGTAGACAGACATTAGGCCTGGATATGGTAAGCTGCACCCCACCACTATATGATATTCTCCTGCAGCAAGTCATCATCCACTGCACCCTGCAAGCCACTCCATCAAGACACATACTAGCTGCAAGCAGTCTGCTAGTTAGTCCATAGTGCATGTTCCCAGTGGAGATGCATGCACCCAAAACTGGGATGTCAGCATACACAGCAAGCAGATAAATCAGTGACTGGGCCCCAAAAGGAAACCCATATCTATCACATGAGAGAAATACTATATAGCACTATGGGGGTGCCTAGCCATGCTGTGGTCACTGCACAGTCAGGGTGAGAGTAATCTCTCAGCAGGACATACTGTGGTCACCCTGTCTGTGTAGGTGGTGGCCGGGCACTAAAATGTCCCAGTCAGTGCCCTATGCCCTGTGCAGATGCACCCTGGCCAGGCCACCCTGTCCAGCCTATACCCATGGTACCTTGCTCCTCATTATGCACATTGGCAGCCCAATACTGGCAACATTGCTGGCAGTGTGGGCTGTGGATGGTGTTTGCAGCCACCACACACTGGATAGACAGACAGCCACCCCCACACCTATGCCAGCATTGTGCTACTATGGAGGAGTTCAGCAGCCATACCCACCACACCAGTCCTGGGCACAGTACAGGCATGGATATGGTACGCAATACTGTTGGGGGTCACTCCCCAGGGTGGTAAACACTGTCAGAGACCAGACCTGCAGCACACACCGCAGACATCCGAATGATTGTTATGGTGGAGCTCAATGAGCAAAATGTGCTTAACTTAGGAATTGATATCTGCCAGTTATCATGGGAAACGTTTGATAGCTGTGTACCATATACCCAGGTGTAGGGTGGCATTGCTAAGGTATGCAACTGCTAGTATTGGGAGATACTGGCAGGGCCCAATGTCCTGCCTCTCCAGGAGGCATTGGCCAATGGGGCCTGTGGGTGGGTGTGTGGGTGTGTCTGGCCCTGTTGGCTGCTGCTTTACAGCAGAGTTTCCCAACTCCAGTCCTGGTGTTCCAAACACTGTTCGGGTTTTCATGCTGTCTCTCATAAATATGCATGAGCTACATCTGCATACCATGGGGGTGGTGCATAGATGTGCAGCACAGGCATCTTTATTAGAGGCAGCATGGAACCTGAATGGTGTGGGGACCTCCAGGACTGCATTTGGGAGACTCTGCTCTAGGTAATGCGGCTGTTTATGGTGTCTGTGTTTGGTGTGGTAAAATATAGGCGTATTAACCATGCGTGGGTTCTCAGCAATAAAGGTTTGTCCTTACTATCACGGTTTAGTTGTGGGAAAAATATGTAGACAGGATTGGCAGGAGCCCCAGCTGGTCTTTGAACCTGTGACCTTCTGTTCTTACAGGCACTGGCTGTGTCCGTTGCACCACACTGTGGCCACAGAGACAGTGCAGTCCCTGGAGATAGGAAACCTGGCCTGACGAGTCAGAAACCCTGCTCTGCACAATATTACTGTGGGCTCATTTACCTTGTATGGAGACAAAAGTGCAAATAAACCTCACAAATGACCTCGGAAAAAGGGGCAGACACCCATATCCAAGCTGGGCAACAGTGATATCACTGGGCAACATTACACAACACTCCCAGGAAAGCTCCAATAAAATGAAATGATTTTTGAAAGGGTCTATGGAGCGTAGACCCTTCTAAAAATCATTTCTTTTTTTTTTGGAGCTTTCCTGGAAGTGTTTTTTATTGTTGCCCATTGCTATCACTGTTGCCCAGCTGACCTATAATTTTTACAATATTTCTTGTGGTCATTTTGCAGTTTTATTTGACATTTTGTTCTGTGCACATGTATCACACTGCTCACATTTTGTAGGTTTCCCCGGTTTTGCTGTACATTGCTGACGTAAATGGTTTCTCTTCCAATAGCTCCCATCACATGTGGTATCCCTGCCAACCACTGAAATGCCTGGCCCAGGCCCTCCAAATGTTCCCTATTGTTAGGAATCACTATGTAATTCCTAACCCGGCTGACCATGGCCCACAGTACCTGGTGGAGACAGCTTGAAAAGGTGGGCCGGCTCATCCCACCCACTGCGGCCACCAAGGATTGGAAGCAGCCAGAGGCAAAGAAATGTAGGGCACCCAGGAGCTTGGCCAATCCTGGTATGGCATATGACTGGGCAGTCCGGGGCTCGAGATCAGGTCTTAGATTCTCATAGAGCTCCCTAATAACCACTGTGCTCAGACAGTAGAGGGAGATGACCTGGTCCTCACGTATGTCCTGGAGCATGGACCTGGGCCTGTAGAGGTGAGGCAGCCGAGGGCGCGCCTCGGCATGCCTATGCTATGGTGCTGGTATCACCTCCGCCTGTGGAGCCTCCACATCTGCAGGTCTGTGTTGCAGTGGGACCGCACCCATGCCCAGTGCCACAGCCCCATGGACACCATAACCCTCATCAGGCAACCGCAGCTCCGCAAGCTCCACCTACGCCACCACCGCACAACCTGCATTGCCGATCTGAGCCATGATAGACATCAGGTAGAGCAAAGTTAGATGATAAATAGGGTGTGGGGAGTGGCACGTAATCAGAACAAACATACCACATCTGGAGATGCAGGGACGCACACCACCAGCAGTACTGGGAGAACGCCCAGCACATACGGAAGCGTAACGCTGTAGTGCGCATAGAAACGCACATTCCCCAAAAGGCACATCCCATGATTGGCTCCACAAAATGCAGGTAGGAGGAGCACATGGTGTATCCCCATGCACTAGCATCTCACAAACGTATGCGCGGACGCAACGGGTGCCCTACCTACACATGTTGGAAACTGCAGAAAGTATGGCATGTTGCAACGTGCATAGGTGGGGCATCCACGTGTAAATCTGATGGATACTAGCACGCAGGGACACACCACGTGCCCCACCTACGTGTGTCAGAACATGCCATACATAATGTACATTACGCAGAGGAATGATACATACTGGAATGTACGGGCGTGCAGCACAAACTACACACCAAGATAAATTGCCTGTGTGTGCAGCCGTCCACACCATTAGCAGTGATGTCAACAGATATGAATGTGGAGAATGGAAGAGTAATGGTGTAGCTTGTCTAGGTACATGCCGTGTGCAATTCTGGTCGCCGTATCTCAAAAAGGATATAGCGTTATTAGAAAAGGTTCAGAGAAGAGCCACCAAAATGGTAAAGGGGATGGAAGGCTACTCCTATGAACAGAGGCTACAAAGGTTAGGGCTCTTCAACCTGGAAAAGAGACGGCTGAGGGGAGATATGATAGAGGTCTATAAATTAATGAACGGAGTGGAACAGGTAAATGTAGATCAATTGTTTACGCTATCAGAATATAGAAAGACTAGGGGACATTTAATGAAGCTATAGGGTAAACTATTTAAGACAAATAAAAGAAAATATTTTTTCACTCAACGTGTAATCAAACTCTTGAATGTGTTACCGGAGGATGTAGTAAGGACTGTAAGTGCAGCTGGGTTTAAAAAAGGTTTGGACAAGTTCCTGGAGGAAAGGTCCATAAACCATTATTAAAAAGGGACCCAGGATATCAATGCTTGACCCAATACAAGCATTGTGGAACCTGTGTCTCTTGGGGATCCTGCTAGGTACGTATTACCTAGATTGGCCACTGTTGTAAACAGGATACTGGGCTTGATGGACCTTGGTCTGACCCAGTATGGCATATCTTATGTTCTTATGTTCTTATGTTCTTTAAATCGGCTCTAACGCGAGGTTTTCACTCGCGGTATATTTTGGACCGAAATTCAGCCCCGCTCCTGTGCGGTGAGCCTCTCCCCTCCCACTCTCCACCCATTGACCCCGTCCCCCCACCCCTCGGGAGCCTTCCTCCGCCCTCGTAATGCCTTTCCACGCCTCTATCGCACATCAGCGCGCCACGCACCTTTGCGGGCGGCGCGCACGTGTGCGGGCGGTGCGCACGTTTGCGGGGCACCAAAAACACACTATTAGCGTGCGCTAAGGTACCTTAGCGCACGCTCAAGTGCTCCCCGCACAATTCCGCGGTTTATTAAACATACCCCATAGTCTCCTTTTTAAAAGCTAAATGCTAGCAGAGTAGTATCCATTAATATCCTCCCTCCAGTTAAGTCTGATATGATTTTGTTATGATTACTACCAAATGGCCTCACAGCCTTTCACACCAAATCCGGTGTCCATTCAGAATTAGGTCTAATAAAGCTCCCCCACTCATCAGTTCATGGGCCAGCTGCTCCATAAAATGGTCATGTATGGCATCTAGGAATTTTACCTCCCTAGTATGCCTTGAATAGAAGGGTAATTTAAATCTTTCATTATTATTAGGTTATCAAATTTGTTAGCTTCCCTTATTTCTGTTAGCATTTCATCATCTCCCTGTTCATTGTAGCCAGGCACATGGTAGTATACCTCCACTACTCTACTCTTTCCCATCACGAATTGAATTTGTAGCCATAAAGATTCCACAGTGCATTTTGTTTCTTGCAGAACTTTTATCCTATATCAGTCTGCATTTTTTAACATAGTGCCACCTCTCCACTAGTTTCATCCACCTAGATACTACTACTACTACTGAACATTTGTATAGCGTTACAAGACGTACGCAGCACTGCACAGACACAGTTGTAATATAATTTATACAAGGCCAGCCCAACCTCTAAACAAACTAGGCAGTCAACTAAGGCAGCAACATTTGGAAGGCAACAAAGAGTATCTGGGACCAAAATATAGATTTTGACAGCCAGGGGGATGTAAAGCTTAAGGCTTGCCTAGTGCTCCAACACCTTGAACCAACTCTGGGGCCAGCCCTGAATTTATACCCTAGTTCCACAGTGCCTCTTTAGTTTTCCTGCTTCCACCAGATCTCTGAGATGCTAATTATGTCTACCACTTCATTTAGTACTTTTATTCTAGGTCTTCCATCTCATTTTATGGATTTCTGGCATTTGCCTGGAGATATTTCTTTTTTTTATTAAGCTTTTGCCACAATACAAATTAAATAAAACTTACAAGCAATTCTCAGTACAGACAAACAACCAAAGAAAACATTTCCTCTTGACACAAAATAGGTAATTGAGCAGCAGTCCACGTCAAGGGAAGAAAGGAAGTAAATGAAGACAAAGAAAACAAACCAAGAAAAATATTGGAAGGTAAAAGGGAAGACAAAAAAAAGCCCTTTCCTAATTATACATCAGATGGGCTCTAATACCTGATTCCAGATTAACCCACAACTTGTTTATCTACCAAAACGTTTTCCAAATGGAGATATCGTAGGCTTGCCGTGCCTGGAGTTGAGCTGGTTAGTGGTGTTTGATCATCAGCTGTGCTGCCAGTACGTCCCTGCTCTCCCCCCAGTGATCGGGTTTGATAGCCAGCTGTTTTCCGCAGGACGTGGATGCAGGCTTGTCCTAAGGAGAAATGCCCCTTAGGAGCATTGAGGAGCATTGTGGGAACCGAGGGGTTTTGGCCTCCCTATTTGATTAGTATGGGGAAGTGTAAAGCAAAAGTTAAATCAATGGATTCTGTGGCTGTTCAAGGACCGATGGATAAGCATGTCCTGAGTTCTGCTACAGGTATTCCTTTTGCTTTGTTGTTTGAGGAAGGTCTTTCATCCTTGAAGCCTCTATTAGTTTGGGGTTGCATACCCCTCCACCTCAACCCACTCCCAAGATTCTTCAGAATGTTGATAAATCTGGTTGTCTGGTGACTGAGTTCTCCATCATACCTCCTTCTGCTTCTACTCCTCTCCAACAGGATTCAAATGGATTTTGTTTGTCCCTCCTAACCCCAGTCTCCATGCCTGCTTTGGCGGCATTGGTATCTGGGGGGTTAGGGGGGTGGATATTTCCTTAAAAGATATTTGGTTAATTGTATCCCGGATGGAAAAAGTTTTGAAGGGGACATTAACTCAATTGTGAACCTTTTCACAGGGGTCTACACAAGTGTTACATCAAGTTGAGTTTCGGCTCTCCAGTTTGGGAGGTAAAGCAATCAAACTGGAGAGCACAGTGGTGGGTGTTCAGTCAATATGTAATACTTTTGTTAAAGATAGTTTATTATTGCATAATATGATTGAATATTTAGAGAATAATGCTAGAGCTAAAAATTTGAGATTTTGCAATTTTCCTGTTGTCCGCCTGCTCTCCCTCCTTGAGCTTTTGAAGAAGTATATAAGAGATATCGAATTTTTGCACTTTTGAAGAATCTATGATAGTTTCTTTATATTATGTCCCTCGGACTTCTTTTCAGCTCTCTTTGGAGGGTGAGGCAGAGGAACAAAATGTGGATGATATGGAGCTGACTCCATTTTTAGAGTCATCTCTAGAGAAGGTCCACAAAAGGGCAACTCTTGTAGTCCCTTTTAGGACCGAAGCAGATAAGTCATCCATATTGAAATTGTATTTTCCTAAGAAGGCTTCCCATTTTTGTGGATAGCCTTTAAATATTTTTCCTGATGTGGCTCGATCTACTCAGCTTCGCAGGAAAGCGTTTTTGCAATTAAAACCTAAAGTTCTGGCCATTAGAGGGACTTTCTTTTTTAAATTTCCTTGTAAATGTGTTATATTGTATTCTGGTTTGAAATATGTGTTTACAGATGTATCTCATTTAGAGACTTTTCTTCTAGATAAGTATTAGCTAGTGAGTTGGGATAGTTAAAAGGGGTTTTGGTTTACTTTCCGGGTTGACTCAGGCCTCTCCTTGCTGTGAACTTTAGCATCCTAGCAGGCTTAATTTCTTGTGGGTTTTTTTCTTTTTTTGGATGAGTTTCTTGCTCTTTTGATTGTACTGTAAGATGCTGTTCCTTTCTTTTTTCTTGTATATGTATACAAGTAAATGTTTAATAAAAATTAAAAAAAAAATTACAAATGAGATGGATCATAGAAGAAATAGGTATTTCCAAGCAAGGTCACAATGCACTTGCAAGAAAAACTCAGAAAGAAGTTGCACCCACGCCCAAAACCCTAGACTTCAAGACTAGAAACTGTTTTCTATGAAGTTGAGTGTTCCTGGAAACATCCTGGAACACATTCAACTTCTGGCCACCAAAAACAGCATCCTTATTTTTAAAGAAAAGTTTCAAAAGCCTCCCCGCCAGTGACTTCCTTACAAAGCTTAGTAGGCAAATAGAAACAATTTTGAACCAGGATAACATCTGTCTTTAACAAAACCTCCTTGAAATACTTTCTCAACAAACTTTCAGCAGATAGCAGATACGTTACAGGGGAATTAAGAAACCAAAGATTATTAGCTAAAGAGGAAATCTCTAGAGCTTCCAATTTGTAATGGATAGAAAGGGAATCCCTAATAAAAGAAATGCTGGCCACCTGCGAAGATTGCAGTTGGCCCTTCATTTTGGAAATAGTTCTACTCATATCCAAAAACCTATTATCTGCTTCCTGCAATTTCTGAACCATCTCCCACCAGAACAGACAACATCAGACAACTTCATATCAATATTTAAAATAGCAAGCCATAAGTCCTTCATAGTAATGTCCTGGGATTGTAATGAAACAGCCTGCAATCCTTCTTGCTGGAAAAATACTGGCTTCAGTAGGGGACTGGGTACCGGGGGGGGCACTTGTTCTAACGAGGAAATATCAGAGAGGACAATTGACAAGAGCTGTGGGTTTGGGAGCGGGGGAAGAGTCCTTTCAACTGAGTTAATAGATGCTCCCTCTAAAGCAGCGGTTCTCAACCTGTGGGTAGCGACCCCCATGGGGGTCACCACAGGATTTAGCGGGGGGTTGCCTCACTCCGCTGTTAAAAAAAAAAACCCACAAGTTGTTGCCGCTGCCGAGTCCGCTTCTCGGCAGCAGCAAACTCACAGACAATTGACAGGCTCTGTGCAGCATTGTCCCGCCTCCAAAGGAAGTTGTTTACCACTTCCTTTGGAGGCAGGACAATGCTGTACAGAGCCCTTTAGAGACAGAAAGGCTCCGCAATGATTTTACAGACACAGCCGCAGTTCCCTAAGAGCGGACAAAGGGGGAGCTACGGTTCTTCTCACGCCTGATCTTTATCAGAGGGAAGTGGAGGTTCATTTGTTTAATCAGACCAATTATCAGAGGCTACCAGGGGATCCCACTGTTGAGATTGGTTCTCACATTCACTCAGTGGTTTACAATGCTTTTCTTCGCAATTGGATTACTAAGCGTGAACTGGATTATCTGCAGAAGAAACACCCTAAAATACCAGTTTTTTATTTGGTGCCCAAAATACACAAGTCTTTAAGTGCACCCCCTGGCCGGCCGATTGTGTCATGTAGAGATTCCATTTTGGAACCTCTTTCAAAATTCTGCGATCTCTTTTTGCAACCAGCGGCATCTCAGGTTGGTTCATATATCAGAGATACGGCGGATTTTATGAACCAACTCAAATGTTGTACAGAGGTTGGGACGTATACATTTTTGGTCTCTCTTGACGTCCAATCCCTTTACACTAATATAGATCAAGGTGAAGCAATCTGTTGTATACGTGATTTATCTCTAGACCTTCCAGCTCGGTTTCCCAAATCTTTTGTGTTGGATCTCTTGGAGTTGGTTCTTAATAATAACTACTTTTTACATCAGGGACAATTCTACAAACAAATACATGGTCTTGCTATGGGTGCTACAGTGGCTCCATCATTAGCGACTCTATATATGGCTGCTTTTGAATCTAATCATGTCTATACTGATAGGGCTTTTCGTTATGTCCCTTTTTGGAAACGATTTCTGGACGATATCTTTTTTATTTGGACAGGTCCACGGGAAGATTTAGATCAATTTTTGGACAGATTGAATTCACATGTGGCACGTATCCAATTTACGGCTCAGATTGATCCCTATCGTATCCAATTTTTGGACATTTGGGTGATCCGCACTCTTTTTGGTTTGGAAACCACCCTTTACCGTAAGCCAATTCAACGCAATACCCTTTTGCATTTTGACAGCTTTCACCCTTTAGCACTCAAAAGGGGCTTACCGTATGGTCAATTCTTACGCTTGAGACGGAATTGTTCGACTTTGGCTGAATTTCTTCTTCATGCAGCTGAATTAAAATCACGGCTATTAAATAGGGGCTATCCAACAGCAATTGTTGACCGGGCCTTTAAAAGAGCCCGACATTTACATCAAGATTGGCTACTTGCCCCTAAGAACACTACATCATCTGATGTGGCCATTACTGGGGTCCTGCCGTACACCCTTCGTATGCCGCAAGTTACTAGGCTGTTACATCAGTTTTGGCCTATTTTGGGATCTCATGAATGTTTTCGGGATGTCCCATTACGAATTGCTTACTCACGTACAGCGAACTTAAGAGATTCCGTTGTTCATACGACTGCACCACAAGATCGTCCTTTGGAAAGGCATGCTGATAATGGACATTTTCTGTGCGGGAGTTGCACATACTGTTCTCTTACGCTGGAAGGATCTGACTGGGTAGATGTGCACACTTCCCGAGTCTACACTACTCGGTGGCATACCAATTGTACCTCTTGTTTCGTGGTTTACATAGTAATATGCCCTTGTTCATTATACTATGTAGGACGGACTATACGAGCTGTCAAAATTCGCTTAGCGGAACATGCCTCTCGTTTACGGACCGGGACTCGCTCTGCCCCTATGGTAGATCACTGTTTATCAAAGGCACATGATTTCTCTTCCTTGCGGTGGAGGATATTAGATCATATCCCTGTTGATCCTAGGGGGGGTGATAGAGAATTTCGTCTTCAACAGCGAGAACAACGCTGGATATATTCTTTGGATTCTATTCATCCACGTGGACTTAATCTCCAGGTTGACTGGCACACTATTATCTAGCTGTCATCTACGTTACTTGAGGAATTTCTATAAGGGGTTTCCCTGTTTAAGTGGGTTTTCCCCTGATGTCAGGACTGTCTTGGGATTGGATGATCATGGCTGCTTCTGTCTGCTGACGTCAGACGCTGGCGACTATTTGGTGCGGTACACCTCCGCGGTTATTTTCATTCAAGCTTTGAACGCTGCCAGTTTGGATGGGCCTGAAGCAGGGTGTTAAAAGTATCTCACATTAGGAACAGACACCCGAAACGTGGAGCCACGTCGCAATGATGTTTGCTGGCAGAAATCGTTAGTGCAAAGGATAGCACTCTCTAAAAAGCTAAGTTTGGATTCTAAATTTTTATCCATATCTAATTAAAAGGGGACTTGTTACAGTGGTACTCGGACTGGGTTCCTTGTACTTTGTTATCATATCCCGACAAAAAAAGTTATTTTTTTCATATAATACTTTTCAGGGGGTTTGTTCTTGGGACCTTTACTTATTTGGTTATTAATTTGGTTTCAGGGGTTTTTTTGTGGTATATGATTGCAGTTCCCTAAGAGACAGGGAGCTGTGGCTGCAGAAGAAGGAGGCTGACATGGGGAGAGGGGAGCAGGGAACCTGCAACGAGGCTGACATGGGGGGGGCTGACATGGAGGGAGGGAGGGGGGCTGACATGGACAGAGGGGGGCTGACATAGAGGGAGGGAGGGGGCTGACATGGGGGAGGGGTGCTGACATGGAGGGAGGGGGGCTGACATGAAGGGAGGGAGGGAGGGGGCTGACATGGACAGAGGGGGGCTGACGAGGGAGGGAGGGGCTGATATGGATGGATGGAGGGAGGGAGGGGGGCTGACATGGACGGAGGGGGGCTGAAATGTAAGGATGGAGGGAGGGGGGCTGACAGACAAGGGGGGCTGACATGGAGGGAGGGAGGGGGGCTGATATGAATGGATGGAGGGAGGGGGCTGACATAGATGGAGGGGGGCTGATATGGATGGATGGATGGAGGGAGGGGGGCTGACATGGACAAGGGGGGCTGACATGGAGAGAGGGGGGCTGACATGGAGGGAGGGAGGGAGCTGACATGGACAGTGGGACTGACATGGAGAGAGGGGGGCTGACATGGATGGAGGGAGGCAGGGGAGGGCTGATGAGGGATAGATGGAGGGAGGGAGGGGGCTGACATGGACAGGTGGGGCTGACATGGAGGGAGGGAGGGAGGGCTGACATGGACAGAGGGGGGACTGACATGGAGGGATGGATGCAGGGAGGGGCTGACATGGACAGGGGGGCTGACATGGAGGAGGGAAGGGAGCTGACATGGATGGATGGATGGAGGGAGGGAGGGGGCTGACATGGACAGAGGGGGACTGATATGGAGGGAGGGAGGGGGCTGACATGGAGAGCGGGGGCGCACATGGAGGGAAGGAGGGAGCTGATATGGACCGGGGGGCTGACATGGAGAGAGGGGGCTGACATGGATGGAGGGTGGGAGGGGCTGACATGGAGGGATGGATGGAGGGAGGGAGAGATGGGGGCTGACATGGACAGAGGGGGGGACTGACATGGAGGGATGGATGGAGGGAGGGGGCTGACATGGACAGGGGGGCTTACATGGAGGGAGGGGGCTGACATGGACAGAGGGGGACTGATATGGAGGGAGGGAGGGGGCTGACATGGAGAGAGGGGGCTGACATGGAGGGAAGGAGGGAGCTGATATGGACAGGGGGGCTGACATGGAGAGAGGGGGCTGACATGGATGGAGGGAGGGAGGGGAGGGCTGACTTGGAGGGATGGATGGATGGAGGGAGGGAGGGGGCTGACATGGACAGAGGGGGGCTGACATGGAGGGAGGGAAGGAGGCAGTGATGACATGGACAGAGGGGGGACTGACAGGAAGGGATGTATGGAGGGAGGGAGCTGATATGGACAGGGGGGCTGACATGGAGGGAAGGGGGGCTGACATGGATGGATGGATGGATGGAGGGAGTGAGGGAGGGGGGCTGACATGGACAGAGGGGGGGCTGACATGGGGGAGGGAGGGAGGGCTGACATGGACAGAGGGGGGACTGACATGGAGGGATGGATGGAGGGAGGGGGCTGACATGGACAGGGGGGCTGACATGGAGGGAAGGGGGGCTGACATGGATGGATGGATGGAGGGAGGGAGGGAGGGAGGGAGGGAGGGGGGCTGACATGGACAGAGGGGGGCTGACCTGGAGGGAGGGAGGTCGGGCTGACATGGACAGAGGGGGGACTGACATGGAGGGATGAATGGAGGGAGGGGGCTGACATGGACAGGGGGGCTGACATGGAGGGAAGGGGGGCTGACATGGATGGATGGATGGAGGGAGGGAGGGGGGCTGACATGGACAGAGGGGGCTGACATGGTGGGAGGGAGGGGGCTGACATGGACAAAGGGAAGAGACAGGGGGACGTACTGGACAGACGGGGGATAAATGCTGGACAGAGGGGAGAGACAGTGCGGTTTAGGATTATAATGGGCAGATGGGGGGGTCTAGGATTGGTAATGGGTTGATTAGGGAAGGCTAGGACTGGGAATGGACTGATCAAGGAGGGGTTGGGACTGGTAATGGACTGATGGGGGGCTAGCATTGGAAATGAGCTGATCGGGGAGGTTAGGACTGGAAATGGGATGATTAGAGGAGGCTAGGACTGGAAATGGGCTGATTAGAGGAGGCTAGGACTGGTAATGGGCTGATGGGGAGGGGGTAGGACTGGTAATGGGCTGATTAGGGGAGCCAGCACTGGTAATGGGGTTGAAGAGGGACTAGCACTGGAATTGAGCTGATTAGGGGAGGCTAGCACTGGTAATGAGCTGATGAGGGGGGTAGGAGTAGTACTGGGCTGATTAGGGGAGGCTAGCACTGGTAATGGGGTTGAGGGGGGACTAGCACTAGAAGCGAGCTGATTGGGGGGCTTCGACTGGGAATGGGCTGATTGTGAGGAGGGGAGGATAAGGGTGCTGGCCCTGGAAGAAAACTGGGGCTAAGGCAACAAATGGGCTGATACGAGGGGATGGAAGAATGGAACTGGAAGGGAGTGGATCTGAGAGGGGCTGCCATGGTATTTGTACTAGAAGGGACTGGTCAGTGGGGAAGGAGGGGGACTGGAAGGGAATGGACACCAGTGGCAGTCATGGGAATGCAAGTTGACATTGGAAGGTACTGAGAGTGAGGACTGGAAAGGGACTGATACTGGGGAGGGTTACTGGGACTGGAAATAGGCTGATGGAAAGAAGTGAAGAAAACGAAAGAAGAGATAAGAAATGGCAGATGGACCATAGACCACAGAAAGAGAGCTAAGAGAAGACAGGAAAGCAGAAGCCTCAGATCAGGACCAGCATGATCAGAGAATAAATTGGTCAGACAACAAAGGTAGAAAAAATCATTTTATTTCATAATAGTGATTTGACTACAAAATCATCATAATTTGGAAATCAACTATTGTTACCTGTTATTGTGATTAATTATTGTCGTTTAAATAAGTAAATTTTATAAATAAAACATATTGCAAAGGCCTATAATATATTAATAATTCAACAAATTATTACAGCGACAATGCGTTAATGGTAAAGGAAGAGAGACGCATTTGATTTTATCATTGGGGGTCACCACAAGTTGACCAATGGTAAAAGGGGTCACGGTACAAAAAAGGTTGAGAACCACTGCTCTAAAGAGAGCCGCAAACAGGCACCAGCCGTAAAATGTTAATCAAGAGGTATAACCACTTTGCCCAGAGGCGGAGCAGCAGGCATGATCTTAAGCAAGTTTTTAGCTTTCATCTTCCCCGTATGCAAATACTCCGTCTAACCCAAACAGGCAAACAAACAAAAAAGGCGTACCTGCAGTAGATCTCAAAGGGACACAAAACAGCTCCAGAGGCCCATGTCAATGTTCTGTTGGTGCTCCTATCAGTGCTCTCCTTGGACAGACAGAGTGGTATTTCTGCAAATGATGCAGTATGCTACTGTTTGAAAAAAAGCCCATTAAGTTTTCTTCTATTAATTGCCTTCTAGCAGTGCATTCATACAGCATAATGCTGACCCTCAAGCCTTTTAAAATGCCTCCACACTGCTGATGTTTTATGGGACTTCCTATATGTTACTTTGGGGACTGTTGCTGCTAGAACTTGGGCTGAAGGTAGATCGGAACATGAATGGATCTCTCACTCTGATATGCCCTTTGCTGTGCCAGTATCACTTTCTACCTCTTCCATCCTTCACATGATAAAACATCAGATTCTACATCTGCCAAAACCCATTGTACATGTTCATCAAAAGGAAACATGGTCTGCCTCCAACTGTGGTGGTGGTGGCTTATCTGCTGCTGGTCTTCTGCCTTCCCAGCCTGCATTCCCTCTGCTTATTTTTCCCCTTTGGAGAGATAGACGAGACAACTGCTCATTCATATGCTGACTGGGAGCTGGAGCTGTTGGTGCTTTCCTTTAGTGGATCTCTCTCTTTGGCTTGGATGATGGACTATAGGGATCCAAGATCATCTTCTTAATTCCTCTCTACTACTTCTACTGCTGTTACTGCTGTTGACCCTACGTTCCTCAGCAATATCAGCTTTCCCTCATCTGCTTCTGCTACTATTTCTACTCCTACCACATCCAAGTATTTTAAGCTCTATGTAGAAGAGACTGTTGGTCCGATATTCAGCGGCATTTACATGATTTGCAGACCTGCAAACTGTGTAAATGCCACTCTGGGGATATTCAGTGACGCTCACACGGTTAGTGCCCCTGAGTATCCGTGGTTGCCAGTTCTATATGCCCTGATGCTAACAAGGGAGGAGTGGAGGTAGTACTGGTTGCTAAGCGGGCAGTGGAGATATTGAGCCGCTACCCTGTTAGCAATATGCAGTGAAAGCCAGGTGCAGGAAACCTTGACCTAACTTTCGCCGCATATTGCTAAGCAAGTAGTGGCTTAATACTTAATACTGCCGCTGCCCGGTTAGCAAGCGGTCTATGTGGTGAAACCGTATAGTCAATGCCAGGGCCAGATATGACACCAGCATTGAATATCCAGGTTTAATGTTCAGTACTTGCAGTTAGCCGCGCTAGCCACCGCTGCCGAATATCTGGCCCTTTGTCTCTTAAAAATAGTAAGCAGTAGCTGATAACTGTCTACCTACCTCTGCCTATCTGCTTTGTCTGTATCATTGGGTTCCTTTTCTATCTGACTTGAATATCCAAGCTGTCTGAACCCAGACAGCCTAAGAACATTTTTAACTCACTTTTCTGTGATACTGAGAGAGAAACAGTATTTCCTGCATGTGCCTCTTTGCCCTATTCTGTTTGGATTCTTTTCTCCCTCACTATGTTCTAACTGGTTCTAGACCAGTGGTTCTCAATCCAGTCCTAGGGGACACCTAGCCATTTAGGTTTTTCAGGCTAACCACAATGAACATTCCTGTACCTCTTTGCCCCATGGCTGCCCTACCATTGAGCAACTGTATTTTTGTACATGGTCTCACTTTTCTGCCACTACTAACTACTGTAAATAAGGCCCCACAATAAGCCTCTGCATATGATCCCACATTCCTACGTATCCTCCATGGGCCGCCCTTGCTTTGCTCTCTTCTGTTTTGGTTCTTTTTTGCCCTCACTATGCTCTTTGGCTCTAGAGTCACACCCAGTGAAATTATAAAAAGAAAAATCAGTAACCAAGGCAGGCGGACCCAGCGCTGCAGGCCCCTGCCTTACACCCCCCTCCCCCCCCCAACAACCCACCCCCCCCCTCCACAAAAACACCACACACCAACATTTTATGGAACAGAACTGGTCGCAGCTTTTATTAGCCAACAAATTTAACAGTCCAACAAATACATTTTCAAAACCACTCAATTAGCGGCACCCGGCTGCACCAGCCATCCTCAGCAAAGTGCTTGCCACCGCTAATACCGGGAAACATCCGCAACACAAGTCCGAGATCCTCTTGCATCGCCCGTATCAACTGCAGGCAGGACCAGGACGAGAGATCATTTCCGCCCAGATGCACCAACAGGGCGGCCGGCCGGCCACCGCGACGTCCTCCCGTGGCTTCGCAGCAAAGGCAGCAGATGCGGCCACCGCATGCCTCGCACACCCAGCCATTGGACAGCCACCGACGACGGGTTCAATCCCAAATTGGCGCCGATAGGGCGGTCTACCGCGCGCAGACTCGCCCAATGGACAAAGGAGTGGCCAGCAACCCAACATCCACCAGGACCGACACCCTCATCTGAAAAAGAAATAAACAGTTAAGGCACCCACCCAGCAAAACCCAAGCGCCTACAGCCGCACATACCCCTTGAAAGCCGAAGAACGCCACCTCCCAATGGCCTGGATGACGTGCGCCGGTAACCCCGCAGCCGCCGCACTAGTGGCTGCACCAATCTGAAAAGAGTGGGGAGCAAATCGAAGCGGATCTTCCCCCACCGCGGACAACGCCAGCCGCAACACCGCGGAAACCTGGAAACGGGTTACAGCCCGTGAATCCGCGTGAATGAAAAACCCCAACGCACCCGCCGGACGCACTGCCACAAACTGTAGCAGCGCCCGAACCGGGCAAGTCCGTGGATCCGCGCCCACACCAAGACATACCCACAAACCCTTACCCATCGGATCCGTTTTGGACTTAGCCAAAAGAATCCGCGCCCCCCTTTCCGCTATCCGGACTTTACCCGCCAACAGACCCCCAACCCCCCCCCCCCCCGCCCAGAACCCGCAACCAGTTCCCCTATCCGAAACGCCCCAAAAAATGCCAAGCAAAAAACCGCCCGGAACAATAAGGCCTCATACGCAGAGGAAGCCACCTGCTCCAAAGCTCCACACACCCGCACGAGGAGCCCGTGGGTGATCGGCAACCTCGCATCACGCGGGGTCGGCTGCGCCCGCTCCCAACCTTGCAGCAACCTGCGCGTTAAGGCCCCCCCAGCCGGGAGACCCCAACCTACTGCACTCGCAAAAAAGTGAAACCCCGCCAAATGCGAGCGCACCGCCGATCGCGAAAACCCGGCGCTCTTGGCCGCCACAATATATTGGCCAAGCAAACCTTCCGGAACCCCCCCAGCTCCCCACCCGCACGACAACAAAAAAGCGACCACCCGGTCGCACCCCCTACAGTACGCAGACCAGGTCCCTGCAGACACCGAACTCCTCAGAAGGTCTAGCATCTCTCGAGGCCAATACTCCACAATTTCTCTGGGACCACCGCTCCATCCTCGTCTGCTTCGGGGGCCAACTCCCGGAACCGCTCCCACTGAAAGCGAGAAAGAGCATCAGCAATCTCGTTAGTGGACCCTGGTATGTGACGCGCCCGCACCGCCACATTCAGCCGCAGACACGCTAGGACAACTTCCCGCATCAAGCTAGCTACCCACACGCACCTTGGAGTGTACCGGTTAATCACACTGACCACCGCCGCATTATCACACCACCAAAGCACCCTCCTGTTCCGCAGACGCTCCGGCCAGAGCTCCAAAACTACCCGAAGCGGAAAGAGCTCCAAAAATGTGATATTCCTGGTCAGCCCCGCCGCCGACCAAGACGCCGGCCACCGGTCAGCGCACCAGGCCCCCCCGAAATACACTCCCAACCCCGCCCCTCCAGCCGCATCCGTGTACAATTGCAAATCGTTACTGGATACTTCAGGCTCCAAAAGCACTGAAGTCCCGTTGAAATCCTCCAGAAAACGATCCCACACCCGCAAATCTGCGCGCATTGCCGCCGTCACCTGAATCCGATGATGAGGTTTCCGCACCCCAGCCGTCGCACAAGCCAACCTCCTGGAAAACACTCTCCCCATCGGAATCGCCCTACAGGCAAAATTTAAAGACCCCAAAAGGGACTGCAACTCCCGCAAGGAAACCTTACCAGCCGACAACACATTAGCCACTGAAATCCGCAAGCGAACGACTTTATCGCGAGGCAACCGCGCCACCATGTCCGCAGAATCCAACTCCATGCCCAAAAAGGTCAACCGCGTAGCAGGACCCTCAGTCTTCCCATCCGCTAAGAGGACCCCGAACTCCTGCGCCAACCGCACGAAGCCTGATAGCAGCCGCTGGCACTCCCCAGAGTCTGCTGCTCCTACAAACAAGAAATCGTCCAGGTAATGCACCACAGACGACAAGCCGTATACCCTCACCAGCACCCACTCCAAGAAAGTGCTAAACATCTCAAAGTAAGCGCAAGAGATAGAACATCCCATCGGCATACACTTATCAAAGTAATACTCGTCCTGAAAACAAAATCCCAACAATGGGAATGAAGCCGGATGGACAGGTAACAAACGAAAAGCCGATTCAATGTCCACCTTCGCCAGCAACGCCGACCGACCGGCCCCGCGCACCAGCGAAGCCGCCTTGTCAAAAGAAACATAACGAACCGAACACAGATGACGCGGGATAAAATCATTCACCGAAGCCCCGACGGGACAGGACAAATTGTGAATCAAGCGGAATTTACCCGGTTCCTTCTTGGGCACAACACCTAAAGGCGAAATTACCAGGTTGGGAAATGGCGGCTCCGCAAAGGGGCCAGCCACCCTACCCAATCGCAATTCGCTCAACAATTTGTCCTGCACCACCATCACCCAACGACGAACCGAGGGGGAATTCCGGGCCAAAGGCGCCAATACCACCCCCCTCACCGGGATCACGAAACCGTGTCGAAATCCAGAGCCCAAAATCGCCGCCTCCCGCCATCGGGGATAAAGAGTCAGCCACCCTACCAAAGCCTCCACCTGCACCGGGGAGGGGGTGCGCCCGCGCCACTCACTGCCCTTTTGGGGCAGAGGCGGCCATGCCAGAGGTGCCTTTCTTGATGCACTTGACCACGGAATGGGGACCCCCACACAAGGAACAGACGTGCTGGAACTTGCAATCGGGAAAGGGACAGGTGGAACGGTTGAAACGCCAGCACACGTCACCGCTCCCAGCCGAGACTGCCTTTGCAGGCACCCCGGCCGCCCCCCCTTGAAAGGGCCGTGCCGCCCCCCCCACCGCCCCGACGCCACTCTTGGCCCCGCCACCCGAACTTGCACCGGACCTAGCCGACATCTGGGTCAACCACAGGTTAATATCCTGGGTGCCCCACGAAAGCGCGCGGCTTTCTTCCATCCGGTCCCTAAACTTCTCGTCATAATTCAGCCAAGACCAGCCTTCGTGCGTCTGAGACGCCTCAAGGATGGAATCGGCATATGCCAACAACATTTCGTACTGCGACGGATCATTCTGTCCCCACACACTGGCCAACCGTAAAAAGGAACGCGTCCAGTTAACCACGTTACGCGCAACCTTTCGAACCCGCCCGGCCTTCTCATCGTCTTTCCTCTTTTTCCTGCTTTCGCCCGAGCGCTTCCGCCCTTCCAGCAAACGGAAGATGTCAATATAGCGCCGCTTGCGGATTTTACGCCTCAGCTTCCGTGGCACCCCCGCCCATAATTCCGGCAAAGACACCACCGAGGAGGCCCCCCCACTTATACCCACTCCCCCCCCAACACCCGAAAGCTGCCGATCCCCCCGCCTGTCCGACCCCCCTGACGAACTACTCGAGGACGAGGAAGATGAGGACGAGTCGGAGCTGCGACATCGCCGACACGACCGCCGATGCTTTTTCCGCGAAGCCCCCCCTGCATCCCTGGACGACACACCCCCTTCACCCAGTAACTCACCCGGTGAAGCCATCCGCTCACCAGCCACCGCGAGGTCCCCGCCATCTGCGCAGGCCAAATCCCTTGAACACCGCTGGGCCACCTCCGCTGTCGCTCCACGCTGTGGCTCCGCTCCAACCGGGGAACTCCCCCAGTTCTCTCCACGAGCCGAGCCCACGGGCCACGAAGTCTGTGCCATAAACTGGCCCTGCGGAGACAAAAGGGGAAATACAGGGGGGGAAACCGACACCGGCCATGCCGGCGGCCAAGAGCCCCCCCACCCCGCCCTAGATGTACCCTGCCCCCCAGACATCCACTGCTCCCATGAGGAAGCCGCCCCCGGCGAGCCAAACACCCCGGGGCCCGAGAAACACCCCACGGGCCCACCACAGGAAGCCACCCAAGGTGCCCCATCGGGACGCAACCCACCCCCTTGTCCCAGCGCCCCGAAGTCCCCTACCACCCCCCCGATAGCCCCCGCCCCAGCCCCCCCTCCAACATCCCCCCCCTCACCTCCCCCGCCCCCAACAACCCCTCACCCACCCCCTGCGAGCCACAGGGAGGGAGTGCACCCCTCCTGCTTTTCCGGCCACGCACCCCACTTCCGCGGCCCCCGTCACCTAATCCTCCCGAAGCTGCAACCCCCACCCCCCCTCACCAACCTGCCCGGGCAACCCCCCACACCTCACAGCGCCCCCCCGCGACCTGGACCCCCGCCACCTAGCAGAAGCCTTTTTAGGGGCCAGGCCCCCAGCCTTTGCCCTGCCAGGCATATTTGAAGCAATAATAAAATATATTTATTTGTTTTATTTTTTTTTATTTTTTTTGCAGACACCGGCAGCCCCTGAAAACCCCCAGTAAGCTGCAACGCCGAACCCCCCCCCCCCCGTGCCGAACCCGACGGAAGCCGGCAAGCACACAGCCAGCACTCACCCAGTCCCTCCTCACGACTCCGCTGCTCAGCCAGGAACACTGCCCGAAGACAACAGCAGCCACGAGGTAGGGACGCCGGCACCGAAGCAGCCTCCGCACGACTGACCACGCGGAGGCTGCTCGGCCCCAATCCCCCCTCGCGCCCCAAAAACAGCGGCTCTAATTGGCTCCCGAGGGGCAGCAACCCCAGGGAGCCAATCAATTTAAAGGACGCGCGCTCGTGCCCGCCGAGGGCCGAGCGCGCATACCCCAGCCAGGCCACACACAGGGTCCCCGCGCCGGGCCGCACGCCCGGTTAGCCTCGGCCGCCGGGACCCTGCCCGCGGCCTCGTAGTTTTCTGTGATGCTGAGAGAAAAAACAGTGCTGTGACTGTGTTTTTTTTTCTTTTCCTCTCTCTCACCTACTTTATCAAATCCTGGTACATGTTTCATGACCTTTTGTGTGCTCAGCCTGACTTTCGAGCTCTATATAAAATTGCCATCTAAGAATGTAATTTTATAAAGTCATTGTTATGTGTATGGGGCCACATGCATGCATTAATGGCCTCTTATAAAATATTGACCAATGTAGATGTTAGCATGAGAACGTGTACTTTGAGAGCGGCAAAACTGGGAACATAGTCTGGGTGAAGTACAGGTGGAGTTCACAAGCACATGCATTGATTGTAAAATACATGTGCGCTTATATCCTTCATGTGTCTTTATTTATACCCGCTATAGAACAGGTGCCATGTCTGTGCCTGCACTTAAGGCATGATCCCTACCATTTATGCTAGTATTTTATAAAGACAAAAGACACCTCTGTGCCTTCTTATCCTAGGTAGCCTGTTACACATATGCTTGTAAAAAGTAAGCACATGAAATGGGTGCACTTACTTTTATGCAATCAGCATGCAAACACTCTGTGGTCGTAGTTTGTGTGAGATGGAAGCAGAGTTGCAATATAGACGCATTTTATAAAATATTCAAGTAAATGCTTAGAGTGCATGCACACATTTGCATCAACTTTGGAGAAGGTGTAACTATGTGCGTCAGCATTTGCATGCTGTAGGGGCTAGCTCTTGGTGCTTATTTCATAAAGGTACATTGGCGCCAACATATGTTTACAATAGGCACCTTTTTGGACTTTTTACATAGGTGTCCTGTTATTTTATTAAATAAGACCCTAAGCATGCAGCTCCTTAGAAGGGTGGTTACTAAGTTGTGGGAGTACCTTAATAAATATAAATCTGGCTGCAGTAAAGCAGATAGTGGGCCCCATGCCAAGCTTATTGTCTCTTAAAGGGGCCAGTGTGAGTGGAGGCCCCACCCCCTGAAACCTGTGTGTACCTTCCCCTACCTCACCAATATATCCCCACCCCTTTACCCTCAAAAACTGCAGAGGGAAGCCCCACAACAACCCCCACCTGTAATATCCCAGAGAGTAAATCTCTGATACGCCCACCCCTGTCACCTGGGTGCACAATTGCATCAGCAAATAGTTTCATGATACAACCTCTAGAGGTTAAGCTACCAAATAAGGGCAGAAATCACTGGTAATTACTCCTCCTGTCTGGCAACTATAGACCAAGGAAACCCTAGTAGATGGCAGGGGATCAGAGGTATTATGGGGATAAGGTGTCCCTGCTTTACTTAACTGGATATCGGGGTGGAAGGGTCACAACATTACTCTATGCAGTGTCAGGGGGTTGGAGGGTATTGGAGCTTTACTCTGTCAGATTTTGAGGAGGTGGAGGCATAGGATTTATTTTTCAATTTTTTTTTCTCAGGGAGCTCAGACCACTCATTAATGTCCCATTGCTCCGGGGGAGGAAAGATAGCACCAGCTCAAATCTGACATTTATCTTTCCACAACTAACATAGCTTGTGCGGTTAAATACAAGATGCCTTTTTCAATTGCCATAATAATAAGGGATTTTGAATGCAATGGCATATTTTGCATCTCATTATGATAAAATAACGTGCATTATTTGTCAAAATCATATGTTATTCCTTCACATGCATTAGTAGGTATGCCTGTAAAGTTTGGAAATGTATCCTATATTTTTATTTAATGCATTCTTTAATGTTCAGTTTGTTTATATCATATTTATTCCCTCTCACTGCTCACTGCTTCTCTCTGTTCTACAAGCCTCATACAATAGAATCAAAATAAAAAGATACCATCAATTTCTCCTTAAAACTTATTTCTTTTGAGTGATAGTCACAGGAATGAACTCGTGTTTTATGATCAGTTGTCTGAATGACATAACCCATCTGAATAGCGTGATTTTGTTTTGTCCTTCTGACCTTCTAATAGATTAAACAAGCTGCTCTTGTTCTGGACCTTCCATCATCTGTCAAATATATTTGACTGGTTACTTAAATGGCATTCCTAGTGTATTTCTCTTGCAGAAATGTGTATTAGTGTATTTCTTCTGAAGTCTGGCTGTTAAACTGCCTTTGCAAGGTTGCCTGTGCTTATGAAAGTCTGCTTCCAAGAATGATCCAAGTCACTTTCATGTTTTAAATAACACTGCAGCACCTTTCAAACTCAAGAATAAAAAGAAATAATGAGATTACATATACCATATAAGTGGAAATGTTTGTTTAGAGAAAATCATTAAAATAGGAGTGTTTTACGGCATTTATTGTAGGTAATAGTAGTTCACTAGTTTATGTCTTGTAATAATGATTCTATTTTCTAGGGAGCATTGCTGCAATTGTGACTATTTCTTTCTCTGTTCGCTTCTCCTTATTTTCCAGAACACTAGACTGGAAAAGAAACAGCACCAAATATGGCAAAGATTATCCCTCCCTCCCCCCCCCCTTTAAACTCCATCTCTAATCAGGAAGATCTAAGGAGGAGGAAGAGGGTCCCTAGATGGCATATATGGTCAGTAACCGAGGTATCCGGAAGCCCGACCCAATGCATTCCCAAATCATCAAAACTTCTCCCATAGGGCTGCTATACCCCCAACTTGCTCCCTGCCCAGCCACCTCCCCCCCCCCACCCCCAACCTGGTACACCCAAATAAACATGCAGACCAATTGCTTGGTCGCAGCTTTATTAACAACAATGAAAAACCGGCCCAACATGGGCCAACTCAATCTTGGCAAATACACACATGTCCACCCCCCCACCCCCCCTTTTCCGGATGATGCCCCCCACCAGCCGTTTCTAGCAAAGTGGTGCGTCATCCTCCCCCCCATTCCCCCTACCGCCCGCCTCACCATGTTATTAGCAAAGGCCGGCTCCAGTTGCCTTTCCACCGGGCAGAGACCCCAGCCGGGACGTCTCTCCAAACCTAAGGAGCAGAACCGCTCCCATTCAAAGCGGCATCAGCCTCAAATGCCCCACCGGGTCAGCAAGCGCCAGCTCACTACCCCGCACAGACGACATGCCAACCACACTCCCCCCCCCCCCCCCCGGCATGACAAGGGAGGGTCGGGAGGGGCACCTTTCACCGGAGCAAGCAAGTAGGAAGAGGGAGAATGCACGATGCTGCTCTCCCTCGCTCCCTGCCGCCCCGCCCCCCCAACGGCCAACCCAGCCAATTGCAGCGCCCTACGCCGGCGCCACGCTGCTGGGCCCTAGCCCACCCCTCCTCCTCTGCTCTCGCTTCCCCCCCCCCCAACCAGCGCTTCCCGAACACACAGCATGGGTTCGGGCCCCGGGGACCCGGTTACTATGCCGGCCTCAGGACCCGGCCCTGCAGCGCCGCTGGATTAACCGAGGTATCCGGAAGCCCGACCCAATGCATTCCCAAATCATCAAAACTTCTCCCATAGGGCTGCTATACCCCCAACTTGCTCCCTGCCCAGCCACCCCCCCCCCCCCACCTCCAACCTGGTACACAAAATAAATATGCAAACCACGCGTCATGGTAACAAATTGCTTGGTCGCAGCTTTATTAACAACAATGAAAATCCGGCCCAACATGGGCCAACTCAATCTTGGCAAATACACGCATGTCCACCCCCCACCCCCCCTTTTCTGGATGATGCCCCCACCAGCCGTTTCTAGCAAAGTGGTGCATCATCCTCCCCCCCATTCCCCCTACCGCCCGCCTCGCCATGTTATTAGCAAAGGCCGGCTCCAGTTGCCTTTCCACCGGGCAGAGACCCCAGCCGGGACGTCTCTCCCAACCTAAGGAGCAGAACCGCTCCCGTTCAAAGCGGCATCAGCCTCAAATGCCCCAATGGGTCGGCGAGCGCCAGCTCACTACCCCGCCACCGGCACAAGGTGAACCACTAACCTTGTGCCGCCCCCCCAAAACAAGCTGCGACCAGCACCAACCCTCTAACGCCTCCTGCCAGTCGTTCAACAGCAGGTCCTGACCCAGCGGGGCAAGGTGAACCCCATCCAAGCGATACAAGCTAGCACACTTGACATCCGCCCAAGGATGCAACACCTGAAGCCCGCCCGTCTGCTGAACCCAGTGCCCAATCTGCCTGTTGATCTTGATAAAGCCTCGCGACCAGCAACGCTGAGACCAACACGCAGGGCGAGGAATGATGTCCGACCATATGATGGCCACACCCAGGAGAAAATCCCCCACCCAAGCGATATCCCGCTGCACAGTCCTGATGAGCTGCCGGCACGACCAGCTCGCCAAGTCGTTGCCACCCAAATGTATCAGCAGACCTGCAGGCCGCTGCCGCTGCACCGTCTTCACCTGTACGCAGGCCACCAGTTGCCACCATCGCATGCCGCGTTGACCCATCCAGCACAGGTGCACTCCGGCGTTGTCGAGACTGAGATGAGTGCCCAACGGCCGCACTGCCGCCCGACGCTCTGCCCAGTAGACGAAGGAGTGCCCGATGATCCACCAGTCTCTGAGGCACAAGCCATCTGAAAGGAGAAACCGCACTGCCACCAGCAGGCAACTCTGCAACAGGAAGGAAATTGTTAGCGCCCCCCCGTCCTCCCCCAAAAGAACCCCCCACTCCAGAACCGCCACACAACCCAGTGTTGTGCCGGGGGCCTACGGGCGAACGTAGCCCACGTAAGCACCCGAGCGCCACCTGCCGATGCGCTGAATGACCTGGGCCCCGAGACCAGCGGCAGCCGCGCTCATGGCCGCCCCAATCCTGAAGGAATGCGAAGCATAGCTCCTGTCATCAAGACCCAGGCAGCGCAAGGCCAGGTGCAGCACCACCGTAAACTGGAACTGCGTGACCGGCCTGCCATCCTCGTGAATGAAAAAATACCCCCGCACCACCGGCCGCAACCGCAGGTAGTCCCGCAGAGCGTGCACCATTGCCAATCTATATCAGTTCAGGAAGGCTCTCAAAACCCACCTTTTCCTCCAATACTTCCCAGCCAGCAATTGAACCTAGAGATCCCTCTCAAGAAATGACCCACTCTAGAAAGGCCCTTACATGCATTATCTGACTTTTACCTATCCTTGCAGTGTAAATAGCTTATAGCTTATAGCTTATAGCTAACCCTGTTATCCAAGTTCGTACTCCTGTTCGATGTAAAACCTGACAGCTTGTCGTTATGGTCGTTATGTTATGATGTAAACCGCGCTGGTACTAAATAGCGCGGTATATAAGAAACTGAAATAAATAAAATAAATAAATATCAAAGGAAAGATAGCATTCAGGACCACCCAGCCCCCCTTTCCCGCCTGGTCCGTCTTGGAGCGCGGTATGTGTATACGCACCTTGGACTCCTCCACCGAGACATGCTCAAACACCAGACCGCCGAAAGCCCCCCGCCTCGCGGACCTGGGAACAAGCTCGCACACCCGGAATGCACCAAAAAACACAGTTGCAAAAAGCGCATGGAAAAGAATGGACTCGAAACGCGAAGCCGCGATGCGCGGTAAAGCCTCACAGAGAAGCAGTAAGAGATTGTGAGAAACCGGGAGGCGCCAATCGCGTACCCGGGGATGCACTCGAGCCCAACCTGCTAAGAGGCGCTTAACCAAAAAAGACACCCTGGCATTGCCCCAAACGGCCGCCTTGCAAAAGAAGGAAAACCCAGCCAGCGCAGCAACAACCGCAGACCGCGCCCAGCCCTCCCTCTTGGCCCATATCACGAATTGGCCCCCAAGCCCATCCGGAACACACCCCCCAACCCAACCCCTAGCAGACAAGAAGGAACTCACCTGGGAGTAGCCCCGCTGATACAGCGCCCAAGTGCCGCGTGCCACCGATGCAGCCAGTAAAGCCATCAGATCAGGGTCCAAACACTCCAAAGATGCTCCGGGAACCGTGAGGCTGACTCCTCTGCCTCTGGCGCCAAGCGCAGGAACTGTGCCCACTGAAAACAGGACAGAGCATCAGTTATGGAATTTTGGGCGCCTGGCACATGCCGTGCCCTCGCAGTCACGTTCAACCTCAAGCAAGCCAAAACGAAAACTCTCATCAAGGACGCCACTCGCGGACACCGAGGTGCATGACGGTTGATAACCTCAACCACCGCCACATTGTCACACCAGAACACCACCTGCCGGTCACGCAGACGTTCGGGCCAAACCCAAAAAGCCACAACTATCGGAAAAAGCTCCAGAAAAGTGATGTTACGGGTCAAGCCAGACTGCACCCAGTCCACAGGCCAAGGCTCGGCACACCAAGCCCCCTGGCAATAAGCCCCGAAACCAGAACTGCCGCAGCGTCTGTAAACAACTGCAAATCTAGATTCGAAAGCTCCGGCAACTGCAGCACCGAGCACCCATTGAAAGAGACTAGGAAAGCATCCCACACCTGCAGATCCTCTCACATTCCAGCCGACACCCAAATCCTATGGTGCGGGAGCCGCACTCCCGCCATGGCCAGTGATAACCGCCGCACGAAAGGGTGCCCCATGGGTAGAACCCTGCAAGCAAAGTTGAGGTGACCCCCCCCCCAAGGGTGGCAAACAGGGCCTCCCACCAACAGATTCCCCATCCTACCTTACCCCCCCCCCCTGCACCAATGGCGGTAGAGTGGACCATCAAACCCCAGTCCTGCTGGGGAACAAACACCCTACAGGGCAGTCCAAGCAGCTCCACACACATCCATAACACAATATCAGACAGACTTTAGGCCTGGATATCCAAAGATGCACCCCAGCACTATCTGATATTCTCCTGCAGCAAGCCACCAGCCGCTGCACCCTGCAAGGCACTCCATCAAGACACATACCAGCTGTGAACAGTCTGCTGGTTAGCCCTGATGGAAATGCATGCACCCAAAACTGGGGTGGCAGCACACACAAGCAGAGAGTTCTGTGAGGAGGCCCCAACAGGAAACCCATATATATCACAAGAGAGAAACACAATACAGCACTATGGGGGTACCTAGCCATGCTGTCATCACTGCACACTCAGGGTGAGAGTGCTCCCCCAGCAGCACATACGGAGGTCACCCTGTCTGTGTAGGTGGTGGCCGGGCACTACAATGTCACAGCCAGTGCCCTATGCCCTGTGCAGATGCATCCTGGCCAGCCCACCATGTCTGACCTATACCCATGGTACCTTGCTGCTCATTATGCACATTGGCAGGCCAATACTGGCAGTAGTGCTGGCAGTGTGGGTTGGGGAAGATGTTTGCAGCCAACATACACTGTATAGACAGACACACACTCCCACACCTATGCCAGCATTGTGCTACTATTGAGGGGGTGATTAGCCTTGCCCACCACACCGGTCCTGGGCACGGCACAGGCATGGATATGGTACGCAGTACTGCTGGGGGTCACTCCCCAGGGTGGTGAACACCGTCAGAGGCCAGGCCTGGAGCACGCACCGCAGACACCAAACAGATTGTTCGGATGGGGTCAACTAGCAGTATGTGCGTAACGTAGGGATATCTATCAGCCTGTACTCTTAGCAAACGTTTCAGAGCTGTGAACCTCAGGTGTAGGGTGACATTGCTAAGGTATGCAGGTGCTAGTATTGGGAGATGCACGCAGGGTCCAATGTTCTGCCTCTACAGGAGACATTGGCCAATGGGGCCTGTGGGTGTGGGTGTGTCTGCCCCTGTTGGCTGCTGCTTTACGGCAGCGCTTCCCAAATCCGGTCCAGTTTTGCATCACACTGTTCGGGTCTTCCTGCTGTCCCTCATGAATATGCATGAGCTACATCTACATGCTGTGGGGGTGGTGCATAGATATACAGCACAGGCATTTGTATGAGTGGCAGCATGGAACCTGACTGGTGTGTGGCCCACCAGGACTGCATTTGGGGGATTCTGCTGTAGGTTCTGCCCCTGTTCATGGTGTCTGTGCTCAGTGGGGTAAAAGATAGACGTATTAACATTGCATATGTCCTCATCACGAAAGGTGTGTTCTTACTGTCACTGTTTATTTGTGGGGAAAATACATGGGCAGGATTGGTGGTAGCCCCAGCTGGTCTTTGAACCTGTGACCTTCTGTTCTTGCATGCACTGTCTGTGTGCACTGCACCACCGTGTAGCCACAGATTGGCTGAATTCCCTGGATAGTCCATGACTGTGGATCCGGCAGGGCCTGTCTGTTGCTGTGGACTGTGCCAGCCTGCATATGGCTAGGCCTCTGTCTTCCATGGCTAGCGGCCACTGCCCCCTGCACCACATGTACTCGTCCGCCAACATGCTGGCATGAGCTTCTCTCAGAGAAAGCAGATGACCTGATTGCAATGTGTCAGTACGGGACTGCATTTGGGCGACTTGGCTGTAGGTATTTCCCATTGTTGTGGTGTGTGTGTGGTGTTGGGTAAAATATGGGTGATCTCCCCATGCCTATGTTCCCTGCAAGACAGGGGTGTGTGTGCTATTGTTGTTCAGTGGTGGGTAAGGTATATGGCTAGGGCTGGAAGGTGCCCCAGCTGGGATTTGAACCTCTAACCCTCTGGTCCTAGAGGTACTGGCTCTGTCTGCTGCACCACACTGTGGCCACAGGGACAGTGCAGTCCCTGGAGATAGTAACATGGCAGGATGGAGTCGCAAAGCCTGCTGTGTGCTTTTCTACTGTGGGCTCCTTCACCCTGTCTGGTGACAAACGTGCAAGTAAAGCCCACAGATGACCATGGGAAAAGGGGGATAAAATATACCAAGCTGGGCTACAGTGATATTAATGGGCAAACATGGAAAACACTCCCAGGACAGCTCCAGAAAAAGGGAAATGTTTTTTGGACGAGTCTCCGCTCCGTACACCTTTCCATAAATCATTTTTTTTTTTAGCTTTCCTGGGTGTGTTTTCTAGTTTTGCCCATCACTATAATTGTTCCCCAACTGAATTACTATGTTTAATATTTTTGTGGTGGTCATTTTCTATTTTTAATTGCACTTTTGTGCTGTGCACATGTATCACACTGCTCACGGTTTTCAGGTTTCCCCGGTTTTGCTGTACATTGCTGACGTAAATAGTTTCTCTTCCCTTTAAATCCCCTCTACCGCGAGTGGTTCACTCGCGCTATTTTTGCAATGGAAATTCGGCCCCGCAACTGTGCGAGGGGCCTCTCCCCTCCCCTTCCCCGCCCATTAACCCCGTCTCTCCGCCCCTCCGGGGCCTTCCTCCGCCCTCCGTAGGCCTTTCCACGCCTCTATCGGACATTTACGGGCCCGTACTTGTGCGGGGCTCGTTAGTGTGACGCGCACGTGTGCGGGGGTTCGACGCACGTTTGCGGGGCGCTTAAGAGCACTTAAGTGCTGCTTTTAGTGCGCTATTTTGCGCCGCGCAAAATAGCGGTTTTTAGTAAACATGCCCCTATGTATTGATTTATTTATTTATTAATCTGCTTATTTAAGGATTTCTGTAGCTGCTACCCCTGTGCGCTCCCCTGACTGGCACCACGGGCGGGAAGATGAAGATCTGCCCCAGAGCTGCCTCCCCCACCTCCAGGAAAATTGCAGAGTGAGTCTGCAAAACAGTCCTGACTCCAGGTGACCCAGAATGAAAGCAGGCAGGCTCAGCAAGACGAGCAACGCCCATGGAGCAGAAAAGAAACCCCGCAAGAAGGGAGCACCTACCACGTGCAGCAGGCCGCAGCCACACGCACCACTGACCTGCCCCACACCGTCTGCCGCTGCTCCTCTTATTTTTTATTTTTTTTTGATAAAATGTACCCGCCCACCATCGCGAACACCTCACCGACTCAACAACTCGCGCGGACACGAACTGCCCTGCGCCGAGAAGCAGGCCCCCCCACTCCCCAGCCAGAAGAAACAGAACGCACCTTTCACCGGGGTGAGCAAGCAGGAAGAGGGAAAATGCACAACGCTGCTCTCCCTTGCTTCCTGCCACCCCGCCCCCCCCAATGGCCAACCCAGCCAATTGCAGCGCCCTACGCCGGCGCCACGCTGCTGGGCCCCAGCCCGCCCCTCCTGCTTTGCTCTCGCTTCCCCCCCCCCCCAACCAGTGCTTCCCGAACACACAGCATGGGTTCGGGCCCCGGGGACCCGGTTACTATGCCGCCTCGGGACCCGGCCTGCGGCGCCGCTGGATTTTCAGGAAACATTGCCTGCCTGAAGCCTGGAAAAATGGCATGTCTGCAGGGCATCTTCAGTGTCATGCATACTAATGCTTCAAATCTCACTAATCCTGACAGAGACGGGGTCTGAAATGGATCCTTTGTGCTGCCATACGAGCCATGGGGACAGCCCTTGCACTGTTTCTAAGTTTTTATCTTAAATATTGTTATTATACTTACTTGAGTCTGATCAACTTAAAAAAAAAAGTTGATCACAAGGTAGTTTATTTATTTGTGTATTGTCCCCTAAAGACCATTTAAGCATATTGAAAGCCCTGGGCAAACTGAAATAAAAACATTGTTATATTCCGAGAATTAAATGTTCAATATGAAAAAAAAGAGGAAGAAACCCCTCTTTCCCATTTCCTGGATTCTTTCCCCTATGGATACGGTATATGACACAGGCTCTTCTTTTGCCTTGGATAATATATTTTATTGATAGACAACAATTTAAAGTTCATACATTGCAAACAGGGGCATGTTTACTAAAACATGCTACCTAGTAGCATGGTATTTAGCGAGGAGTTTGGGCATGGCATTAAAAAGTAGTACGGGCCCTGGTGCCCTACTAGCAGGCACTGGGTGGGACAGGGGCAGAACCCAGCCATTGTCAGTGTATTACAGTTAGTACCAGCATTAGTTGGCCCATGCTAACCATGCTTGCCACCCTTAGCATGGGTGCTTTTCATGCCACCTGAATGGCCCATCCTAACTGCAGGAGGATGGGAGCGCACGTCCTTTGAAGTTAGTGCTGACACACCCCCATGCTAGTAACCAATCCACACATGCATTATCATCACCGTCCTTAGTAAAATGTTCCCCAGTGTCTAATAGAATGGGTGACCACAATTCTAGGTACCTGTGTTTCCCTAACCACTACTCTAAACTCAAAAGAAATAAACAGAAGATCTTTCACTCAGATGCTTAAGGTCTCATACTGTTGCTGTCAAGGCGTCCCCCTCTCAGGCTTACTTACAGACTGATGCAGAAAAGCTTAGCGCAGCATTTTTCTGGAGCTTTTCCCCACACTAGGCTTGCTCTCCAATGCAGAAAGCAAGCTAGCGACAGAAAAACACCAAAAAAACAACCGCGCGAAACTGCAGGGCACTTGCATGCAAATCGCTGCATAAGCAATTGAACCCGAAGTAAAAACTGCACTGAAACTTAGCGCAGTGTTTTATATTGTTTTTAAATGCTGGATCTTCATGCCAGCTTCGAGCAAGCATAAAGATCCAGCTAGGAGCAAAAGTATCATCTGAGGTGAAGTTTGACACTTCACTTCAGATGATCCAGGCATTGGGGAAAGGCTCCGATGCCATCAAAATACTGTCGGGATCTTATATTATAAGCATACTGTATATATTTATATATATACATATACCCACACATATATATATATATATATATGACTACACTTGTAATAATTTTCCAGATAATTTAATGAAAATTAAACATGGGAATTCCAGTGTTTCGGTTCATTTTATTTCATTCATTTCCAATTGGGGACTTGATCCGATTATTACGGAGAGAACACATGAGAAGGTCAATATTTTATGTGCTGAACTTAGCTTATTTTTCATTTTATGAATTTTAAAATATCAGAAATGTTATGGTCTGATCATATGATCAGAAGTTGAAAAGATGTCTTACATATTGGGACATGGAACATAAGAAGGGCTAAGTGCATAGCATCAAAAATTGCTACTACCCACTTAGCCCTTTCGTCTGCCCCTGCTCTGTTCTGGAACACCCCCAACATGCCCTGATGCTAACTGCATGTTAAGGGCTTATCCAGGATTTTAGAAAGGCACTAATCGTGTAGGTGCCTTTCGAAAATCTCATATAAGGCACTTACAAGGGTAACTAGGGCAATTACCCATGTAAATGCCTTAGAAAATACCATCCCAAGAATATGCCCCAACAACAGCTGTAGCCGAGGATGAAGATGATGAGTTCTACAAACAAGTACAAGCTGAAATTGACAGAACATGCAAACGGGATATCCTGATAGTCATGGGTGACTGGAACGCAAACATTGGAAGCAAAGAATAAGGCAAAGTGGTTGGAAAATATGGACTTGGCAACAGAAATGAAGATGGAGAAAGACTGACAGAATTGTGCAAGACCAACAATCTATTCATCTCAAACACCTTCTTTCAGCAACACAAGCGGTGACTATACACATGAACTTCATCCAATGGATTGTACAAAAATCAAATTGACTACATCTGTGGAAGTCAACAAGGGAAAAGCTCTATAACATCAACAAAGATAAAACCTGGAGACAACTGTGGCATAGATCACCAACTACTAGTATGCAAACTCAAGCTAAAGTTGAAAAAGAGCAAGCCATTCATGAATGTAGCATAATATGACCTTGAGAATATACCCCCAGAATTTAAACACTGCCTGCAAGATCAATTTGCTTCTTTAGATACAAATGACAGAGCTTCAGAAGAGTTATGGGATGACATCAAGAAGGTTGTGTTAGAAGAAATTGAGAAGTCTCTACAAAAGGTGAAAAAGCAAAAACAGTCAAAATGGATGACCGAAGAAACTCTGAAAATTGCCCAGAAATGCAGAGAACCTAAAGCCAGAGGAGAGGCAATCGCAGAACTCAGAGATTTCCAACATGCCTCCAGACAAGACAAGGAGAAGTACTGCAATGACGCATGCAAGGAAGTAAAAGCAGAAACTCTCAGAGGAAGAACAAGATTGGGTTTCCTAAAGCTAAGAGAATTAAAGAAAAAATTCCAGCCTCGATTTGAAATGTTACAAGATGCTCAAGGATCCATGTTGAATGATGCTGAGAAGATCAAGAAAAGGTGGAAAGAATATACAGAGTCATTATACCATAAAGATCAAATGGAACCATTGGTGATAAAAGAAAAAGTTGAAGTACCATTGAAAGCATTATCACAGAACAAAGCACCAGGCATTGATGGAATTCCCATTGAAGTATTACAGCAATCTGATGCAGCTGTTACCATACTTACAAGGCTGTGCCAGGAAATTTGGAAAACATCATGGCCAACTGACTGGAAAAGATCTATGTTTATACCAATACTGAAGAAAGGTGATCCAACTGACTGTGGACATTATTGCACAATCGCTCTGATCCCACATGCCAGCAAGATTCTACTCAAGATTATTCAACAGAGACTACAACCATACCTGGAACGAGAACTGCCTGAAGTGCAAGCAGGGTTCAGGAAAAGGGCAAGGAACAAGAGACATCATCGGAAACGTGAGATGGATCCTTGAAAAGACTAAAGAATACCAAAAGGATATTTATATATGTTTTATTGACTACAGGAAGGCTTTTGACTGTGTAAACCATGAGAAACTCTGTGCCACATTAAGAAGCATGGGTATATCAGAACACCTGATCGTTCTCTTGTTTGTTTTTAAAGAAAGAGACCAGTGGCTACTATATTAAAAAATATTACAAACAAAATAGATCCATAAGGGAGGTATGGCACAACCTTTACATTGATCAAGAAGCAACAGTTCAAATGAAACAAGGAGAAACAGAATGGTTTAAAATCAACAAAGGTGTTCAAAAAGGCTGCATACTTTCCCCCTACCTGTTTAATTTATATGCAGAACAAATCATATGCAGGACTGAATGAAAACAACCAAGGTGTGAAGATTGGTGGAAAACTCATCAACAACCTTCACTATGCTGATGATACCACATTACTGGCTGAAAGTGAAGATGATCTGAAACATTTGCTTCTCAAGATCAAAGAACATAGTCTTAAAAGGGGACTCCACCTTAACATAAAGAAGACAAAGATCATGACAACTGGCAAAATCAATAAGGTCATCATTCATGGAGAAGAAATTGAAACAGTGGACAACTTTAACCTACTTGGATCAACTATCAATAAAGAAACAACAAGCAGACAAGAAATCAGATGACTCATTGCTCTTGGCAGAATGGCTATGAAGGTCCTAGACAAGATTCTCAAGAGCTGAGATGTCTCTCTCCACACAAAGGTTCAACCCATTCAAGCCATAGTATTTTCAATTAATTCAAATAGATGCAAAAGTTGGACAGTGAAAAAGATAGACAGAAATAAAATTGATGCCTTCAAATTATGGTGCTGGTGATGAATACTGTGTATACCATGGACGGCCCGAAGAACAAACCAGTCAAAATCAAATCTAAGCTTTCTTTGGAAGCTCAGATGACAAGACTTCAACTTTCATACTTTGGACACATCATGCGAAGAGAGAGATCATTAGAGAAAGACATCATACTTGGCAAGGTAGAAGGTTGACGCAAAAGAGGAAGGCCAGCAATGAGATGGATCAATACAAGAACAGTAGCTGTGGATGCTACTCTGTCAACAATGAGCCACATGACTGAAGACCAAATACAGTTTAGAACAATTATCCAGAAGGTTGCCATGAGTCAACACCAACTTGACGGCACTCAACAACAGCAACATATAATCGAAGAATGGTGATGACCTGATCTCATGGAAAAAGACTGTACAGCTCCTCATAGGAAACCCCTTATACCTTTCATAGTGAATTAAGGGGTTTGCCAAAAAAATTAGGTAATGGTTAAGTTGAGAATATGGTGAATAAATGTAATAATATGCTTAGGTCCAGTGTTGAGGAGTAATGACATTAAAGTAGCATCATTACGGTAATCCATTGCAAATTTCACTACCTTATAATGTTAGTAGTTATATCTGAAATCTGTAACAAAAAAAGTAACACAATTACTTTCCAGCTGTAATGGTAATGAGATTCTATGCCTTGTTACTTGCTATAACAAAAGGAAGCACAGTATAAAATTTACCAGTAGCAGCTGGTTAAGTGTTGTATCTCTCTTAGGAGAAGAGAATAAAGTTTTTTCCTCAAATTTTGTCTTCACGTGGTGACCCCACTGTATAATATCTATACCGAATCTCATACTGTTTTTGAAGTATGATATGAAAGAAAAGGAAAAATACCTACTGGTCACATATCACCCAGGATAAGAAAAGTGCCCACCCCTAGTTTATGCACTAGAGCTAGAGATGGTGGTTGTAATAGTGTACATATTACAGATAAAGATAAAATCCCTGCCATAGGTAAAGGCCATGGTGAACTTGTTCATGGACCCTCTGCAGCAGGAAATAAACCACCGACATTAATGTAAAAGTTAAGAGGATTAACTACAATTAAATGGACTTCTGCATATAAAGAGGAGATAATATACTGCTACCTACAGTATATGCTACAAATGCTATATTTAAATTGAGATGTATACAAAGAGAATCCATAAACAACTGGGCAAAAGAGGAATATTGCCACACAAAAAAACTGCAAAAAGCAACTGATGCAAATTTAAGATCTCTAATTTCACAGACCAAAGTAAAGAAGTATCATTGAATGCTACTTATGTGGTTAATTTGATTTTTGTATAATCCATTGGGTGAAGTCTATTACCACCATCAGCACTTGTGTTGCTGGAAGAGGTTTGAGATTAATAAATTGTTGATCTTGCAGAATTCTATCAGGTTTTCTCCACCTTTGCTTCCATTACCAAGCCCATATTTTTCAACAACATTATCTGCTTCTTTGTTTCCAAATTTGCATTCCTTTCATCCATGACAATCCGTATACCTTATTTTTATATATGGATTATTAGCAAAGTGGAGGAGTACCCTGAAGATCAAGGTTTTGATTCCAACTAGCACTCCTTGTGGTCTTAGGCAGATCACTTTACCCCTCAGCAAAAAAGACCCAGTGATCTACTTCTGGTGATACATTGCCAAGAAAACCCAGAAGCAGCTGGGTCACCAGGAGTCAACACTGACTTGACTGCACTAAAAAAAACCATTGTCAGGCATATATACATGTAAATGGTCAATTCAGAAAGGATTCAATTACACAGTGAAGTTTTGAGAAGACATCTCAGAATGGTGTGGGTATTCCCCATTTCATATAGGAATGCATGTGTCAGGCCAAAATTCTACACAACAGGTTTTACGCCTATCCCCTTGCATGTGTAGATTTTTAAAGAGTACATTTCAGCCAGCCCTGAGTTAATTCCCCCCTCCAAATTGAAATGAGTTAAAGATATCAGACAAATCTGATTGAGTTCTTTGAATGGGTGACCAGGGAGTTGGACCGAGGGAGAGCCCTAGATGTGGTGTATTTATATTTCAGTAAAGCCTTTGACACTGTTCCTCACAGGCGACTTATAAACAAACTGAGCACCCTAGGGATGGACCCTAAAGTTACTGCTTGGGGTAGAAAATGGTTGGGTGGGAGGCGACAAAGAGTACAAGTAAATGGAGCTCACTCTGAGGAGAAGGATGTTATCAGTGTTGTGCCCCAGGGATCTGTCCTTGGTCCGATTCTTTTTAACATCTTTGTTAGTGATATGGCGGAAGGGCTTTCAGGTAAGGTTTGCCTCTTTGCGGATGATACCAAAATCTGCAATAGAGTAGACACCCAGGAAGGTGTAGATAACATGAGGAGGGATCTAGCTAAACTTGAAGAATGGTCTAGAATTTGGCAGCTGGGATTTAATGTTAAAAAATGTAAGGTCATGCATTTGGGCTGCAGCAATCCAAGGGAGCAATATAGTATAGGGGGTGAAGTACTTTTGTCCACTAAAGAAGAGCGAGACCTAGGCGTGGTTGTGTCTGATGATCTTAAAGTAGCTAAACAGGTAGAAAAGGCGACGGCAAAAGCTAGAAGGATGCTTGGGTGCATACGGAGAGGAATGGCTAGCAGAAAAAAGGAGGTGATAGTGCCTCTGTATAAGTCTTTGGTGCGACCTCATTTGGAGTATAGTGTGCAATTCTGGAGACCGCACCTTCAAAAGGATGTGAACAGGATGGAGTCGGTGCAGAGGGTGGCTACTAAAATGATTAGTGGTCTTCATTGTAAAGCATATGAGGACAGACATAAGGATCTTAATATGTACACCTTAGAGGAAAGGCGGGATAGAGGTGATATGATTGAGATGTTTAAATACCTCCGTGGCATAAATGTTCAGGGAGAGAGCCTCTTTCAATTGAAAGCAAGTTCTGCTACGAGGGGACATGGGATGAGGGTGAAGGGAGATAGATTCAGGAGTGATATGCGGAAATATTTCTTTACGGAAAGAGTAGTGGATCCATGGAATAGTCTCCCAGTGGAGGGTGGTAGAGATGAGGACAGTAACTGAATTCAAAAAGGCATGGAATAAACACAGAGGATCTCTAAAGGTAAAAAGGGGACTGCTGTAGTTGTTGTTATGGAAGGACAGACTAGATAGGCCATGTGGTCTTTTTCTGTCATCATGTTTCTATGTTTCTATGTTTCTATATCATTCTCTGTAGTTAACTAGCAGCTTCTATTGGTTTAAGTATGCAAAATGGCTGACACGCATATTTAAGTGCCAACATCCACATGTTAAAGTTGTGAAATGCTGGCACTTATACTCGTATGTGTAAGTTGCTGGGTTTCTTTCCTTGAATTTTCTCACATGTAAATTTGAAAAAATGGCTTCTTCCACTGCATATGGATATCAATCCAAGTGTTCCTGAACTTTCTTCTATGTATTTTAGCTGAGTCATTTCTAAAATGCCATTGAAACTCAGTACTTCTCGAACTTGGCGTCTCGATTCTGATCTCCATGTACTATCTAATGTACACCTTCACATATACTACCAGGTCGTTAACATGTTTCTAATTCATTACCTAGCTACTCGCAGCAATTTGGGATATTTTCCAATTGTGTCATTTATTTCAATAATAAATTCTATCAATTGCTGTAATGATGAATATTGCACATTCACTGTGTACTGTATGCCCAGAAAGTTCGAAGGGATGGCATGTAATGTCCGTAGAGGAAGGGCGCATCGCTTTTACTGAGAGATATTCAATTAATAATTACAAATTAATAAATAATAGAATGAAATCCAAATGTTGCCCTAGAATGAACTGAAAGGAGTCATTCCACTTAATTCTCATCAGACTGGCTGGCACTTGCAGAATGAGGAAGGAATGGTAGCATAAAAGCCGATTAGCCTTTCCCAACTAGATAGCCTGCACTTTGGCATTATTCACAGGAGAGTAAGGAACAAGGCATTCTTGCTGGCAGAGTGTCTGTTTCTATCTGAATTCAAAGTCAGGAGTCCTTTCTCAGAAAGAACTTCCATCCCTGAAATGTTTACGTCAAATCTGGTGAAATCACTTGAGCATTTTAAAGCGTGATCACAGTATCTATATTGCAATGAGGCTAACTTTCATTTACTAAAGTAGTATACGAATGATTTTAGCATTTCAGGGCACTAATTTTGTCAATAGTAGATTAAGGGGTGAAATTTAGAAACACTAGACAACCTTTGCATGTATAAAAAGATTTCTGAAGCCTTGAAGTCTTCCTGCAAAAAGTTTGATTTCATATGTTAAAATCCTGTATCTCAGAAGCTGTGTTTAGGGTTGGTCAATAGTAACTACATTCTGATGCCCTGAGGAACAGTACAAATGAACGTTTAGTCTGCACTCCAATCTGCCTTTCAAAGAAGGGCCACTAGTTCCTGTCACGTAATCTTTCTAGCAGTGCAACAGAAAGTAGGATCTTGCAGTCACATTTTCCAGGGCAAATCTGTCTAAGGAAACACTTTGATATTTCTTCATGCACTCCTCAAATGGGCTTAGATTTCTGCAAAAGTCTGACCCTGATCTAACCCTCTTAGTGCTTCTTTGCTCCACATTCAGAGGATTTAGGGTCTTCATGCCATTACTGATGATGCTTTATCCTTTTTCCAGTGCTTTAGTGCTACTTCAGCCTTCTCCTGTGCTTTCCAATGTTCCTGCCAATGTTGATGCCACATTACCCATTCTCCCAGTGCCTTGGGATCACCCAGCTAATTTTGGTGCTACTTTGCCCCCTCTGGCACTGGCTTGAACTCTTCGCGCCACTGTCTGTGCCCTTTGCCCCTCATTTGGTTCTATGCGGTCTGCATTCCACTCTTGATGTCTTACAGAGCACTTTTGCCTCTGTGATGGATGTCTGCTGGCAAGATGTAACCAAGTTTGATTAAAAATGAATGGAAAACCCCATTGTTAGAGTGGAAAATTGCTTCCTCCATTGACAGTAATGGATGCAAATAATCCAGATAGTTTAAGAGTTCAAAGATGAATTTAATGGGTTACTGAAGACTAACAGAACGGAAAATCTTTACCATGCACATCCCTACTGCATAACCGTCAATATATTTAATTTCATATTTTTTTAAATTAAATTTGATATACCACCTCCCACCACTGGTATTCAGGCAATATAACATTCAAATAAAACATACAATATACAGCAAATTCATCCACACAGATATATGTAAAATTACAAGAAATCACCAACCATTCCAGGCATCTCATTTTTACCCTCTGAATGCTAATTTTCCCCTTTAACCTTCTATTTTTCTCTCTGCTTTACCCCACACAAGGAGACAAAAATATTTATCAAAAAGCTAGGTCTTCATTTTCTTATGAAAAGTTAGATGGACTCATTTCTGACTCACTATAATATAAGCACCTATATACCATTTATATGTATGTTCATGTTGTGTAACTTTTATATAATTATCTACTAAAATATTGCTTTTCTTTGTCCTCCAAATATTTTTTAATTCAGGGATAAATGCAAAGAAGTTATGTTTTGAATGCATAATGACTGCATTTACTATTGATATTTTGAAACAATCTATTCACCCCATGTGACATTTGTATGCCGTCTATAAGTTAAAGACCTATAAAGCTCTATATGCCTGATATTCACCTCTGGAGTCCATACTGTAGTATAACAACACCAACTAGAAATTCACTTTATACAGTACTCTGAATAGAAAATAAGATGGGAACTACCTCCCTTCTGCCTCAGAGGAATCCAAGTTATCAATGTCCCTTGACATTACCAAGTTTAAGTTACAGTGTACAACCGCTTTGACCGAAATGATAAAGCAGTATAAAAAATCCTGTTAAATAAATAAATATCTGCAACAAAATCAATCCATTAATGGGATCAGCATGGTATTCTACTGGAGGCGAGGGATCTGCTGGGTTACTGCAGGCAATCCCACATAGCACTGTATGCGAAACAGACCACAAGCCTTACTCTCTGAAGGTGGCTACCAAGACATACTGTGGTTTAATAAATTCACTTTTTGTTTCCAAGGGAACAATGATTTTCAGTTAGTGACCCACAAATGAGTCCTGCTCATAGTTTTAAAACAGTTCACTCGAGAGAACTGTGTTTTGTCTTCGAAACACAAAGCATCTAATTTGATTTTTAGTTCATCATGTAATGCACTGACTCAGTCTGTTAACAAAGAAGGTAAGACAGAAAATTAACTGGTAATATTCTACTTCAAGTCTCAGTCATACATACCAAAATAACTTGCTGGGGAAAATCAGGAAAGTGTTGAATCTGACTTTTGAGTTGTTTGTAGTCTGCACATTTTCCCCTGCTTGTTGTTGATATCCAATGTCCTATCTCTAATGAACTAGCTATACAAAAGAATTTTTCCCATTTTGGGATAATTTTTATTTATTTGTTTTAACATATTTTATATACCACTTTATCATTAAGTCAAAGTAGTTTACAATTAACATGAATTTAATATTTTACATGAAAATGGGGTGGAGCACAGTTAACCGATGCAGAAAACTAGGTTAATATCTAGTGCATAAACTTATTACATCACATTTTAACATAATGGATACTATTTACATACTATAGCTGAATTTTTATACCGCCTTTCACCGGGGCAAAGTGGTGTACACAAAAAAAACCCATTAGTAGTTACAGTGTAACAATCTACTTTTGGCCAGGCAACAGCAGCGTTCACTTCACTCAAATGGTGCCTCTGGAAGAAAGCCAATATCTCCATGAAGACCAAAATTCACCTCTTCCGAACACTGACCCTGCCAATTCTCCTGTATGTATCGAAAACATGGACTCTGCTCAAACCTGACATGAACGGGGGCCTGTCATAGTAGTAATATTCATTCATGGGTTAATGGCTTTTTGGCATTGTGGCAACCATTGGTTTCCTTAGATGACCCTGCTAGCACCCTTCTAATGGTGAAATGGGTTTTTGGTTTGGGACACCACTGTGCCTTAAAGAATAAAGCTTGGGAATGTATATGCTCCTGGAAGTGCCCAACCATTTGGCTGCTGCAGTGTAATCAATCACTAGGTGCAAGGGTGCAGGACCATGCTGCAAGCCTTTAGCTTGACAGAAGCTCATGATGCATTTGTAGCCTCACAGGTAGACCTCCAAGTGAATGGTGCAATGGATCGGTGCAGAAGCTCCCATGTCATAGGGTTCCTGGTGACCAGAGGTGAATCGGGACTGCAGCTCTAACTGTCTCTGCTCCCCATGTGAGTCTCCTGAACAAGAACCACTTACAACAAGACAGTCAGCAATACCATTGTGAGAACCAGCGACATGTTTTGCACAAGCAACTACATTCAGCGTCAGACAGCCCAGAACAAAAATCCTCAGGAGCTCTGCAATAGACAACATGTGGCTGACTGGCGGCTGATAACTTCAAGCACAGCCAAGTTATTGCACCAGAATATTATCTGATGGTTAGCCATATGGCCAGCCCAAATGTCTGCTATTTGTCCTTTTTTCTCTCTTCTAGTTTTTTGCATTCTCTCTACATCTGCTTCTAACATACTGATCTTTCCCCTTTTGCTCTTTCCTTCATTTCTTTCTTTATTCCTTTTTCATTCACTCAAGTTTCACCCTCTCCATCCCTAATCCTCACTTACTCTCCCAATACTCAGCCAATCATAGATTTTTCTTCCCTCCCACGCAAAATATGAATTTGCCTCTCCATCCTCACTCCCCCAGCTTCTTTTTTTCTATCAGTCCTCCAGTCCCTCCCAGCATCAGTTCCCTTCTAGTCTCAGTCCCCCATCCCCAGGCCATTTCCAGTCCTAATCCCCCAGTATCAGTCCTCTTCCAGTCCCGTCCAGCATCTGCTCCCTTCCAGTCACAGTCCCCCATCCCCCAAAATTAGCCCATTTCCAGTCCTGGACCCCTGCTTATTCCCATTCTAGCCCCTTGTCCCCACCCCCGGTTCTATTCTATCCCCTTGTTTCCATTTCATTCTAGCCCCAATTCCCCCCTGTTCCCATTCTAGCCCTCAATCCCTCACCTCCCTCAGTCACCCCCAGGCTCATCTCTGAAGAGCCACGTGAGCAGGAAGTTTGCCTTCTCTCCCTTCGCTGAGAGAAGACTTACATAAAAACATAAGCTATGCCATACTGGGACACATCAAAGGTCCAACAGCAGCCTGTCCAGGTCACAAGTACCTATCAGGTTTCCAAAAAGGTAGAGATTCCACCTTGCTCATCCTGAGGTAAGCAGTGGATTTCCCTGATCCTCTTTATTAATGGTTTATGAACTTTCCTCCAGGAACTTGTCCAAAACTTTTTTTAAACCCAGCTACACTAACAGCTTTTACTACATCCTCCGGTAATGAATTTCAGAGTTTGATTACTTGTTGAGTGAAAAAAATATTTTCTCAGATTAGTCTTAAATGGTCTATATTAGAGCTTCATTACGGGTCCCCTAGTCTTTCTACTTTTTGAAAGAGTAAACAACTGATCTACGTTAGACCTCTATCATATCTCCCCCCCCTCCCCCCCCCCCCAGCCTTCTTTTTTCCAGTTTGAAGGGCCCTAAGATCCTAGGAGTATCCTTCCATCCCTTTTACCATTTTGGTGGCTCTTCTCTGTACCTTTTCTAATTCTGCTATATCCTTTTTAAGATATGGTGACCAGAAATGCACACTAAATTTAAGGTGTGATCGCACCATGGAATGATACAGGAGCATAATAATATCCTTCGTTTTATTCTCCATTCCTTTCCTTATGATTCCTAGCATTCTGTGTGCTTTCTTGGTCGCTGCTGCACACTGGGCAGAGGGTTTCAATATATTATCCACGATGATGCCTAGATTCTTTCCTGGGTGGTGATTCCTAATGTGGAACATCACATCGTGTAACTCTATTTTGGATTGTTCTTCCCTAAGTGCATAATTTTGTACTTCTCCACATTAAATTTCATCTACCATTTGGGTGCCCAGTGTCCCAATTTTTCAAGGTCCTCTTGCAATTTTTCACAAACCTCTTGTGTTTTAACAACTTTGAACAATTTTGAATTATCTGAAAATTTGATTACCTCATTCATTATTCCCATTTCCAGGTCATTTATAAATATGTTAAAAAGCAGCAGGCCCAACACAGATCCCTGGGGTTCTCCAATATTCACCTTTCTCTATTGAGAAAATTAGCAATTTAGCCCTACTCTCTGTTTCTACCTTTTATCCATGGATCGATACAATAACAGCAGCTACGGGTACCAGTCTGTCAACAATGAGCCACCTGACTGAAGAGTGAACACAATTTAGGACAACTATCCAGAGGGTTGCCATGAGTCGACACCGTCTCAATGGCACTTAACAACAACAACAATCCACAATATCTCTCCTATCCCATGACTTTTTAATTTCCACAAAAGTCTCTCATGAGGGATCTTGTAAAGACTTTCTTAAAATCCAGATACACTATGGCTCCGATTCAGCAAGGTGACTGTCCACAAGCCATCCCACCCACATTCCCCCACAGGCTCTTCCCACACAGCCAGGGCAGCAGTAAGGGAAGAGCCAGCAGATGGAGGGAGGGGCCAGAGCATGTGCGGGCCAACACGGCAGGACGTACAGGGCCGATTCAGGTCATGGCCCTGTACATCCTCCGGGCCAGGGGAGGCGCGCTGATTATTCCACCTTGGAGGTGAAATAAGCAGCTGGTGATCTGGGCCAGAACACCCCCCCCCCCACCAAGACCAGGACAGGACCCAGGTAGGGCCCCGCCACACAATTCAGGCCCCAGCTGCCCAGCCCAGGGTCAGGTGGCAGTGTAACAGGGGGTCTGCACTGCGGGGGACACACTGGCATGTGGGGAGGACATCCCTGTATGTATGCAGGGACATGCCAGGCCATCCCAGGGCCTGATCCTGCACCCATGGGAACGTCTTGCTCCCAAGGAAAAGAATCAGATCCTAATGGACCTGTCCTGCTCGGGGCCATCCAGATGGCCTGGATGAGCCCCTTGCTTAATCGGGCTCCACATCAACCAGCTCACCTTTATTTACCTGTTTATTCATACCTTCAAAAAATATAAGAGATTAGTGAGACATGACTTTCCTTGGCTAAATCCATGCTGGCTTTCTGCCATTAAACAATGATTATTTATAATAGTTTCTACCATTTTTTCTACCACATTAAGCTCACCGGTCTGTAGATTCCTAGATCACCCCTGAAACCCTTTTTAAAAATTAGCATTACATTGGCCACTCTCCAGTCTTCAGGTGCTAAGATGATTTTAATGATAGTTCACAGATTACTAAAAGTAGATCTCCAGTCACATATTTCAGTTCATTTAGCATCCTGGGATGTATGCCATCTGGTCCAGGTGATTTGCTGCTCTTTGCTGCTCTTTAGTTTATCAAATAGTTGTAATGCATCTTCCAGATTTAGGGAGATATGTTTCAGTTCCTCTGATACATCACCTTTAAATATCATGTCTGGCATGGGTATGTTTCCTACAACTTTCTTAGTAAAGACTGAAGCAAAGAATCCATTCAGTCTCTCCGCTATGGCCTTGGTCTCTCTTAGGGCCACTTTTACCCTTCTATCATCTAAAGCTCGAACTCGCTCTCTCACAGGTGTTTTACTATGAATGTCCTTGAAAAGGTTTTATTATGTACTTTTGCTTCCATGACAAGCTTACATTTATCATGCCAGTACTTATTTTGTTTCCTGTTTTCGTCATTTTTTTTCCATTTTTCAAAGGATTCTGTCTTAGCTTTAACAACTCTCTGGCTTCACCTTTAAGCCATGCTGGCTGTCATTTGGTCTTCCTTCTACCTTTTTAAAGCATGGAATATATCAAGCCTGGGCTTCCAAGATAGTATTTTTAAATAATGCCCAGGCCCAATATAAACTCTTAAACTTTGCAGTTATCCTCCTTCCATTTATTAAATCAAATGTGATCATATAATGATCACTGTTGTTGAGTGGCCCCAACACCATTACCTCCTGCTCTAGATCCTGCGTTCCACTAAGCCTTAGATCTAAAATACCTTCCCTTCATGTTGGTTCCTGAACCAGCTGCTCTATGAAGCAGTCATTTATTTCATCTAGAAACTTTATCTCCCTAGCATGACTTGATGTAACATTGACTAAAAGCCCGATTCAGAGACGCGGGTTGTAGGGGTACATGTCCCTATTCCCACTCCTGCTCTCCCTGCACCTCCTGAGCAGTAGGGGGGTGGGAGATGGCATGGTCGGGGCGGAGCAGGGGCGGGCCAGCTAATCAGGATGTACAGGACCAATTCAGATCACAGCCATGTACATTCTGCGGAGTTCATGGGGACATGTTGCTTATTCCACCTCAGAGGTGAAATAAGCAGCACCGAGCTGGCGATCATGGCCAGGGATCCCTCTCCAGGGCTGGGGCCAGGTACAGAGAGTCCTTGCCACCCAATCCAGGCCCCGGCTAGCCATCTGTGGGTTGGGCGATGGTGAAGAGGGGGCCTAAGCCACGGGAGTTGGGGTGCCTGCGGGGAGAACGACCCCACAGGAGGCAGGCACATGCTGGGCCATCCACAAGCTCAATTCTTTGCACCTCAGGAACGTTTTGTTCCCGCAGTCCAGAATTGGGTCCTAATGGGCCCATCTTTCTCGGGGACGTCCAAACGGCCCAAGCATCCCCCTCTCTGAATCGGGCTCCATGTCAATGCTGGGCTAATTACAATTTTCCATTATTACTGTGTTGCAAACTTTGCTAGATTCCCTAATTTCATCATCTGTCTGATCATTCTGGCCAGGCAGATGGTAGTGCACCTCCACCACCATTCCCTTCCCCTTTTTATATGGAATTTCTGTCCATAGAGCTTCTACAGTGTATTTTGTTTCCTGAAAAACATTTATGTTGTTTGATTCAATGCTCTCTTTAATATAGAGAGCCACCCCTCCACCTATGTGATCTACCCGATCATTGTGATATAGTTTGTAGCCTGGCTCCATTGGTTATCTTCCTTCCACCAGGTCTCTGAGATGCCAATTGCATCTAACCTTCCATTCAGTAACATATATTCTAACTCTCCCATCTTATTTTTTAGACTTCCAGAATTTGCATACAGGCGTTTCAAAGTCTGTTTTTTGTTTGTATTAACAGTCTGGCTATTGGAAGACAGGGGTAATTTGGAATCTTTCAACTCAGATTTTTACTTAAAGGCATCTGGGGTACTTTTACCTTTATTGGAATCTCTCTATTGGGATGCCCTAACTTCCCTTTTTTGGTAGTATCCTTCAAAGATACATCATTCCAAACCATGCGCTCTTTGGTGACTGTCTGCTTTCCCCCATTATCTAGTTTAAAATCAGCTCTCTCTCTTCTTTAAAGGTTAATACCAGTAGCCTAGTCCCACCCTGGTTAAGCTGCAGCCCGTCTTTTTGGAAAAGCCCCCCCCCCCTCCCCGGAATGTTGTCCAGTTCGTAACAAATCCAAACCCCTCTTTTCTGCACCATTGTCTCGTCATGCATTGAGACTCTGGAGCTATGCCAGCCTCTTGGGGCCTGCGCATGGAACGGAAAGCCTCTCTGAGAATGCTACCCTGGAATTTCTGGATTTCGACTTTCTACCTAAAAGCCTAAAATTAGCTTCTACAACCTCCCTCCCATACTTTCCTATCATTCGTACCAATATGTACCAAGACAGCAGGCTCCTTCCCTGATCAAATTGCCAGCTATAATACTCTCCTAACCCTTCCCTCATGGACACATGGCCCTGGAGACACATTCTCGGAGTGAGAGGGTATTACATCACTTGGAGGACAGGTCCTAGCTACAGGATCACTTCCTGCCACTCCAAGGTGATGCTCTCCTTTCAAGTGACCTTTCGGATCTTTCGGATTGGTTCTTTAGAACCGAAAGGGCTGAACCTGGAACAGGATTGGATGAGTTTGATATGATTATTTATTTTATTTTTATTTATTTATTACAATCTCTTATATACCGCGCTATTTGGCATCAGCGCGGTTTACATTATAACACAACGACCATAACAACATGCTGTTTGGTTTTACATCGAACAGGGGACCAAACTTGGATAACAGGGGTAACTATATACATGAGATATTTACATGGTGAGGAGTAACTTGGATAACAGGGGTCAATTATAATAAACATGAGATATTTACATGGTAATGAGTAAAATTATCATAGTGAACGTGGGTCATCTCTTCAGAGGGGATGTCATGAAGGTGGAGGATAGCATGCTTATAAAAACTTTGCACGGTTCCTTTATGTTTGATCAGTAAGTGTGACCGGAAAAATTGGTGAAGTCCCGTTAAAGAGGGAGATGAATTATATTACTTCCTGGTTATGAAGAGCTCAAAGAATAAGAATAGCTTGGAGAAAAGGCGGGAAGCTGACACTTCTTGAACGGGATGCAGTAATCAGATGAGTAATATGGTTAGCAGATTTTAAGCGTTGAGACAGAGCCGAAAAGAAGTGTACGGCTCTAAACGCAGTGCTGTGTCCATTGAGATCTGCAGTGTGGAACTTAAAATGGCAGGGGTGAATGTGATGTAGCATCAGGTTTGAATGCGATTACCTCACACTTTTTTATACAGTGGTTAGGTTACCACATAAGTGATTAAAAGGGAAGTTACGCTCCAAGAGGGAGGAATCTCTCACAGCAAAAACGTCTGACAAAAAAACATAAAAAAACAAAAATGTAATTTAAGTTATCGGTTACTTTTGATTCACTCAATAGGTAGGGTGTGAAACTTGGAATGTACAACAACACTGTAGAAATAAAAATATAAATTAATTTCCTCTTCTACTAAACAAAGCACAGACGTCAATGATGCACATTTCCCAGAGCTGACATATTCCAGTTAATAAATTCAAAATAAAGAGATATCTTTGTACCTTTTGTGCATTTTTTTTCAGTTGCAATTGTTCCAGCCACTTTCTTCTGGTTTCTTTGTGTCTTCTGCTAACTCTCCATCGTCTGTTGTCCATTTGTCCTTTCTTCTCTCTTCTAGTTTTTTTCCATTCTCTCTCTACATCTGCTTTAACATACTAATCTTTCTCCTTTTGCTCTTTCCTCATTCCTCTTTCATCCTTCAAATTTTACCACTCCATCCTCAATCCCCACTTACTCTCCCAATACCCGTCCAATTGTAGATTTTTCTTCCCTCCCACACAAAATATTTTTCCTCTCTCCATTTCACTCTCCCAGCCCCATCCCCATCCCATTCTAATCTCCCCCAACATCAGCTCCCTTCTAGTTCCAGCCCTACCCAGTATCCGCTCCCTTCTAGTCCCCGCATCAGCCCATTTCCAGTCCTAGCCCTCCATCAGCCCATTTCCAGTCCTAGCTCCCCCATCCATTTCCAGTCCTATCCGAGTACCTTCATCAGCTCATTTCCAATACCAGCCTCCCATCAGCCCATTTCTAGTCTTTTCCTAGCCCCACCATCAGCCCATGTCAAATCCTAGCTCCCCTCCACTCAGCCCATTTTCAATCCAAGCCCCCCATGAGCCTACTTCCAGTTCTAGCCCCTCCATGAGTCCATTTCAATCCAAGCCCCCACCACAGACCATTTCCAATCTTAGCTCCCCCAACACCCAATTCCCAGTCCTATCCTAGCGCCTCCATCATCCCATTTCCTGTCCCCTAGCTCCCTCCCCTCACAGCCCATTTCCATTCCAAGCCCCCTCCCCATCAGCTATTTGAAGTTCAAGCCCCCCTTCCACTCAGCCCATTTCCATTCCAAGCCCCCCTCCCCATCAGCTATTTGCAGTTCAAGCCCCCCTTCCCCTCAGCCCATTTCGATTCCAAGCCCCCATCCCCATAAGCTATTTGCAGTTCAAACCCTCCCTCCACTCAGCCCATTTCCAGTCCTAGCAACCCCCAACCCATTACCAGTCCTAGGCCCCCCATAGCCTATTACCAGTCCTAAGCCCCCATCAGCCCACTCCCAGTCTAAATCCCATCAGCCCATTTCCAGTCCTAACCCCATCACCAAATTTTCAGTTTAAGTCCCCCCAAAGCCCATTACCAGTCCTAACCCCCCCATCAGCCCCCTCCCAGTCCTAATCCCATCAGTCCATTTCCAGTCCTAACCCCCATCACCCAATTTTAAGTTTAATCCCCCCCCCATAGCCCATTACCAGTCCTAACCCCATCAGCACATTTACAGTCTTAGCCCCCCCCCCCATAGCCCATTATCAGTCCTAACCCCCCCATCAGCCCACTTCCAGTCCTAAGCCCCCCCCCCCCCAAGCCCAGGGAAAATTTAAAATTAAAAAAAAACTGTCTGCTGCCACAGCCATGGCAGAATCAAGTGTCCCGCGGGGCCCCCCCTGCCCAGCAAAGCCTGCCCTCCCTACATCAGCTCCCTCTCCGCAGTCGCACCAGCTTTCAGAGCGTGAAGGGAGACTAGTTTCCCTTTCGCATCAGCGCCCGTGGGCTTAACAGAGCCCGAGGGAGAAGCTCTCCCTTCGCGCTCTGAAAGCCGGTGTGACTGCGGAGAGGGAGCTGATGCAGGGAGGGCAGGCTTTGCTGGGCAGGGGGAGCCCCGCGGGACACTCGATTCTGCCGCGGCCGATTACGGTATCACTTTTTTTATGTTTTAGTCATTGTGTAAAAGTAGTTATAATTATTAACCCATTAATTTTAGTCTGGTTTTATATATATGTATGGTTTTAGACAAAATAACTATTTTATCATTTGGTTCCTTTGGGTTAGGTGATCGTCATATAGTACTATCTATTATTTTTAACTTTAAGTTTTTATTTGAAAAGTTATAATTTTAATTTAACTTTTATTTTATACTTTATATTTTATTTGTATAATTTGTCTATATGTTTTTGTCAAGGTCTTAGTCCCCTGAAGAAGGCTTCAGCTGAAACACGTGTCGGGCAGACCCTGTTATTAATAAAGCACTTTCCTCCAGTGGTACGGCTCTCCTGCTCCTCTGTGCTTCCTAAGGCCTAGTTGCTCCTTAGAACCCCAAGATACACTTAGGGGTATGTTTACTAAAGTGCGTTAGTGCGATTCGCGTTAGGAGCCGCGGTAGAGACAGAAACCCCCAAATAAGGACATGGGCGGTACATCATTACGCACAACGCGCGTTCCAAAAACTAACGAGCATGACAGGGCACGGTGGCGCGTCCCCGCGCGTTATCGCGCGTCAACCCCAAAAAAGCGTACAGATATAAAATACAGGAACAGAGCTGTAGCACAATGGTTAGCTCACTGACTGCTGTCACAGGCAGCATGGGTTTGAATCCCCTGGGTTCCCCAGTGTGCACAATGCAGAAGGCTGGCCCAGCCATCACCCAGTACCTAACGTAGGGAATGAGGAGGCAAGGCCTCACATTTTACCACCAGTAGTGTTGCTAGCAAACACACCATCACAGTGGTGCAACCAAAGGTGCCGCAGATGGCATCCCATAATGCACCACCCAGGCCACAGTAGAAAGTGCACTGTCCACAGAGGCACACCAAAATGTCACCTATAGAACACCACAGCAGGCCACGTAAAGGGTGCCAGAGAAGGTGCCGCATGGGGCGCCCCATGAGGCACTGTAAGGTGACATTATGCTGATGGGGTATCGCTGGCAGTACCAATGTGCCACAAAAATATACAATGCTGCAGTCAGGCCGATACAAAAAGCCCACTGTGTTATGAGACCATGACCACTGGCCCCACAGGCTGTGACGGAACCACCGGGCAGCAGCCCCATAGCTGCAAACAACCCCCTTGCTGTCACCGGAAGGGCAGCAGGGCACCACCCAAATGGCCCGCTCTGATGGCTAGGATCTGCCCCAAAGCAAACATACCCATGGTGCAATGCACTGGAAGATCTGCGGCCCAGAGATGAACACAGCAAGGGTTAGGTACCCACACAGCCTCCTGGGATGGTAGGGCAAAATGAGTGTGTGTCACTATCACACAGTAGCAACAGACTGTAGCCCTACAGGACACCCCATAAGAACCTAGAAAAGGTGTCCCCTAAGGTAGCCAGATCTGTAGCACAATGGGTAAGACACTGGCAGATGGTGCAAGGTCTGTGAGTTCAAACCCCCTGTGGTCCTAAGGAGAAACACTGCCTGCAACAGTACCCACTGCAATCCATAGTCAGTGACATGGATAACCAGTCAGTACACATTCGATGCCATACATATCCCCCATTTTTTGTCGGCGATAAACAACCTGAGAGGTGGGAGAAAGAGCCCACCACCCTCATATGTAGGGCCAGATAATACAGAGAGCCTCAGCCCTCACAAGAAGACAATAGTGTGAATGTGTATCCAGAACCTTGTGTGAGATATGTACATAGGCAAATATATCCACAAATCATGTAATGAAGGAAAGCAAACCTCAAACAGTGCTGGAAACAAGGCAGGTAAGAACCGAATTGTCATGCCCCCGTACCCCTGTAGGGAACCCCACCACGCCATGCATATGTCTGCCCAACTCTGGGCCCTGTATAATGTGAATGTGTACCTGACAGGCGGGTGGATCTGTGGAGGCAGCAGCGACAGCACCCACACACCAATATAGTGATGGCAGAAGCAGCTTGTTCTGTACGTCGAACAGGCTCAGGTGGCAAGCACACACTCACACGGCTATACCCTGAGGGTGCTGTATAGGGCACCCTACAAGTCACACCATTGGTGAAAGTTAAATGTGCACTGTCTGCCCGTGCACCCTATAGGGCGTGTTACAGAGAGCCCCACAGGTCATACCATAGGTGTTCCAATGAGGCACCCTGAGGAGTCTGCACGGTGAGGGTGGTGCTGCTGTATTCATCACCAATGTAATGTAAAACTACAATATGCCCCGCAAAGGGCACCAAATACTCCATATGTGGACTGGAATCCATGACATAGGGGCCCCCACAGATAATGAAATAGTTAGACGCCCATATTGTCCGTGAAAAGTACACAGTCCCAAAAATGAGGTGGCGAGCTCATGGAGCCGAACTGTGAAATGCTACAAATCACCACACCAGACCCCCAGCAATTGCATCATGCACATACAAAGAAAGTCTGTCAATGAAACAAAACAAGGTCTCAGCAAACAAGGGCATATGGCAAACACAATCCAGACCGAGGTCAAGATCATTACCAAATATAAAAGGCCCATTAACATCACAGACCAGTTCCATTAAGCGAAAGCCACTGGCGAAATCTAAATGAAACACGAAAATACTATGAATATGTGCAGAAAGAATATGCAGATGGCTGTACCACCAGAACCCACAACCCCCAGACTGTGCAAAGAAAGTGTGTCATGCCACCACCCAAAGTGACAGCTGGGGGGTAAGGATATGGGTGTAAGCAAAAACATTCATGGTGCACTGCACATGTACATCAACAGATACGAGAGGAACATATGAGGGGGTAGGCACCCCCAACAGCGCCGTCCCATGAATGGGAAAATGAATGTGTGCGTCACTGCAATATAACAGGAAAAGACAGTAGCCCAACAGTGCGCCCAAGAGGAAGTATGAGAAAGTTGACCAGAATGGTCCTGAGAAGGGTGCCCCAATGCTAAGTGAGATATGCGTTACACACGGATAGGAGAGGTCAGATGGAACGCTGGCTCACAGAACCATGTGGCACGGTGCCCCAAAAAGGGTATGTGGGACACGGTCAGTGTGCCCTAGGGACCCCAAGTGGTGTCTGCAGGACCTGTAGGACCTGCGTGCAACAGAGACAGATGTAGTACTAACACCACACAGAACCCACGGTAAAGACAAATGGATAGGTGACTGATGGAGGGACAGTAGGGAGTCACTGGACCCACATCCCTGTGGATATCCCATGTGTCAGGAAGCAGCGCAGACAAACATTGCTGCCAAAAGCCACCGAACAAAGTGTGTTGGCCACCTAGAGTACTAGAACAAAGGTGTGTGGCAGCTGAGGAGAAAATGTGTGACCCTGTGTAGGCAGAGGTGGCCAGAGGAGTGGCCCCGCCACGCAGAGCAGGCACAGGCCCCCCAAGAACACAGAGATGAAATGCAGACAAGGGTAGCAGTGTAGGATATGGGGTGACAGTGCACAGCAACATACCGGACATGTCACATCACATTGATGCAGATTGATGTACCAAAGGATGATACACAACGGTGATGAGGATGATAAGAGCGGCAAAGACCTACAAGCAAATAGATGACTGTTACCGTGACCACAGGTACCAGTGAAGGAAGGACATAAAAACAGGGGAACAGAGAGAGCGAAAAGCCATGAACACTAGGATGGGAAGCGCAGCTGGAATATAATAACTGACGTAACACCAGTAGGCACACAGAAATGGATGCAGACAGGACCACAGCATGTCACCATACATAACCACAGCTGTGTGCCAGGTGAGGCCACCCCAAAGACTAAACAGGATGAAACACACATTCTGAGCAGGGGTCCACAGACAATATCACATTCCACACGTGTGATGGGAGACACATATGAATCGGTCCATACACGACCCTCTAAATATCATGCAGTGGAAACCAAATGCAATATTGCAGGGGAGCGACATGTAAGGGCCTGAAGGGGACAGGGCAATGGAGAGCCATGTGGATGGGCTGTGGTCAGGGACAAGCGAATGTAAGAGGAGCATGTGCCTGACCAAACAGCTGACTGATGGCGGCCGGACCAAACGGCAGCAGCGGTGCCAGTAAACAGGCAGGCCTGTCACATGCCCCGCCACATGTGTGACAAACCGAACCTAAGGGTGATGGGGAAGAGGGCCCGAGAGCAGTGCAGCACCATAGGGGCAGCGGAGAGTAACCCAAATATATGGGTATGACCATGGCGACAGCAATGAAAACCGCACTGTATTGCAACTCACCCGAGTCACCTGCCTGTTTCAGTTGTTTACACAGAAACCCCACACGTAGCACAGCATCGGGCAGTATGATCTTCAATGTTCTGGGGGCCCGGAAAGCAGGTGCTCATCCTGGGGAGGCAAAAGCACATCAGACATGTTGACACATGACACGGTACTGCTGCACAATCCATACACCTTCCCACACATTGTTAACCCAGAGAAACGTCACCAGCAGAAGCTGAACTTACAGGAGAAGAGCTCCCCGATCAGATGTTGCCTGGCCGCCATCCCAGCACGTGTGTCAACATGGACAGGTGCAGGAGGGCACACAGGATCCACCCCAAGATCCTCATTAATATCAACTGGAACATTGTGCCTGAGAGCAATGTTGTGTAGGATGCAACAGGCTAGTATGATCTTGGCCACAGTCAAGGGCCCGTACTGTAAGGCCCCGCCAGTCCTATCCAGACACCTGAAGCGACTTTTGAGAATGCCAAAGGTGCGCTCAATGACAGAGCGGCTTGAGGCATGGGCCTCATTGTACCGCATCTCTGCGCCTGTCCGAGGGAGACGCACGGGGGTCAGCAGCCAGGCGCGACACCCATATCCTGCATCACCTGCAAACAGAAATGGGAGTAAGGCACATGTGAGAAGAATAACCTAATGAAACCATGATGTAGCAATGCACAAATGGACAGTACGGAAACATGGTCACACACATATGAAGGCACAGCATTGCACACAATTCTGGTGCACCAGAGTCCGCATTTGACAGAACATAATCACACTGGCCAGTAGAAAGATGGTCAGGTGTGCAAGTCGCTGGGTCATGATGTGATATGGTACACAGGTGATATGTCAGTGCACCACAACCCGGGTTGGCAAGGTGGGGGTGTCAGCGCACACAGGCAAAAGCAAACAGTCATGCAGCAGACATGTATGATAGCAGGTTTGCACATACATCCCTGACACGTTCCACCACCGACATGGTGGATCAGTAGCTCACATACACACTGTACAGCTGGTCTATGGTCCTGTTCCCCGTGTACCCCCAAGCCCCCCCCCCCATGCTGCCACATGCACAATCCCGTGGCACATTGGGCATGAGATGGACACAACACACAACCCGACATATGTGAAACAGTTGCACCATGCATGCCCCTAATGACCATGAAAAAGGCTGATAGCGATGTAAACATCTAGGGCAGTGCAGAGACAACAACACATGGGTGCGGGGTGACACAGATGGGCAAGAATAGGCACATGTTAGGCAAGGGGATGGGTGTTGCTGCGCTGAGATACGTGAGCACAGTCCAAGTGACAGGGCGTGTTGGGGTCACAGCACCAGAATAGTCAGCACAAGGACACAACAGCACCATGTCATGCATGCAGAGGACACAGATGACAATGGTGCCCCCGTGAAACACATATGGTCGTTATACACAGGATGTGGGAAATACCTACCCAGCAGGACACAGTCCTCATATTGACCGGCCTCAAACATGGCAAAAAGTGCTGAGTTTTGCAGGATATAGGAGTCATGAGCTGACCCTGGGAAACGCGGGACCACATTCATGATACACATACCTGCATCACAGACAACCTGCACATTGAGGGAATGGAAGTATTTGCGGTTGCGGTACACAACCTCCCTGTCGCGTGGCGGGATGAGGGCAACATGTGTGCAATCTATTGCACCCATCACATGTGGTATCCCTGCAATCTGCTGGAATGCATGTCCCAGGGCCACCCAATGTTGCCTACTGTTGGGAATGGCAATGTAATTCCCAACCCGGCTGACCATGGCCCACAGTACCTGGTGGAGGCAGCGAGAGAACGTTGGCCGACTCATCCCACCCACGGCGGCCACCGAGGTTTGGAAACAGCCAGAGGCAAAGAAATGTAGGGCAGCAAGGAGCTTGGCCATTCCCAGTATAGCATGTGACCGGGCAGTCAGGGGCTCGAGGTCAGGTCGTAGATCCTCATAGAGCTCCCTAATAGCCCCTGTGTCCAGCTGGTAGAGGGAGATTACCTGGTCCTCCCTGATGTTCTGTAGCATGGCCCTGGGCCTGTAGAGGCGTTGCAGGCGTGGCCGCCCCTCAGGACGCCTACGGCGCCGTTGTCCCTCCACACCCGCTTGTGGAGCCTCCACAGCTGCAGGCCTGTGTTGCAGCGGGTGAGGACCCATGCCCAGGGCCCCAGCCCCAGGACCATCATCTCCCTCAGCCTGAACGCGCAGCCCAGCTAGCTCCAGCAGTGCAATGACGGCAATAAAAGGAGCAACAGATAAATATGTAAGAAAAATAAATAAAAACAAGAGGAGAAGGAAACCTATTTGGTTTTCCAAAGAGGTGGCTGCGCAAATAAAGAAAAAAAACACAGCTTTTTCAAAATTCAAAAGCTTGCAAACAGAAGAACACAGAAATGAATACAGGATCCAACTCAAAGAGTCTAAAAGAGTAATAAGGATAGCAAAATCAAAGGCAGAAGAAAAAATGGCTAAAGATGTTAAGGGTGGCAACAAAACTTTCTTCAGGTATATTCAGGAAAGGAAGAAGATCAGAGTTGGAATTGCAGGACTCAGAAGTGCTGGGAAAGGACTCGTGGAAAGTGACACTGAAAAAGCGAAATTGCTAAACAAATACTTCTGCACTGTTTTTACTAAAGAAGATCCTGGAGATGGACCAGCTGTGACTCCCAAATATAAAAATAGGACTGAAGTAGATACCACACCATTCACAGAAGATGAGGTGTTAGAACAACTTGCTAAACTGAAAGTGGACAAAGCCATGGGACCGGATGGGATACATCCCAGGATACTGAAAGAGCTCAGAGAGGTTCTTGCAGGACCGTTAAAGGATGTCTTCAACAGATCCTTGGAAACAGGAGTGGTTCCTCAGGACTGGAGAATGGCTAATGTTGTACCTCTACACAAAAGTGGTGAGAGGGAGGAAGTGTCAAATTACAGGCCCGTGAGCCTTACCTCGGTGGCAGGAAAAGTAATGGAGGCGCTCCTGAAAGAGCGAATAGTGAACTTTCTCAAAACCAACAGGTTGCAAGATCCCAGGCAACATGGTTTTACCGAAGGACGGTCTTGCCAAACAAATCTGATTGAGTTCTTTGATTGGGTGACCAAGGAACTAGATCTGGGGCATGCAATGGATGTCATCTATCTGGATTTCAGCAAAGCCTTTGATACTGTTCCTCATAGGAGGCTTGTCAATAAACTCAGTAGCTTGGGGATGGGTCCCAAGATAGTAAACTGGATTAGAAATTGGTTGACTGACAGACAACAGAGGGTGATGGTACATGGAGCTCACTCGGATGAGAGGAAGGTGATTAGCGGGGTGCCTCAGGGTTCGGTCCTGGGCCCGGCACTTTTCAATATATTTGTGAGTGATATGGCTGAAGGACTGAATGGAAAGGTCTGTCTTTTTGCAGATGACACAAAAATTTGCAACAGAGTGGACTCCCCAGAGGGAGTGGATAACATGAGGAAAGATCTACAAAGCTGGAAGACTGGTCTAATGCTTGGCAACTACGATTTAATGTGAAAAAGTGCAGTGTCATGCACTTGGGTAGCAGAAATCCAAGGGAAAAGTACACAATAGGGGGTGAGAGGTTGGTATGCACGGTTCAGGAGAAAGACCTTGGTGTGATTATCTCTGATGATCTCAAGGTGGCAAAACAGTGCGACAAGGCGGTGGCAAAAGCCAGGAGGATGTTGGGCTGCATTCAAAGAGGGATTACCAGCAGAAAGGAAGAGGTACTTATGCCACTGTACAAGTCACTGGTGAGGCCTCACTTGGAATACTGTGTTCAGTTTTGGAGGCCATATCTTGCAAAAGATGTAAAAAGACTGGAAACTGTTCAGAGAAAGGCGACCAAAATGATTTGGAGCCTGCGTCAGAAGCCTTATGAGGAGAGACTTGAAGACCTAAATATGTACACTTTGGAGGAGAGGAGGGACAGGGGAGATATGATTCAGACCTTTAAATACTTAAAGAGAAATGATGAACAAACAAACCTCTTCCAAAGACGGGGAAGCTGTAAAACTAGAGGGCATAACATGAAGCTGCAAGGTGGTAAATTGAAAGGCAATGTCAGGAAATATTTCTTCACTGAAAGGGTGGTGGATGCTTGGAATGCCCTCCCGATGGAAGTGGTGAGGGCAAACACGGTGATGGAATTCAAAACGGCATGGGACAAACACAGTGGATCCCTTTACAGCAACAGGATAAAAGCAAAATAAACAGTACCATCTAACTTCTGAACTATCTAGCATCTGAACAAATAAGGGTGTCCTACATGGAGTGGTGGGTTCACCCCTAAACAGAAACAAAAACATGGGGAGGGGTGGCCTGCACAGAGCGACAGGTTCACCTACCCTTGCCATCTTGCTGGGCAGACTAGATGGACCATGCTGGTCTTTATCTGCCGTCACTTACTATGTTACTATGTTACTATGTTACCACCTGCATTCACAGTCTGAGCCATGATAGACACAGGATGTGGGGCAGGTGGCTGTGAAATAGGGTACAGGACGGGAACACAAATCACACAAACAATACACACCTGGTCAATCAGGAACATCCAGTGCACCCCACACCCTGCATTCTGCAAACCCCTGTAGTCTGCAACGTAGCGCGCGAGAGAGCGCGCGTATACCCGGAATTGCTCCAGAGAAAAGCTATGGCGATAAAAAAGTCCCTGTGACGCAGAATAGTGCAAAGGTACTGCGAGATATACAGCCTACCAAATATGGAAGACGCCAAGATGTCTCAGAGGCGCCAAACGCGTACACACGCGCGTACACGAACTCACATAGTACGTAGTGTGGGACAAAAGACGTGGCCAGCAGCCAACGTGCATGGTTACGCGCAAAACATATATACACGGGTACCCCAAAGGAAAAGATATGTCGTACCTACCATCACAACATGCAGTAGAGGAGGAGGCAACGTGTACTGTGTACATCGAGGGATGACTTTCAGGGGACCAGTCAGAAACCATGCACAGAGCATCACGTAGGGCACATATTCGCATTTCCTCCGTGAGTGCGCAGGGGGAGAGCGCGGTCATACGCGCGTATGCAATGCACGTACGCAACGCGCGTACGCAACGCACTCAGAGCCACACCCACACGGGACCTATATAAAGCTGATGTGGACCAAATGGCACGCACCTCAGCACACAAACCGGCTGAACATGACAAGCCAGATGTCAGAGAGTGCAGGAGCAGAGCAGGTGCCGTCGATGGACACCCCCAATGATGGTGATGAGAGGCCAGGCCCATCAGGTCTACATGGCACACCATGTTCACAGGGCGCTGCCACAATGGGGCAGAAGAGGCGCAGGCCCACCCTCCCTGAGGACCTCCGCAAGCGAGCAGTATGATTCAGCATGGAGGAGAATGACCTACTCCTCAACGCCATTCTGGAGCGCTACGAACTTTTGTTTGGCCAACTGAGCTCCACAACAACTGGTGCAACACGTGCTAGAGCATGGGCGGAGGTACAAGCGGATGTTGCAACCGCTAATGGCCCACACAGGGACGTGGAAAGCCTCCGCAAACGGTATTGTGACATTAAACGACACATCAGGAATGAGCTAGGGAGAGAGCGGAGAGGGGCCCAAGGCACCGGAGGAGGCCAAGCACAGGTGGCCAACCTGAGTCCACTGGAGCGGCGCTTGGCCGAGCGCCTAGGTCCAATGTACATACATGGCCTTCCCCCAGAGTTGGACACAGCACACCAAGGTGCAGGTAAGTGTCTTAGTGATCTGTACCATTGTGAGCCTGCAAGTGCACATGTGTGTGGGTGACACAGGGTGGACAGGGGTGTAGGAGGCATCATAGTGCAATATGATGCCCAGGGGGCAGCACAGGCATACAACCAGCTTATGGGCCAGGACACATTGGGGGAGGGATGTCTATGGGGGTCAGGAAGTGGATGGCACAGTGGATGCGTGCTGTGTCAAGGCGAAGGGTTCCACCGTACCAGCAGGGGCTGTCAATGTGTAGCAGTGGGGAGATTATAGTGCTGGCGGGGGCAGCATGGCCACACAGGTGTTGACATCGACGACAGGACAGCACTATTCATCTGTGTTGAACATGATCTGTGTAGGCAGGGCTGATAGGTTTGACGGGGCTGCATGGGGGGCCTCGTAGCATGCACTGGTGGGGCGGACACCTGACGTCGCAGGGAGAAGGCCCCCCTCCTGCAATGGGAAATAGGTGAGGGGAGGTTGCGGGGAGGGGCCCACAACAGGACCCATGTGGCTCACCCACACACATGTGATCTCAGGGGAGTGGGACGGGTGCAGACAGGCAGCCCTCACGCATATGACCTATATGGTTTTGTCTCCCACAGGTGATATAGCTGCCATTGATGCAGCTGAGGAGGCACATGGGGACAGCCAGCCTTTGGCGTCCACCCACATGGACACAGTACCGGTGGAGACCCGCGTGGAGGCAGGAGCTCTCCCAACCCGCCCCTGTGAGGACAGTGCGACCATCCCTCAGCCAGTCCGTGGAGGGGACACGCACACTGGTGGCGCCACCGGGAACATCTATGCAGAGGCAGGGCAGCAAACCAGTGCAGCGGCGCTCTCTGTGGTGGAAGATGTGATCCTGCAGATGCAGGCGCACACTGCTGAGGCACACAGGGATGCAGAGGGTGAGTCCCACACTGTGTTCTGTTGACAATGTGGCCGCAAAGGTTGGAGATAGGTTTCACGACACCAATGCACTGCCTGCTGTCTCCACAGGTATACGGCATCTACTGCGTGCGTGTCTGCGGGAACAGCGGCGGCAGAGGCATGCGCAACGCAGACACAATCATATGGTGTCCAGGGCCATGATGGGGGTCCCTAGGCTTGTGGTAGCTGCGGAGAGCATTGCCGAGAGCCTGCAGCGCATCGCAGCGCACATGGGGGTGACGCCAACACCACCACCACCACCACCCACTCCACCAACTGCAGTGGAGGGAGCGGCAGCAATGGCGGCAGCACAGCCACCATCAGCACAGGGTGGGAAGGGCCGCGCAAAGCGTGGCAGGGGCAGGGGCCGTGGGAAATAAACGCATAAGATGCGGATGATGCACATGTCATGTCTCCTGTGTTGTTTGGGGGGACAGTGTTACGCAAAGCCAACACGTGCATGACCCTGGGGGTGCCCAATGTGAGCTATTATGCCAGATGGCATTCCCAGCATGGGATGCCCCACTTGCTCTTAGGGGGCACACCCGCAGGCACACACTACCCAGCATTTGCAGCCAACAGCTGTTTGCAGCATCCTATCCCTGTGTGCAGGGGGCGGGGAACATCCGGGCAGAGGCTGGGGGGGGGCGGCATGTCATTAGATGGGCTGTAGGTGCTGGGGGTGGGGGGTTGGACTGGTAATGGGCTCCGGGCTGATGGGGGGGTAGGACTGGCAATGGGCTATGGGGGGCTGACTGGGGATGGGTTGATGGGGTTTGCATTGGAACTGGACTGATGGGTGGCCAGGAATGGATATGTGCTGCTACAGGGACTAGAAGGGAATGAATGCTGTGTGAGGCTGGAACTGGGAGGGAGCTGATGTTGGGGGAGGATCAGAATGGGATGGGGATGGAAGGGTAAGGTGGAGAGGTGGTAAACATGTTGTGTGGGAGGGGGGAAACATCCCCAATTGGCCGGGTATTGGGTGAGTACCTGTGGATTGGGGATGGGGGGGTAAGAGATGAATGGATGAACTAGGGATGTGGAAAGAGAATAAGAGATGGATTAGGATATTAAAGCAGATGTAGGGACAGAGCGGAAAGAAACTACAATAGGGAAGGGAGGACAGATGGACAGCAGATGATGGAGGGTTATCTGGGGACACGGAGGGACCAGGTGGAAATGGCGGGATCACTTGCAGCTGAGGAAAGTGCACAAAGTTAGACACATATCCCTTTGTACTGCATGTCCTATCAGGAATAGGTAAGCTCTGGGAAATGTGCATCACTAACGTCAGCGCTTTGTTTCTTACAGGTGCACATTACTGTATAGTTCCATTTGTACAGTGTTGTACATCCCAGGTCAGGCTGTGGTGATCCCCACTTTAATGTTTGTCTACCTGCTTTGAACCAGTGCTTACCTGCTTGCTGATGCTCTATGTTCTGCACGTGGAGCTGAGCAGAGGTGTTCTTTTGGAATGATTCCACTGTGGCATTGCCACTTCTTGACTCTCCCCAGTGGTTCAGGCTTTGTGGTCCTGTGCAATGTGTTTGTGTAATATCCTCATGGTTAACTTTTGAATTGTGGAGTATGGTGCTTAGTGAGGCCTGAGATCTCTGTTACGATACAGCGGGTTAGCAAATGGTTTTATGCGGGCAGTGTCCAGTAGCCCACCTGCTGTGTCCATGCCATCCACCACCATGGTCTGCACCCATCACAGATGCTGCACATAGCCTTGCAGGTGCCACCACTGCTGACCCCAGGGCACAGTTACATGTCAGTGCAGTGCTACATGTGTGGCACCAGCCCATGTAATGGGCATAGTATTGCTAGACGCATGACACGTGTGGAGTACCCTGCACGCACCCTTTGTATCTTACACTGACACACATGTGTGTGTCCTCATGTGTCTCTCACACAACACTCACCCATAGCACAGAGGGATATCTGGACAGCACAGTTAACAGGTATTAATGTCAAACTTTATTTACATTACAAATTGGCGGTGTGGCTTTTCATTGGCCAACATGCAACAATCCCAATCAGGCGGACCTACTGCCCTCCATCTGTGGGGAAGGCCATGGCATGGGCTGTCACAGGGCGGGTGTGCACTGCGTATCCACGCGCTACACACCCCGGGGACCCCTTTCACAAGGTGGCTGTTCCGGCGCGCCCCCAGCTACACGCTCCTCCAGCAAGCGTAGCCGGTCAGCCACCATGGTCAGGGTCGCCAGGACCTGACCCATGATAAGGGCGTTCTGCCTCTGAGCGTGTGCATGTGCACGCACAGCCACAGCCACGCGCAGCCCGCACATGCAGCCACACAGACACAGGTCTCCCCGTGTCTGTGTGGCTGCATCCACGGTGCGCATGTCCTCAGCTATGTGTGCCATGCCCACGTCCACGGTGTGTGTGCCGCCATCACCATGGTGCAGGTCACTGGCGCCCCCGTAGCCCTGTGACAGCCCATGTGGCTGTGCACCCAGCACACATGCCCGCCCACCCCCCCCAAGCCATCCCCCACCTGCGCCACGTTGTGCTGGTCACCCTCTGCAGGGCCCCTGCCCGCCCGAGCCACCTGCACCCGCCCCTCCTCCCCCTGCCCCCCCAGCACCTCTGCCCTCCCCCCATCCCCCTCCTCCTCCCCCCCCCCCGTATCCGCACGGGGCAGCTCCAGGTCCACCTCAGTTGGCCCCCCACCCTGCCCCACATCCTCCTCCCTCGCCTCTGCTTCCGGGGAGTCGTCAGTCCCCTGAGGTGGTGTGTGGCGCTCCAACAGCATCTCCTCAGGGCCAGGCATCGCATCCATCTCTTCTGCTTCTTGCAGATCACCGTCCCCGTCGTCCTGAGCCACCTGTTCCTCCGCACCGCGTGCATCCACTGTGGGAGAGGGGGACACGTGTCAATCCCATGTTCACACATGTGTTAATGCAGTGACTTACAACCAGTCTTCATGTCAGCCACTGGCCAACAGGGCCATGTTGCAGCACTCACCGTCCTGTTGGGCCAGCCGCTCCCTCTGCACTCGCCGCACAAAACGTGGATAATGTGCCCTTAGCTCCCATGCCTTCTTGCGGAGATCCTCAACCTATTAGGGTGGGAACACATTTGACATTAGTGGTCTGTCACCCTTTGGTGGCCTCTGCCGATACACATATACATTTATCTGTTTACACTAAGGTATGACCCAATGAGTCACAGCACTGGGCTCTTCCAGGCCCACCAGGATGAGGGGTAGGGCTCTGAGGTGAGGCCTACTGCATCCTGGGGATCTGGTTTGCCTCCTGTAGACTGTCTGGGGCATCCCCCACACCACCAGGATGAGGGGTAGGGCTCTGAGGTGAGGCCTACTGCATCCTGGGGATCTGGTTTGCCTCCTGTATTGACTGTCTGGGGCATCCCCCACACCACCAGGATGAGGGGTAGGGCTCTGAGGTGAGGCCTACTGCATCCTGGGGATCTGGTTTGCCTCCTGTATTGACTGTCTGGGGCATCCCCCACACCACCAGGATGAGGGGTAGGGCTCTGAGGTGAGGCCTACTGCATCCTGGGGATGTGTGTTGCTACCATAGTCACAACCAGGCCCAGCTAACATAGCACAGGGACAGGGGATGGGCTCCTCATATGGGATCCTCAGCATCCTTGGGCTCTGGCCTGGTCCTTGTGAGCACTAACAAGGCCTGTATCCATAGCACAGGGACAGGGGATGGGCTCCTCATATGGGATCCTCAGCATCCTTGGGCTCTGGCCTGGTCCTTGTGAGCACTTACAAGGCCTGTATCCATAGCACAGGGACAGGGGATGGACACCCTTTAGGGGCCTGCAGCATCCTGGGATGTTCTTGTGCTTTGTGCTAGCTGACAGGGGCATCTGACAGACCCCTGTGTGTATCTTTGCCCTCGTTTTGGCACAGTGGTTTTCTGTTGATTGACCACATCACTGAGGATGCAACTGCGCCCCATAGCATACCGATGGGGTCATTTGCTCATCTCTGCCATGGGTGCACGTACCCCCTGTGTGCTTGTGGGTTCTGCTATTGGGTGTGTTCTTAAATAGCTACAGGCAGCCCACGGTAATACCAGACATTCTCCAGCGGTGCAGATTCTAATGGTGCTTTGGTTACAGGCTGTTCTTCATCACATCCTCATTTGGGATGCCTGTCCCCAGACACTTACCTCACGTGGGTAGTCAGAGCTCCTGTTGTATCTGTTGGTGAGGCGGGCCCAGGCCCTCCTCACCCTTGTGAGGTTCTGCCTCCTGGAGGAGCCAGGGAAGAGGCGTGGCTGGCGGAGACAGAAAAGCTCTGTCAGCAGTACAGGTCTGCTTGAGAGAATGCAGGCCTCCGTGACATGGCTGCCATCTGCTCTGAGTGGTTTTCAGCTGCGTAGCCACGTGCGTTTATAAGGGCATAACCACGTGCGTTCATGTAGGCGTAACCACGTGCATTCATCGGGGCGTGTCCACGTGCGTTGGAAATCGTTTTGGGGCCTTGACACGGCGCGTACCTATGTGCGTTGCTGTCGGCCGAGGGGCGTTGTATCGTGCGTTGGAATGTGCATTGGCATGTTTGATTGCAGATCCTCATGTTCTACTGCAACTCACATTAACACTACCATCTATACATGTGATGGCCTACGGCTTCTCCTAGCCTGTGGGCATGAGCTGGGTTTTACATCCCCAACATCTTTGGCCTACTCCTATTTATTGCAGGGTCAGCAGCATGTGTTCTGGTACCTTCTGCCTCTGAAATCTCACATTGTGGATATTTCACATTGCTTTGTCAGGGGCTGACCTTGCTGAAGAGATGTCTCTGACATTTGTAGTGTCCCTTTTGTTTAGATGGCTTGAGGGGGGGGGGGTTGGGGACCAGGGCACTGTGAGTGTCCCTGATTGGCATACTGTGGAGGTGGCATCCGCACTAATGTAGAGCTTCTGTTTATCTGTCTATTTTGATATGTTTATCATTAGTTGTAGCCTTCTCATCCGTGCTCTTGCACCCGTTCTGTCTGTCCTCTCCTGCTCTTTGCTGACAAATGACGGCTTGCAGTCTGTATTTTACCTCTGCTATTATTTGGTTACAGACACCGCTACTCCACATGCAGATGCACCTGGCAGTCCTGCCATATCTCACCACAGTGGCCTCATACCCATAGGTTATGGCTGCACAGTCCGTGCATTTGCCAGTGGGGTATGCCTCCATAGCTCCTTCTAGATGCCTAGCTGGCTACAGAGCGACGTCAGTTCAACGCACAGTCCATCTGCTGTGGTTCACAGATTTCTATTGGAGCACTCACAACCATGATGCACTACACATGCAAATCAGCTGTCCAATGATTGACACGAGATGTGAATTGCAAACCTACAGTGCCTCTGCCTAGTGGGGGGAACTGACCATGTGCACCCCCACAGCACCTCGGCCTGGTAGGGGGTACTGACTGTGTATTTTACAGACACACAGTAGCTACACAACGTCACATTGTGCGGTTACTGTGCTCACCCTGAGGGTGCAGTGAGGTGCCCAGCACCAGGTCCACCAAACCATCCATGGCAACATAGGCCATGCTGGGGATCCACAACAGTGATAATGTGTGAGATAGGTGGATTCTACTCAAACACCTTGGATATATTTGCCTGTCTCAGTCAGTGTAGTCCCTATGGACCCCTAGGAGGATTATGGTGGAGCACCGGGTCTCCCATCAGCAGATCCACATTCCGCCTCCCTGCAATGAGGGCAGTAGGGGTGACCATCAAACTCAGTTATGCTGTGGATATCACACCCTACAGTGCAGTCACTGCAGCGCTCTACATATCCATGGCACAGGGGCAGACAACTGGAGGCCGGTCTCTGCTAGGCTGCACCCAGACACTATCTGATATTTTAATACAGTAGCCCTTCAGCCACTGCACCCTGCTATGCATTCCATCAAGACACATACCAGCTGCAGACAGTCTGCTAGTTGGTCCATTACTGCATCATCCAGTTGGACATGCTTGCACCCAGACCTAGGATGACAGCAGACACACAACACAGTTCAGTCAGTGACTGGCCCCCCCACACAGGGACACATACATATCACATAACAGAGGCACTATGGGGATGCCTAGCCATGCCGTGGTCACTGCACAGTCAGGGTGAGATTGATCTCCCTGCAGGACATACAGCGGCCGCCCTGTCTCTGTAGATGGTGGCCAGGCACTGCTATGTCAGTCACTGCCCTATGCGCTGTGCAGATGCAGCCTGGCCAGGCCACACTGTCTGGGCTATACCCATGGTACCTTGCTCCTCATTATGCATAAGTTAGGGCATCTGTGAACCTGCCCGTTGTGTGGCCCTCCAGGACTGCATTTTGGGGACTATGCTCTGGGTTATGCACCAGTTTATGGTGTCTGTGCTCAGTGCGGTTAAATATTGGCGTATTAACCATGCGTATATTATCCAGCATTAATGATTAGTCCTTACTATCACGGTTTATTTGTGGCAAAATATGGGTCCTGGATTGGCAGTAGCCCCAGCTGGGCTTTGCACCTGTGACCTTCTGTTTTTGCACACACTGTGTGTGCACTGCACCACTGTGTTGCCACAGATAGGCTGCATTCCCTAGGGAGTCCATGACTGTACATCCGACAGGGCCTGTGTGTTCTGGTGGGCGTGACAGCCTGCACATGGCTGGGCAACTGTCTGCTGTGGCTAACAGCCACTGGCCCCTCCACCACCTGTACCCTTCCACCAACAAGCTGACATGTCGTTCTCTTGGCAAATGCCTATGAGCTGCTAAGGTGTCGCACTCCGGGACTGCATTTGTGGGACTCGGCTGTGGGAACTGCCCATGGTTGGGGGGTGGGCGGGTAAAATATAGGTGTTTGTCCCAGGTTCTCAGGGTTATGGGGGTGTCTTTACTTTCTCTGTTGTGTGGTGGGTATAATGTGGGAACAGGGTTGGTGGGTGCTCCAGCTGGGGTTTGAACCCTTGACCCTCTGGTCTTGCAGGTACTGGCTGTGTCTGCTTCACCACACTGTAGCCACAGGAACAGTGAGGTCCCTGGAGATGGGAGACCTGGCAGAGTGAGTCGGACACCCTGCTCTGCACATGTTTACTGTCAGCTCATTCACCTTGTATTGCGATACATGTGCACATAGACCCCACACTTGACCTCGGATACGGGATGGACCCTCACCAAACTGGCCAATGGTGATAGTAGGGGGCAACCATAGCAGACAGTCCCAGGGGGACTCAGGGCAGGGCTGACTGAGGAATGATTTGTGGACGGCTGTACGCTCCATAGACCATTGCAAAAATCATATTTGGTTTTTTGTAACTTCCCAGGACTTTGTTTTTACAGTTGCCTACTGATATCTCTGCTGCACAGCTGGTTTATACTTTCTTTTGGCTTTTGTTATGTTCTTTTTACATTTCTGTTTGCTATTTTGTTCTGTGCACATGTATCACAATGCTCACGTTTTTGTTGGTTTCCCCGGTTTTGCTGTACATTGCTGACGTAAATGGTTTCTCTTCCCCTTAGAATGCCTTTAACGGCAGGTTTTCATTCGCGTTGGGATTCTGCTCACATAATCAGCGCGTTGGTGTTGGGGGAGCCTCTCCCCGCCCACTCTCCGCCCATTGACCCCTTCTCTCTCCGCCCATTCTCCACCTTCTGCACTGTTTTTAATGCACCGCGGGGGTTTACGATCGTTAAATGCGGGTTACGCGCGTAGTGTACGGTTAACAGTCGTTCGCACGTTGGAACGCGCGTTGGGACGTGCGAACGGTCGTAGTCGTACATTACACGCGGTATTCACGATTACCGCGGTTTAGTAAACATACCCCTTAGATTTATTGTAGCTTACGGTGCTCATTCTGTGATTTATTGTATTTGTTAGGTCTCCATCCCTGTTGCAAAAGATTGTGTAGTTACTTATTCATAACTAAGTCTGCCTGTCACTATTACTGAATTTTCCGCCTCACCTAGTACCTAACTGAACATAAGGAAATCGCCAAATTTATAGTAACTGCATAACTGACCATAATGGAGACTAGGAGACCAGCATGTTTACTCAGTGTATTTTTTATCCTATGCATTACAGCTCATATACAGCATATCCACCCAATATCATAGTATTCCCATCATTCACAGCTGTGTCCGACATAGCTTCTCCATAATAACATATAAAACACTATATGGAAATAAGCAACACTCACATCGTCTAATCTATATCTCAATGTTATGCCCCTCCCTGCTATTCCAACCTAAATCTACCCCGCTTACATGCTATCTTTTCAATTCAAGATCTATAAGGAATAAAATACTAGTTATAATAGACCTTATTAACGATAATAAACTGGATATCATTTCTACTACTGAAACATGGCTTTCAGATTCTGACACGGTATTAGTCTATCAACTGAATATCCCTGGATATGACCTATTCCACCGTCCCAGGAGTATAGGGTGAGGAGGAGGAGTCCTTATCACAATAAAAAAGAGTCAAAGCTTCTCTCCTCACTACTAAAAGTGTAGATGGGATGGGCATCCTTGTAATAGAAAATAAAACCCATCGCTATGTCTACTATACAGACCACAAATCCCAATCCGAATAACCTCGCCACAGTTCTAGAAACTATCTGTTCATCATCATTAAAAAAAGCCCTTAATACTACTGGGTGGTTTTAACCTCTCATCGCTTCACTATGCATACTCTATGGCATTTCTTAATTCTATGTCTGATATCGGCAAGTTATACAGGTGCCCACACACAACAAAAGCAGCACCCTAGATTTAGTATTCCTTCCTAATAATATCTGCCAGCATTACTCATTTTCTCCTTCACAAGCATTACAAGTTCCCTGGATGGACCTCTATGTAATACAATTAAATTTTCCAGCCCAACTCCCTATAACAGTAGCAAATAATACAGGCTCATATACCAGGCAATATACAACATTTGAAAAGAATGATTTCTTAAATGAAATCCTCCCTTCTATTTATCTCCCTTTAACTGATCTAGATACGCTTTTATCAAACTGGAGTTCCACAATTTCAAATGTTGCCTCTGCTCCTAAAGCACACCAAAGAACAAGGCATAAACAATCTCAGAATTAGTACTCTCATGAACTAAGGAACTTAAAACAAGCCTCGAGGATGATAGAGCATACCTGGAGGGTCACAAAATCTATACATGACAAAACACTTTTCATGACAACATTGAAACTCTACAAAGACTATTAATAGCAGAAAGAAAGCTTACCATAATGAGATTCTCACCAAATCTCTCAATCACCCAAAGGAACTATTCGAGATTGTTAAATCTTTCACTCAGAAACTTAATGCAGAAATTAATATACACACCATCATACCACAGGCCCATACTTTCCACTACATGAACACACTGAAATGCCCATCCACTGAGACAAATTTTCATTCTGAATCAGACCTAGTGTCCTTGGTAGAATGGCAAACCTTCCTCATGATCGATCTGAAATACCTTAAAATTATAATGTCCAAAGTTAATACTACTACATTTAGGGGCATGTTTACTAAAAGCCGTACAATTGCGTGCCGCACAATAGCGCACGGAAACGCGGCACTCAAACGCTCAGAAACGCTCTTAAAACGCCCCGCACAAGTGCGCTTGGGCCCCCGCACAATTGCGCGCCGCACTAACGTGCCCCGCAAAAGTACCCGCCCCGCAAATGTCCGATAGAGGCGTGGAAAGGCATTCTGAGGGCGTAGGAAGGCTCCCGAGGGGCGGAGAGACGGGTCTGGGCGGGGAAGGGGAGGGGACAGGCTCCCCGCACAGTATCGGGGACGACTTTGCAGGTTAAAAATAGCGCGAGAGAAACACTCACGGTAGAGGGCATTTAAAGGGAATAGAAACCATTTCCGTCAGCAATGTACAGGGAAACCGGGGAAACCTGCAAAACGTGTGAAGTGTGTACATGTGCACAGAACAAAAGTGCAAATAAAGATAGAAAAAGACCCAAACAAACATATTAAAAATAGGAAGTCAGCTGGGGAACCTGATAGTAATGGGCAAACATAAGAAACACACCCAGGAAAGCTCCAAAAAAATGAAATGAAGTATGGAAGGGGCTACGGAGCGGAGACCCTTCCAAAAACCATTTTCCTTTTTTTCTGAACCTTCCTGGGAGTGTTTGCTATGGTTGCCCATTCATATCACTGTTGCCCAGCTTGGATATATTTATCCCCAGTTCGTCGTGGTCGTTTGAGGGGTTTATTTGCACGTTTGTCACCAGACAAGGTGACTGAGGCCCACAGTACAAATGTGCAGCGCATGGTTTGTGACTCCTTTGGTAAGGTTTCCCTCCACATGTTACTGCACTATCACTGTTGCAACAGTGTTGTGCAGCAGACAGAGGCATTACCTCTAGGACCATATGGTCTCAGGTTCAAATCCATGCTGGGGCTCCTGCCCACCCAGTCCCCATATTTTACCCCCCACTAAACAGAGATAGTAAAGACACTCCTTTATTGCAGAGAACAAAAGCATGGTTCACACACCCATTTTGTACCCAACACACACACACCCCATAACCATGGGCATTACCGACAGCCGAGTCCCCCAAATGCAGTCCTGGATTGCCACAACTCAATCAGGTCATATATTTTTCCAAGATAACGGCCTGCCAGCATGTTGGCGGTAGGGTACAGGTGGTGGAGGGGGCAGTGGCTGCTAGCCACAGCAGACAGTGGCCAAGCCATGTGCAGGCTGGCACGTCCACTGCAACATAGGCCCTGTCAGATGTACAGTCATGGACTTCCCAGGGAATTCAGCACATCTGTGTACACACAGTGGTGGTCAGTGCACACAGACAGTGTGTGGCAGTAGGAAGCAAAAAGGTCACAGGTTCAAAGCCCAGCTGGGGCTAACTGGCCCAATCCTGTCCACATATGTTCCCCACAACTAAACCATGTTATTAAGGGCAACTCCTGTATATTGCTGGGGATATACGCATTGGTCATAACGCCTATCTTTTAACAGCACCAAGCACAAGACAACCACTGACCAGGGCATTACCTACGAGCACGAGTCTCCACCATGCAGTCCTGGAGGACCACACACCATTCAGTTTTCCATGCTGGCCACTCAATACAAATAACCGTTCTGTTTATCTATGCAGACCACCCCCCTTGCATGGTAGAATGTAGCTCGGCAGTAATTCATGAGGGACCGGCAGGAAACCCCAAACCAGTGTAATTGCAACCCCTGGACTGGATTTGGAACGCTACCTGGGCCGTACCGCATCAGCCAACAGGGACAGAACTAACACCCCCCCCTCACAACCCCCAGGCCCCATTGGTCCCCAATGCCTCCTGGTTCGGCAGGACATTGGGCCCCTGCGTGCAATCTCTCCCAATACCAGCACTTTCATACCTCTAGCCATGTCACCCTACACCAGGCTAATTATGGTAAGCAACAGCTCTCCAAACAACGTTTGCTTTTTTTAGGAGTACTGGCAGATAGATCTCCCTAACGTTCACGCCACTTAGTCCTGCTCTAATGAGTCTCCATCATAGATAATCTCATTATGATGTCTGCGGTGTTTGCTTGCGGCAGGTCTGGCCGGGGGGGGGGGGGGGGGGGGCCTTACCGTGTTTTACCCACCATAGGGAGGGACCCGCCCCAATGTTAGTTGCATACCATACCCATGGCCTGTACTGTGCCCAGGACTGGTGTGGTGGGACACGGATTCCCGTGAACCCCTCTATAGTAGCACAATTCTGGTCATAACGTGTTGGAGTGTGGGTGTTCCTGTCCCGATAACAGTGTGTGTTGGCTGCAAACACTGTCCACAGTTTTTGGCACTGATGATGTGCATAATGAACATCCTGGGTTACCCCATGGGTACTAGCTCAGAACCAGGGTGGGTTGGCCGAGGATTGGCCATGCTGCACATGGCATAGGGCAATGGGCAGGGACATTGTGTGGCCGTCCCACCACCTCCACAGACGGGTGAGCTCTGTATGTGCTGCTGTGCTTTCCACCTCACCCCTTGACTGTGCAGTGATGGCAGCATGGTCTATGGCACCCCCATAGTTGCTTTCATCATAGCACTTTCCTCAGTTGCTTTAGATGGGTCACCTGTTGGGGCCTAGTCACTGATGTAATCTGCTTTGTGTGTGCTGCCATGCCCCCAGTTGTGGGTGCATGCATTTCCAGTGGGACTAAAACCAATGCAGACTGTTTCACAGCGGGTAGGGTGTCCCCGGGTAGCTGCTGTAGTGTCCTTGCAGGGTTGCCGTGGCTGATGGGCCACTGATGACAGGGGAATCATCATATAGTGGTTGGGGTGCCATCTTCGCATATCCAGGCCTACTGTCTTGTTCTGATAATTGATGGTCTTCTGGGTGTGTGTGGGGCTTGGCTTTGTGACTGCTGCCCTGCTAGGGTGTTCCTGGTTTTTGGCCCCAACAGGACTGGTGTTGATGGTTCCCCTGCTAACTGCCCTCAATGGCGGGGGGGGCGGGGGTGGGGGGGGGGGTGGGGGGGGGGGGGGTGGGGGGGGGGGGTGGGGGGGTGGGGGGGGGGGGTGAGGTGGGGGGGGGGGGTGGTGTCGTGTAAAGGGGATCCGTTGATAGGAGACCCTGCCTGTTTGCCACCCGCACGGGGGGGGGTGAGGTGGGGGGGGGTGGGTTGGTTGTACATGGGCCCACCTAGGGGTCTGTGGGTTTTTCCCCTGCCTGAGACAGACAGGATATCCAAGGTGTTCCTACGCAGAAACTCACAGATTATGACGTTTTTGGAGCTCTGCCATGTCCCCTCTCCGCTTGATGGACCTGTCCCGTGTGCCTCATCGCACCTGCCTTCAGGGTGAGCACAGT